>JACEEZ010001402.1:55000-110000 GCA_016584305.1 Chionoecetes opilio
GGTCGAGTCCGCAGTGTTGTCATATCACCCCCCTACTACCTCAGCCAGGCCGCCACCCTCCTCGCCTCTCTCTGGCTCTCAATATAGTTTATATACGCATTTACGTTGTAAATAACTTCTTTTGCTTGGCTATGCAGAACACTAGAGCACGATGCGGGGGAACCTTCCATGGCGGGTAAATGACCATGAAATTATGAATGACCGGGTGGGCTCGCCCCATGTCAGGGACACTCGGGCAGCATAGTCGCACGAGCTACGTTAACAAGTGTAATGGAAGGTATACAGAGTCGTCGCTTTACCCTCAAATCGCCAATCTTTCATAAAACCATGAAGCCGTATTATAAAATATATAATTTTAAAATAGTGAACTTAACAGCTAACAGTATGAGAGAGAGGTAGTCATCAGCCTGTTAACAGTGAACGTGACAACAATGCCGGTATCCCGCAACCCCACCCGAGAGCTCAAAATAGGCTGGGTTGACTATAAGGTGGCTTTGCTGGTTAGGCAACATATGCTTATGTCTTTCTAATCAAATTCATTCCTTCGCTGAAGAGCCAGAGCACCTAGAATCATACAGATGGTCGTATATCATAGAAGATTGTCGAGGTAATACTGCCCTGCCTACCATCTTATACTAGCTTGGGGGTTATTTATTTACATAAAAAAATATAGCAACCCAAAAAAACTCATGCCATGCACATCACCTGTTGCATAAAGATTGATAAACAAGTCATCTCTCCTCACCTGGTAGAGTGAAAGAGGTACAGTGGGATGCTTCTCACTGGGCACCACAACCACCGCATTCCCTCGGGCTATTGCTGGAGCCACCAAAGATACAAAGCCCAGCAGGGGAGCCTGATCAGGGCAGGCCACCCCCACCACCCCTAGAGGCTCATTCACCCTCACCACAGTGCCATAGAGCTGAGTCTCCTGCACGCTGCCCCCGTACTTGTCACTCAGGGCAGCCCAGTGGAAGAGTCTGGCCACCGAGGCATCCACCTCCCGCCAGGCCTGCTCCTCACTCTCACCCGTCACTGCCACCAGATGGTCTGCCAGCTCTTGGCGCCGCTGCTCCAGGTTCTCTGCCCAGTAATAAAGGATCTGGGAACGGTTGAACCCACTTCTTTTCTCCCAGCCAGGTTGAGCTTTGGCGGCTGCTTCCACTGCATTCCGTACATCTTTCCTGGGGATATTATGACCCTAAATACTGACGTCCCACATAGTGTGTGTTTCATGCAGTAGGTCTTCATGTATCAATTGAGATTTGCATTAGTTTGGCCATATGTAGTGAAAAATGAGGATGGGTAAACCAAGTACAATATTTTGAAGTTTATGACTATTGAATACATCAGAAAACTAGATTGGGTCTCACTGGAGGACCCAAAGACTAGAGGAATGACAGTAGTTGCAAATGAGTCATGCAGCTTGTTGAACTGCAGTAAAGGGACTTGAAGCTCACTCATGTAAATGTTATGATGAAAAAATATTGTACTAATCAATGATTGTTGCTAAAGTCTGTTACTAACATAAGAATAATGTCAATGGTAACTAGATAATATGAGTACTGAAGGGAGAGAAAATATAATATCTTGTGCACAAACGTGAATGAATGTTTAGTAATCCTGGATATAGCGGCAAGTGTGTATGTGAGAACATTGACAGGATGGTAACATGCATGGAGTGGGTGGAATGAAGAGGTGCAACAGAAAACTAAGGAGAAAAGAATCGCATTCAAACAGTGGTAACGATCAAGATGTGAGGTGGATAATATATAGAGAAAGGACTAATGATGTTAAGAGGCAAGTGACAATAGCAAAGAAACAAGCATCAGAGGAGTGAAGTCAGAACTTGAACGCAGCAGAAGGAAGACAGAAGATGCTCAGAGTAGCTAAGCAGATGAGAAAAGACAAGAAGGATGTACAAGGAGCAAAGTATGTAAAGGACGAAAACAGAGAAATCAAAGTGGTAGAGAGGGAGGTGAGAGAAAGATGGAGAGAATATTTTGAGAGACTGCTGAATGTAGAAAATAACAATGAGGTGGATTAAGTTGAATTGACACACCTCAGCAGAGGTGGGCGAGAGCGATACTTAGTGCGATAATGCGATACTATCGCACCGCCAAAATAGTATCGCAACTCAAGTATCGCTTAAATTTCCCGCGATACTTTAAAAGACGACCTTTGTATTTTAAATAAAATTTGTCAGTTTAAAAATAAATATATTACAATGTTTTAATGTGCCTAAACTGTAGTTTAATTAAATAGATCTTTTTTTTGGCTAATACAGTGTTTTCTTAGGTAGCAAAGTATCGCAAAGCAAAATTTTTGGTATCGCAGTATTGCTGCGCTACTATCGCTTTAAAGTAATCGTCCAGACCATTTCATCATTCCTGATTTAATGCAATCAAATTATAGCCATTAACGAGTATATCAACAATATGTCGTCACTTTTTGCATCCAGTCAGCCGTTTTTAAATAATCCGCAATCAAAATCTGCAAATTCCCCGAGCTTCCAAAATGCCCCTCACGACAAGCAGACGATGCGCCACGGCTCGGTGACATCACAAAAGGAAGCGCGTTGATCAGAAGCACGTTAACACAAGAGATAAATATAGTACTTGAAGATTTTTGGGTGTTTCTGATAGATTTGTTTTGTGATATACCACATGCATGCATCCTTTATGGGTGCAGCAAGACAGTTGCTCGCTCTCGCTCTCTCTCTCTCTCTCTCTCGTGTGAGGATGAAGAGGGAGAAGGAAGAGGAGGAGGGAGAAGAAATAGATGAAAGAAAGAAGGAGAGAGAGAGAGAGAGAGAGAGAGAGAGAGAGAGAGAGAGAGAGAGAGAGAGAGAGAGAGAGAGAGAGAGAAGGAGAGAGAGAGAGAAGAGAGGAGAGAGAGAGAGAGAGAGAGAGAGAAGAGAGAGAGAGAGAGAGAGAGAGGAAGAGAGAAGAGAAGGTAAAGGAAGAAAAGGGAAAGGAAGGAGAGAGAGAGAGAGAGAGAGAGAAAGGAGAGATGAGAGAAAGGAAAGGAAAGGAAGGTGAGAGAGAGAAGGGAAAGAGAGAAAAAGAGAGAGAAGGGAAAGGAAAGGAAGGAGAGAGAGAGAGAGAGAGAGAGGGACTTACTCTTCTGACGTCATCAATAACATTCGTAACCCTGTTGGCGGGAAGAAAAAAAAATTTGCACGCTTTTTACAAAAGTCGTGTTTTTACGGAAATAAGGCCTGGAAATCAATTATTTTTGGTGGATTAGGTGTTTTGAATGTGCATTCAACATAATTTGGCAAAAAAAAAAATGGGTCTGGACGATTACTTTAAGAAAAAAGTATCGGTAGCGGAGTATCGCAGTATCGCGTATCGTTTTAAGAAAATCCGAAAAAGTAGCGGAGTGTCGCGTAGCCAACTAGCGGGAAAAAATTATCGCAGTATCGTTATCGCACTACCAAAAAAAAGAATCGCGCCCACCTCTGGAACTGAGTACAGTGCTGAGTGTAAGGTGATTGAGGTGGTTTGGGCACGTGAAGAGAGAAGATGGTGAGGCATTGGGGAGAGCTGTTAGAGTGGAAGTGCCAGGTGGCCGTCCACCCGGCAGGCCAAGGAAGACATGGGGGCAGTGTGTTGAAGAGGATCTGGCAGCATTGGGTATTGAAGTTGAGGCAACGGATAGAGATAGTTGGAAGCGTATCATCGGCCCTCTAACCTCATAAAATATTATGCGAAAAACTGACGTTAAACAGAAAGAAGGAGTGGGTGGGCAGGGCTTGAAACTGCCATTATTATTCTTTATGAAAGATGTTTTTTGAGGAATGAGGCATCAGAAGTACATTGAAAAAGACAAGATGATCAGGGTATAAACATTCCCTATCTGATGTTTGTCTACAGAGTGTGGTGAAGTGACATGATTTCACTCTGCTGTTACACCAAGAGAACTGAGAGGGGAGGAAGCCCTCACTGGTCACCAACCACCAGGCACAAGATTTTTGTGGGGCTATAGAAGGAAAGATGTACTGGCTGTCTGTATCCACCGCCTTCTCCTCAATGCCTGCTTGTGACTCGCTTCAGTACGTTCTTTAAGTACAGAGCTGATTATGATTGTCACATAATAGATGAGCAGTTAATGTAAAGTAACTCATCTAAGCATTGGCTCACTAGTCAACAGATACGTAGTGGTTCCATATTGACTGCATAACTACTATGCAGACTACTGCATGTGTGATTACCATGGACTGAACCTGCCGTGGTGTCAATAGCTATATATATGCTGGACCTGCTTATCTGTCCAGGATTTGGGTGGATGTAATATGTTACGTAACAATAAGATACTGAGACAGTTCACAAACTTGTGGGTACTTCAGATGGAGAGAATTAATCAATGATTGAATTGTTAGTCAATCTCTGTATATCAAAAAATTGCATACGTTTTCTTGAACAAAATACTGGCCAAAATTCATTTAAATTTCTTTTGATTATTACATAATTAATTACCTCCACCAATAGGTCTGAGGTTCCTTCCAAAAAAAATTTACACTAATAATAAATATAATTATTTTGACTATAATGTTTTCATAACTTAGATATGAGATAGTGGGTTAATGGTATGCAAAAATGTGTATAAAAAACCACAGCCAACAGCCCCACAGTACTCCCATCACAGTACGCTTACTCACCACAAGCCTGACCATTCTCTCCCCACAATAGTGGCAGCAGATGAAATCTACACACGCAAGAGGTTAAGTAATTTTTCTTTTAGATGTGTAGGTTTCCGTTGTAGCCACTACACACACATCGCATTACAAACAAGCCAGAGTATGTTTACTTTCCACAGGCCCCTAATCAGTCTTTATCCACATTACAGGGGCACAAATCTACACTAGAAAATCTCTCCAAGGGATGATCTACAGTCGCCAGGGAGTTTCCAATCTCCATCCATTTTTCGATGGAAAGTTCCATCCAAGATGTGATCTACAGTTGGCAGGGAGGCAGCAGACTTCAGTACCTACTTATCATTTGTGCGGTGCTCCCACCATTCCCTGGCGTAGTGGGGCCACCTTCCAATTTTTAATTGCTGGATTGGCTATTTGCTGGTTAAGCTATGTAAGATTTAAGAGTTTGAAAGACTCCAGATTATTTGATTATTACATTTTTTTTCTCTTTTTTTTTATAGGTTTTCAGATGGTCTGGATGAATTGACTTATATAATAATGTCAGCCTTTATTATGAGATCTTGATATATACTTTTGACTTTTATTATATATGAAATCTATTTATCTTTGCTTTAATTCTCCCCTGTATGGAGTCGTTTATCAAACAGAAGACAGATATCTTTTGTTGATTTTATATTCATGTATATAGAGTATAGTTACATAGAGAAGTATGCACATAGTCTCCTCAGTCCTTGTGTTTGGAATGCCATGGTCACCATTGCTGATTCATGGGCACAGTCCTGATACTCTGGCGTCTTATCTCCAGCTTGTCAATTAGTCTGGTTTGGGTATGTTAGAGGTTCACTCTGACTAATCCTCCTTTTATTGAAATGTTAATGTGGCAGAGCTATTGTTCAGTGACTGCCCGTCTTTCTTACATCAATCAGTTGGTGGATGGCAATTAGTCAGAGCAAAGTAGAACCTCTGACATACGCAACCAGACTAATTGACAGGCTTGAAGATCAGGCGGCAAGACGTTTAGAGTTTCAGATCTGCGCCCGGGAATCTCTCGGCAACAAGAGTGACCCTTAGGGTGGTCGTTAAAAATGAAAGTTGTAAAAATAGTGCTCCCTACTCGGATACCTGTTACACTTCATTAGAAAACACTGTAGACAAAATTTTATCAAAATAGCATGACATTTACCTGGTGCTCAATGACCTTTAAGTTTCATCCTGAAGGCAATGTAGTGCTAAACGGCAAAGAGGGCTTTGTAATGAACAAATGCCCCAGACGGTCCTTATTAGAATGCCTTTCTAAGTTAATTGTAGCAAATGTCTCAATGATAACATAATTCATCTGTTTTCATCCGTCTTAAGTAGTACAATTTTCTTTTCCAGACGTGCTTTTTTGTCTTTGTGTGTGATGGCAACCACTAATACCAAGAAACGGTACCTTGTGGCACCCCTGCAAACAATCCCTGGAGCCCAACTATCATCTGCGAGAGAAGTCCCGGGTCTGGTAATTTACAAGCTCGATGTTCAGAAGAAGACGATCCGCGTTTCGGCACACGAGGTCTTCCTCATTGTTGAAGAAGTCTGGGCTAGGGCAAGAATTCCAATGCAACGAATTGATAAGGTGGCCACGAAGATCCAGAAGCTGCATAAAGAATATGCCCTTATCCGGAAGAACAAGAAGCGCACTACCTCTACTCAAAGTGAGCGAGCAAAGAAGTTTGGTGAGAAACTAAATGACCTGTTCGACGTGGCCCATGCAAATGCCATGGCGATAATGACAGAGGCGGAGGACAAAGACTTCCTCCTCGCCCAGCGCGAGCCTGGTCGACGTGGGAGGATGGGCGGCGTTGATCCCGTGCAAGCTGCTCTTGAGGAGCGTGTTGCAGAACGCCACGCGGCCCAGACATCAAGGCAGGAGAAGGCGCTTTACGAAGCCGCAACATCCTCGGCGACTGCGGAATTGGAATCATCCAGCAGCGGCAGCACTCCTGTCAGTAGCCCTGGCCCCACTCGAAGCTCCCACATCAGGGCCAGTGGCCCCACCGAGCCGAAACGAGCAAAGCGCGGCTTGAAAAACGTCGTGACGCCAGACGTAGCAGCATCCCTTGATCGAGCGAAGGTGAGCGACCGTGCAGCTGTCTACGTCCTGACAGAGACAGCACGCTCTCTGGGCCAAAACCCCGAGGAGCTGAATATCAATCGAAGCTCCATCCGCGATCATCGCCGTAAACTTCGCGAACGCCACGTATATTCTGTGAAAGCGGAGATCAAGTCTGACGGTCCTCTCATAGTACATTGGGATGGAAAATTGATGATGGACTTCACTACCAAGGAACACGTCGATCGTCTCCCAATCCTGGTGTCGGGGAAGAGCGCATCTCAGCTCCTCAGAGCAGCCAAGCTCCCCAGTGGCAGAGGCACTCATGTTGCTCGCGCTGTTGTCGACGCAGTGCAAGAATGGGGACTGACCAACCGAATCGTTGGCATGAGTTTTGACACCACCGCAGCGAACACTGGCCATCACCAGGGCGCATGTGCTCTAATTGAGCAAGCTCTCGACAAGGACTTGCTCTACTTTGCCTGCCGGCACCACGTCCTGGAGCTTGTGATTGGAGCTGTCTTCCTGTCTGCAATGGGACCTACCGCAGGGCCAGACGTCAGTCTGTTTCGGCGTTTCCAGGCAAAGTGGGAGTTCATTGATCAGCAACAGTATGTGACCGGCGCAGCAACAGAAGATGTCGCCCCTCTCCTGTTGGAAGGTGACGCCGAGTGGTTCAGAAAGGCTCTGGATGAACGCACGGGACTCCGAGATGACTACAGGGAGCTACTGGAACAGACGCTTATCTTTATCGGCGGTATACCCCCGCGCGGGGTGCGGTTCCTTGCACCAGGCCCAATGCACCACGCCAGATGGATGAGCAAGGTCATCTACTCACTCAAGGTATGGATGTTCCGGAAGCAGTTCACGCTGACAACGAAGGAGGAGCAAGGCCTCCGGAGCGTCTCCGTATTCACTGCGAAGATTTACAGCAAGGCATGGACGGAGGCACCATTAGCATCTGCAGCTCCGCGCAATGATCTCGCGCTGCTCCAGGCTCTGGACTCCTACTCGACCATCAACAAGCCTGTGGCAGAGGCAGCACTGAAGATGTTGAGTCACCTTTGGTACTTATCTGAAGAGCTTGTTGCTTTGGCCTTGTTCGATAAGGACGTCACAATCGATGACAAGCGACGGATGCAGGCGGCCATCAAAAAAGAGGTAGAGGATGGTGACGAATCTCCATCAAAGCGACCCACACTTCTGGCAAGTGCGATCGCTGGGCGCCGACTCGAAGATTTTGCGACTGCCCACACCACCAGCTTCTTCAAGAAAATGCACCTGGACAGTGACTTTCTGGATGCAGACCCTGCTGAGTGGCCGGAACATCGTGCCTACCAGGCTGCATTGGCAGCAGTGCATGGCCTCTGTGTCACAAATGACCACGCCGAGCGGGGCGTCGCCCTTGTTCAGGAGTATAATCGCTTGCTGACACGCAACGAGGATCAGCTCCAGTTCCTCTTGCAAGTTGTTGCAGACCATCGCCGTCTGTACCCTGAAGCACGGAAACAAACCCTGGCACAAACTTGGCAACAATGAGTGGTTGGAAGCCATGAAACCCCCGTCATGAACGGCTAATACTCCCTAAAAGGGAGGGGGACCTTGATGCCAGTGCCTGAGCTCCGGGGGTAAAACTTTGACATCATTGAGCACAAGGTAAATCTTACCCGAATTCAATGAAACTTTGCCCAGGGGGCTTTCTCATCAATACGAACAGGATTCCGGGTGGGGAGCATAAAAATTTGCAATATAAAATTTCACCCCTATAGCTAACAACCACCCTAGTGACCATGGCATTCTCCTTACAAAAAATAGGAAGTAACTGAAGCATAATAAAATGTGCAAACCTGTATGTAAATAAACGAAGCATATTAATACACAATATATTCTTTTTTATATAAACAGATAACCACAGGAGCACTTGTAAAGGTATTGGATGCATTTATAAACTTTCTTCGCTACTTCAGAAACATGATTTCTGTAATTCAAGTTATTTGTGACATTCCTTGAACTATCACTTTTGGTAAATAAATCCTGAAAATGGTGCTGGGCATATACCTATCACAAAAAGTGTACCAAAATAAATATAAGGTCCCTACTGAAGCACAATTCCTGTTCATTTGCTGAAACAATAAATAAGCTAACAAGCAATACTTCTGTTTACCCTTACCTGTTGCTCTCCCCGACCAGTGCCAAGGCTTTTCCATCAGCATTCATGATCACACGGCAATAGTTGCCATCTGGACGCTTCTGGGCACCTCCATAGTACAGTTTGTAGGTCTGGTCCACTCGGGGCAATGCTCCCTCGGCACTCATGACCTGCAAGGCAAAGGGAGTGAGCTGCAGCAGGTAACTGATGAAATGATGGCACGATTACTTCCATAAGTAATATGCATGCCACTGCTGAGCCAAGTTGATCTTTTGTATTGCTATGGATGCAGCCCGGCGGTGTAGTGATCAGCACGCTTGGCTAACAACTGAGAGGACGTGGGTTTGAATTCCCGCTGGGTAGAGGCAATTTGAGTTTGTCTCCTATCATGCTAGAGCCCCTGTTCACCTAGGAGGGAATAGGTACGTGATGTAAGCCGGGGAGTTAAGACCTTGAAATACTGGTAGGACCTGAGGGTAGCAAACCATTCCTGAAGGTGTGGGTGGATGTGTAGTGTACCCTTGCCTTGATAGGCCAGAAATGATCTACACACACCACACCCTTAAGGGGTAAACAGGTTTTGATGAAGAAAGAATATACAATAAATGAATGAATATAGGAATATCTAGGCTCCATCTCCTCTAATATGAAAGACTTGCAAGAAAAATTCTCCCCCATAGTACCATTCATAAATCCTTTTCTTTCAGCAAATCTTACATGCTATTCAAATAACTTTTCAATGCTTGGATTCTTGAAGGAAGATACCTAACATGTTCTACAGTCGGTACAAAAAAACTTAAGATGCCAAAAAACTTTGGACAGGAATGACGTCCTTAGCTTTTTTGCCAATTTCGGATGGAGCGATTGAATTTTTTTACGTTTTTTGTATATCTGGCAGTGCATTAAGCTGTCTGCTGTAGATTCCTCGCTGCTGCCCGCTCTGTATCTTCCAAGTCATCATATGAAGAGGTTGTTGTGTTTGGTTCTCCAACCTTCCTACACCCCCCTTCGCCCCTCCATCTTCTACCGCCTCCTCCAGGTCTACTAAAGCATTATGCCGGGCAAATCTCTATCCATTGTGAAGAAGACACATATAGTAACCTTGTATTGAAGTGGGAAAATCATGGGCCAGATAGCGAGGGAGATGTGTGTTTCCAAACACACCGTCTGGGTCTTGTACAGGCGGGCGCCAGATGGTGAGTTAGAGACTGTTTTGGCGTGGAAGAAAGGGTCAGGGCGACCAAGAAAAACTTCAAAGAAGACTGATCAACTGCTCAAAAAGGATCTGATGTCAATAATCCTTTTGAGCAGTTGATCAGTCTTCTTTGAAGTTTTTCATGGTCGCCCTGACCCATTCTTCCACGCCAAAACAGTCTCTAACTCACCATCTGGCACCCGCCTGTACAAGACCCAGACGGTGTGTTTGGAAACACACATCTCCCTCGCTATCTGGCCCATGGTTTTCCCACTTCGATACAAGGTTACTACAGTAAAAGCCTTATAACTCGGCACGATAGGGGCTCTGGCCCTTGCCGAGTTATTCAATGTGCCAAGGTAAATACAGAACTGTAAAAGCATAAAAACTACACTTACCAGTGAACGGGTAGAATGTGCTGGATTTGATATCAAACTCAGCACAAATAGCACCCATGGACGCACCTGCATCCATCCTTGCCAGCACTTTCACCTTTTTCTGCAGGCTCAGAGCCTCAGGCTCTTCAATTTCATTCCCTTCCTGCTGGAGACACCCTTGCGTGATGGAGCTGACATCTTGATATACAGTACTGTATGATGTAATCCCAAAACACGGAAAATAGGTGGCAAATTAAAGCAAAGGTCAGGAACCAGTGCGCAGGCTGCGCCATGTTTTTGTCGTCCAAGCACCGTCTTGGATTACGAATCCCAATCCAATAACACTTGCTGAAATGTGTGTTATACTACTTTGTGATATTGTTTGCAATGTTTTGCATTGATTATTATTTCGGCTCCTACCAAGCTTGTTGTGTTTTTGAAGCAGAAACCAATCCTTTTTCAATTTCGACAAAAACGGAATTCGTATCCAAGACGGTGCTTTGACGACATAAACACGGCTCAGCTGACAGCCTACATGCTCGTTCCCGACCTTTGCTTTACTTTGCCACCTATTTTACGTGTTTTGGGATTACATCATACAGTACTGTATTTCAAGATGTCAGCTCCATCATGCAAGGGTGTCTCCAGCAGGAAGGGAATGAAATTGAAGAGCCTGAGCCTGCAGGAAAAGATCAAAAGGATAAAAATACGACTTTATGCGACACGATATGCCGAGTGTAAGCGAAGAGATGCAGTTATAACATCAATATGCCGAGATACATTATTTTTTGCCGACTTTCTGTTTACATGTTCACACAAGAGGTTGTGAGGGCATGATATGCCGAGTGAAAACCATGAGATGCAGTTTAGGTGAGGCGGTAGCAGAGTGGTTAGCGTCACCGAGTGGCGTTCTCGAAGACCCGAGTTCGATCCCGAGTGAGACCCATAAATCCACTTGAAATCTTTCTGTACCGTCGAGTGGCCTAAGAACACCCACATGCTGCCCATTAACTCCACCTTCGACTGTGAGTGCATGGGAGGACACAGGGGGCGGCATGAGCCTCTAATCACAGGCGTCAGTCCAGGGCCGGATTAAGGGGGGGCTACCGGGGCTCTAGCCCCAGGGCCCCCACCAAATGTATATTAGCTTTAAGCAGTAATATTAAAAACATTGGCAAGTTACAAAACCAAAACATATTTGCCTGTCTCTGTTTCATCCTTTATCTCTGAATACCAGTCTATGCATTAATAGTTCTTTGCCAAACATAGGCCTCAAAATACCCACAAAAGTGCTTAGTTTTCGTGCGAATATAGGGCCCCCACAAAAGCTGAGCCCCAGGGCCCCCACAGCTCTTGATCCGGCCCTGGGCGTCACTATAACAATCCTGCCTGTGCCACCATGGGCGAGGGCCAACCATCACAGCCCTCGAGTGAGCCTCCAGGGCCTGCCATTCCACCCCTGTAGCTCACTGCCTACACGCGCTATAGGCATAGGTGTGTAAAAAAAAAAAAAAAAAAAAAAAAAAAAAAAAAATAATAATAATAACAATAAAAAAATAAAAAAAAAAAAAAAAAATAAAAAAAAAAAACTTTGCCTTTGCCATGCCGAGTTATATCAAATTCCGAGTTATAAGGCTTTTACTGTATGTCTTCTTCACAATGGATAAAGATTTGCCTGGCATAATCAGACCTCTTCCTATGATGACTTGGAAGATACAGAGCGGGCAGCAGCGAGGAATCTACAGCAGACAGCCTAATGCACTGCCAGATATACAAAAAATGTAAAAAAATTCAATCGCTCCATCCGAAATTGGCAAAAAAAGCTAAGGACGTTATTCCCGTCCTAAGTTTTTTGGCGTCCTAAGTTTTTTGGCGCCAACTGTATGTTATGAGCACAGAATGTATTGGTTAAGAAAGCATTATTGTAAATCTATATAAACTGGTTCACTTATACCTCAATACAAAATGTAGGTTTTCATTATCTGCTCTCCTAAAATGCTTCCGTAACCTAAAGTAACTATTATAATTTATAAATTCTAAGAACAATTTATCTTTGATATTAGAGCATTAGTCAATTCAATAGTAGTACTATGATACAGATAGTTTACAGAGTCTGACACCACCTACTGCTGAGGGGATCAACGTACTGAAGTGGTTGATGTGGATGTCCTGCCTTCAAGTTTGACTGGAAGAGCTTATTTTCCAAGGGCTGTCATAAGGATGAAGATCACCCATGTTTCCCAGATGTCTTACTGTCTATGGCTGCTTCCATACGTGCAGCACTTGGAGGGTTGTGAATCTGAACATGTCTATGGCTGGGTTCCTGTTCTGGGGCGCCAGTACCCCACAACAGAGACATGCACACAGGAACCTTAAGGTGGGGAGGGTAAACTGATTACCTGAGGTGTGGCAGGTGTGATGCAGGGTCGGCTGGCACCATAAGCTGCTCCAAATTTGACAAAGTTTACTTTTGGTGCTGTGAACTTGAGGGAACCTTGCCAGGCTGGCTTCACATACTCAAGCAATCCTGAAATAAACATTACTTTTAATAAGATCTACTCACTGTTAACTTAAGTATAGAAGCTAGAGTAATATTCATTAATTTTCATATAGCTAAAAAAATTGGATGTGATTAATATTTTTTGAGACTTCCCTGGAGTAAGAAACATAGTACCTATCCACATGGGGGGACAAGGGTGAACACAGCTGTGCATCATACGTGTGGCAGAGCAGAGTGCAGGGTGAAAATATTGAATGGTGAATCTATCAGTAGCTTTCATCATTGTCTTTTAGAAATGTCACATCACCCCAATTCGAATAATTAATCATCTTTAAAGCATCAATGAATGTAATATATCCACTCCAACACTTTTTTTTTTTCTTTTTTTTATATCACAAAGGACTGTCCAAGGACAAAAATAAAGTAACAAAAAGCCCACTTAGTTGCCAGTCCCTATAAAGGAGACAGTAAGAGAATATAAAAAGGAGGGTGGGCCAATTTAGTTCGGGAAGTGTCTTGTTGCTCCTCTCTTGAAAACATTTAAGTCGTAGAAAGGAGGAAAAATAGAAACAGGAAGAGAGTTCCAGAGTTTACCAGTGAAGGGGATGAAAGAGTTAAGATACTGGTTAATTCTTGCATTAGGGAGATGGACAGAATAGGGATGAGAATGAGTAGAAAGTCTTGTGCAGCGAGGCCGTGGGAGTGGGAGAGGCATGCAGTTAGCAAGTTCAGAAGAACAGTGAGCATGAAAATAACGGTAGAAGATAGCAAGAGAAGCAACATTGCGGCGGTGATTTAAAGATTGAAGACAGTCAGTCAGAGGAGGGGAGTTGATGAGACGAAAAGCTTTTGACTCAACCCTGTTGAGGAGGATTGTATGAGTGGAACCCCCCCAAACATGAGAGGCATACTCCATACATGGGCAGATGCAGCCCCTGTACAGAGCAAGCAGCTGGGAGGGAGAAAAAAATGGACGCAGATGCCACAGGACACCTAACTTCATAGAAGCTTTTCTTGCAAGAGATGAGATGTGAGATTTCCAGTTCAGATTTTTAGTAAAGGATACTCCTAGTATGTTCATTGTAGAAGAGGGAGACAGTTGAGTGTCGTTGAAGAAGAGGGGATAGTTGTCTGGAAGGTTATGTCGAGTTGATAGGTGAAGAAATTGCCCCAATCAGAAATTATAGAAAGATCAGAAGTCAGACGTTCTGTGGTGTCCCTTCGTGAATCACTTAGTTCCTGTTGAGTTGGACATCTAATGAACTTGAAGGTTATCTGCTAGGCAGGAGTAAAACATACTTTTGATTACTATTTCGTCAGATCAATGCTCTTAATAAGGGCATGAGTACATCAAAACCCTTGGCTTTTTATAAGTGAAAACCAAATATCTAACTCAGGAATAATCAGATTGACGTACCTTGTAGTGGCTAGAATAACAACAAATATTGGTCACTGATTGCCAGTTGTGTTCTTTTGCTTGCAAGGAAAGTGACCTACAAGGGGAAGGAATCCTAACACTGCCTTCATCCCTTAAAAGTTTCTTCCTACAAACGACGGTTATAAAGATACCTACGCACATTCTCTACCTTGTGTCTTGGGGCTGGCAATATGGTAGCCACCCAGGCTGACTGAACCACAGGAAAGTGCAGACCACAGTATAGTGGTCAGTGGGCTCACTACATCCCTACAGCATTCATTGTCATCAGGGAAATAAATTCTCTAAAAAATCTTCCACATGCTCCTTAAAAGATTTGTTTGACAAACTAAAATGGTTTCCATAAAGTTACTCCCAATCCACCAGATAGTTATGCAAAATGTTGTGAAGGCCACTGGACCCACCTTCTTTGCCCCCATCCCTGCCGTAGCCACTTTGCTTGCAGCCCCCAAACCCGGCTGCTGCATCAAACAGGTTGTGGCAGTTGATCCACACAGCTCCAGCCTAAAGCAAAAAAAATGGCAAATATTTTTTTATCACATCAATTTTCATACACTGCATTCCTGATTTATATTTCTTTTCATGAACCATTTACTGATCAGCAGATGCACCAAATGTTACTGAATTAATACTTTAGCTTACAACAAATATACAATTTATGGAACATGATTCAAGGTTTCACATACTTTGATCATTTTTGCAACTTCAATGCCAAGAGTCATTTGCTCGGTAAAGACAGATGCCGCCAGGCCATAGGGGGTGTTGTTGGCTAGGGCAATGGCCTCTTTGGCAGTCCTGACATGTGGAAAGTGTTAGTAAGGATAAACAAAGCTACAGGAATTCAAACACTAATTACTACAATGGTTCTCATTCTTCTGATCATCATAACTACAATCAGTGGGCTGCCAAGGGTCAACATTACTACTTTTCTTTCTGATAGAAATAAAACTTTGTTTAAGCTAGAATTAATTTTTTTCATTATCAAGTCTTTTTACATTTGTCGGGAAAATAAAATGAACAATACTTTGATCTTTATAATGATTGTAAATGCAAAATCACCTGAGAGGGGAATTTGCATGTTTTCAAGGATCTTTGGCACTCCCCTTGTACTCACAAAATGCCTAAATCCAAGGAAATCATGGCACTCAATCACAGTGAACACTAGTCTCTACAATATAAAAGGAGAAGGGTTATATCAGACCAAAGACTACTGTATACAGTAGTCGTTGATCAGACACTAAGTACATAAAAATTATTGAAACTATGCCCAACTGACAGGAACAATTAAAGATTATATTTACAAAAAACATGCGCCGATTACATAAATTCTTTCAAATGCCAATGACTGCTGCATTAGTCATCCGCAACTGAGGCTCAGAAGTACGGATGACACAACTTTGGCTGTCTGTCATCCGTACAGGTAAATTGTACAAAGTGAGCTAGCTCTCTGGGAAAATAGTAACTGCTACAAGAAAAAGCATAACAATTTATCTATGTTACGTTTAGGAATCAAACAGTAATCATACTACAAAGGTTATAAGAAGAAGAAATTACTAATTACTACAAAGGTTATATTAGGATGAAATAATCTAATACCAAGACATAAGTTATTCATACGAGAAAAAAAAGAGAAAACCAAGGTTGTAGCAAGAAAAAGCACCAGCAATAACATTACAAAGGTAATCATTAAAGTAAAAAAACAGTCATAACACTAATTAGAGAGAAAACCAATATGACAAAGGGAGTAGCTAGTCATCTGAGGACTGAACCCTTTGATGTCACCCACCTGAAAGGCAAGGCCACCAGGACAGGCCCAAGGATTTCCTCCATCATGCAGCGAGAGGCAGTACCCACACCAGTAATGAGAGTGGGTGGGTAGTAGCAACCAGGCTGAACCTCCACTTGAAACACCTAGAGTACAGTGTGAGGCATTAGGGACACCAACTCAAGGCAAGAAAATAAAAATATGATATTGCATCGACACACCAAATCACAAACAATATAGGCTCCTTCCTTATATATCTTACTATGATTAATCAATACACTCCTTAAAATCCCAGCGTTGTTAGGTAACACTTCTAAACCTCTCTTTCACCTGTGTTTTCTTATAAAACAAATGGAAATAATCATAATTTTCCTTTTACTGGGTGATGCCCTTATAGCCCTTATGCTACTTGTGATGCTACTTCCTTATCTCACTTGTATTACTTGTATGGAAAAGCTAAGTAAGGTATAAACAACTAGGCGAACACAACTCTCACCTCTCCTCCTTCCTGTCGTGCTTCCTCCACATACTTGGCGATGACCTTGAGGTGGCTCGGGTCTCCCACGGCACCCATGTCCACCGCCTTGTCCAGGGAGGGGCCCACACGCAGGGCCTTCATGCGCTGCTTCACCTTCCTGATGAACAAGTCAAACACCGGCTCCTGCACCAGCAGGCGCGACCCGGCCCAGGACACCTGCGGGACAGTACTGGGTTCAGACGGGTCAAACAGATGGTACATTTTTATAGTTTTTTTTGTTCAGTAATGTTTTGCAAGTTGTATAAGATATTTATGTGAACAAACTGCTCTGTGTTCTGTGCCGCCCTCATATTTGGGAAAAGGCCTCATGTATTGGGGGAAAAATAAACTATTCCTCACATTTTTTCACCTATTTTCTGAGCATCTGTATATTTCCTACACATTCACTTCACGTCTTTTCACCAAATGATAGTCCACTCAATGATCACCCAGTTTAACAAAGAGAATATTTTTATCTGCGTTTCTAGCATTTATCCTGGCAGACTAGCTTGCTACACAGTACATAATCCATCACTGTATCTATCCTTTCTGTACATCCTTGACACAATGCAAGATCTCACAAACCTCACCTGTCCCTGGTTAAACCAAATGGCATCCACCACCCCTTCCACGGCGGAGTCAAGGTCTGCCGAGTCAAACACAACCACTGGACTCTTCCCTCCAAGCTCTGCCAAGTGGAAGGGAAAGTTAGAAAGTTAGCCAATGGTGAGGTGGGAATATGTTAAGATTACAGCTTTTTTCCCTTCATAAAGATGTCAAATGGGGACACATTTAGGTACAAAAGCATCAGTAGTAGCAAGCTGATACGAAATGTGATAATGGGTTGTGAAGGAGTGTAGAATGTCTTGCCCTCAATAAACAGGTAATCAATGGCAAAAATAAAGAAACTGTTTCAATGATGACGTCAATTAGAGAGCATCGCATAGTAGTAGTCATTTTCTTGGAGCCCGTGACCATTTTCTTCCTACCTTTTTTTCTCGATGGATTTGATAACCTGGATCATTTTAAAGAAAAATTAGCTCCTATGCCCCTCTGGGAAATGACGGCTAACTTTTCTAGAGCCCAATATTGAAAAAGGCCGCCGTCGACATCTTGAAAAACATAAAATGTTATATCTCTGGCATCAGATGAGTTAGAAAGACGAATGAGGTGTCATTTTTTATTAATTCTGACATTACAAAGCCACTGGAATGGTTATCGTACAGTTTAGGGATAATTTTGACCTCTAAATCCAGGATGGCCACTGTCCGCCATCCTGAAAAACATGAAATGTAATATCTTCGGCACAAGATAAGCTAGATGGATATGTGAGGTGTTGTTTTCCACTTATTTTAGCATGATAAACTCAATGGAAGTATTATTTTAGAGTTTCAGGGACATCCTGACATACATTTTCAAGTATGATACGGCGAAATGGGGAAAACATGCTGTATTTTATATCTAATATTTCTTCTCATACTTTTCCAGCTGCATCGCATGCCCAGAAACAATGAAATGGCAAAAAAAATTATATGTAATATTAATTTTCTTCTGTTTCAGATGCATCGCATGCCCGTCTGATGAAAATCGCCGACTTGTAAAGTGACTAAAAGAATGGATAATAGAACAGACAGTGAAGAGTTACAAGACAAGGCTTTAGATGAATACAAGTGCATTTTACTCTGTGGAAAGTCATGTACAGCAGATGACAGTTTGGAAAACATTACACCTGAGAAGTGGGAATCCATCCGGGAAAAGTCTTTAAAATGGAGAGAACTTGATAAGTTTCAACATGTACATGAAAATGTGGATTGGGAGAAGGGACCTAAAGGTCACCACATGCATAGCACTTGCTACGCATCATTATCCAGCAAGCGCAAGCTCTGTCAAGCTGAAAAACACAAACAGAAATCCGAGGAACATCTTGAAAGAAATGAAGCATCAGATCAACAAGACCCTCCGCCAGAGGCCAGTGCACCTAAAAGGCTCCGCTCCAGCATGGGTGTCCTTCATGATAAGACTCTTATGTGTGTGGTGCATGAAAGGGGGATACAAGAGTAGTAATTGCAACAAGCAGATTTTACTTCTATCAACAGTAGATGCCTGGACTAAATTCAAGTTACATACTGTCCGTCTGGAAAATGACGCCATGAGATTGAGACTTGACACTCTGATTGCATCCATCCCAGATAGCCAAACAGCATTTGGGTTGGAAATCCGCTACCATCGCTCGTGCTGGCGCAAATATGTCAGCGACCACAAGCCCCTTTCAGATGAAAGTACTCAACATCTGCAGCTTGTAAACCTCCGAGAGGCCCAGGCTCTCTTCTTTCATCACATTCGTCAAGTCATCTTCAAAGACCATGAAATTCGGACACTGCAAAGTCTCCTGCAGGACTATAAGCGCATTATCTCAAATCACGGACATAACTCAGCAGTAAAGTCCAGCTACTTAAAGGAAATTCTCATCAATGAATTTGGGGGAGACATCGGATTTCATGAACGTATTCAAAAGAATGTGAGTGAACTGGTATATGATACAACAGCAGCAGGTACATACATTGAGGCAGCAATATCTTCATTGGGTGTTAGCAATGATCAGTTGGTCTTTGAAGATGACTTGACGAATGTGATGAAAGAAGAGAGCCTGGGCCTCTTGGAGGTTTACGCGCTATTTATGACATGACATATTCAATGACATATTTGCGCCAGCACGAGCGATGGTAGCGGATTTCCAGCCCAAATGCTGTTTGGCTATCTGGGATGGATGCAATCAGAGTGTCAAGTCTCAATCTCATGGCGTCATTTTCCAGACGGACAGTATGTAACTTGAATTTAGTCCAGGCATCTACTGTTGATAGAAGTAAAATCTGCTTGTCGCAATTACTACTCTTGTATCCCCCTTTCATGCACCACACACATAAGAGTCTTATCATGAAGGACACCCATGCTGGAGCGGAGCCTTTTAGGTGCACTGGCCTCTGGCGGAGGGTCTTGTTGATCTGATGCTTCATTTCTTTCAAGATGTTCCTCGGATTTCTGTTTGTGTTTTTCAGCTTGACAGAGCTTGCGCTTGCTGGATAATGATGCGTAGCAAGTGCTATGCATGTGGTGACCTTTAGGTCCCTTCTCCCAATCCACATTTTCATGTACATGTTGAAACTTATCAAGTTCTCTCCATTTTAAAGACTTTTCCCGGATGGATTCCCACTTCTCAGGTGTAATGTTTTCCAAACTGTCATCTGCTGTGTACATGACTTTCCACAGAGTAAAATGCACTTGTATTCATCTAAAGCCTTGTCTTGTAACTCTTCACTGTCTGTTCTATTATCCATTCTTTTAGTCACTTTACAAGTCGGCGATTTTCATCAGACGGGCATGCGATGCATCTGAAACAGAAGAAAATTAATATTACATATAATTTTTTTTGCCATTTCATTGTTTCTGGGCATGCGATGCAGCTGGAAAAGTATGAGAAGAAATATTAGATATAAAATACAGCATGTTTTCCCCATTTCGCCGTATCATACTTGAAAATGTATGTCAGGATGTCCCTGAAACTCTAAAATAATACTTCCAATGAGTTTATCATGCTAAAATAAGTGGAAAACAACACCTCACATATCCATCTAGCTTATTTTGTGCCAAAGATATTACATTTCATGTTTTTCAGGATGGCGGACAGTGGCCATCCTGGATTTAGAGGTCAAAATTATCCCTAAACTGTACGATAACCATTCCAGTGGCTTTGTAATGTCAGAATTAATAAAAAATGACACCTCATTCGTCTTTCTAACTCATCTGATGCCAGAGATATAACATTTTATGTTTTTCAAGATGTCGGCGGCGGCCTTTTTCAATATTGGGCTCTAGAAAAGTTAGCCGTCATTTCCCAGAGGGGCATAGGAGCTAATTTTTCTTTAAAATGATCCAGGTTATCAAATCCATCGAGAAAAAAAGGTAGGAAGAAAATGGTCACGGACTCCAAAAAAATGACTACTATAGCCAAAACTCGAATGCAGAAGAACTATCTAATTATGTCTTCTCTGGATCCCCTACAATTTTCTCCCCATTACAAAAAAATCTATATTGCTGTTCTTTTCTATCCCACTTTTTTACTCTCCTTCCCTCCCCAACAATATTATGAACTGACCTAGAGAAAGCTTCTTGCCAGATCCAGCAGTGGTCATCCTCACGCTCTGGCCGTCCTCCACACTCCCTGCAAAGGCCACTTTATCCACCTTGGAGTGAGTGGCCAGCATGCAGTCCAAGCCACTCCCACCGGTGATCACGTTGAACACTCCCGCTGGCAACCTGGAACACCAAACGGTTAGGCAACCACAGATGGAAGACAATATTGAAAACTAATGAAAAATAATTCAGGTCACAGAGAAGCCATTCATGTTTTGTATATGTAAGATGTGTAAATTGTTTTCTAAAGGCTTTTAGTATGGGGAAAAAAATAGAAAAAAAGACTATTACATGAATTAATAGACATTGGATTAAATAAACCAATTTTTCTCCATAAACAGGAAAGTACAAAATATATTTGGGCCATTTAATCTCAGAGGTATTATTCCAACAGCCTTGCTTCACCCTGCCTCACCACTCCCAGGTCACCCCTTCAACGCAGCCTTACCCAGCCTCAGCACTCCCAGGTCACCCCTTCAACACAGCCTTACCACTCCCAGGTCACCCCTTCAACACAGCCTTACCCAGCCTCACCACTCCCAGGTCACCCCTTCAACACAGCCTCACCCTGCCTCACCACTCCCAGGTCACCCCATCAACACAGCCTCACCCTGCCTCAGCACTCCCAGGTCACCCCTTCAACACAGCCTTACCCAGCCTCACCACTCCCAGGTCACCCCTTCAACACAGCCTCAGCACTCCCAGGTCACCCCTTCAAAACAGCCTCACCCTGCTTCACCACTCCCAGGTCACCCCTTCAACACAGCCTCACCCTGCCTCAGCACTCCCAGGTCACCCCTTCAAAACAGCCTCACCCTGCTTCACCACTCCCAGGTCAACCCCTTCCACACCCAGACCCTCACACTGCCTCACGCTACTCCAGGTCACCCCTTCAACACAGCCCTTGCCTTTAACCACTGCACCTCAGCACTCCCAGGTCACCCCTTCAACACAGCCTTGCCTTACCCTGCCTCAGCACTCTCAGGTCACCCCTTCAACACAGCCTTGCCTTACCCTGCCTCAGCACTCCCAGGTCACCCTTCAACACAGCCTCACCCTGCCTCAGCACTCCCAGGTTACCCCTTCAACACAGCCTTACCCTGCCTCAGCACTCCCAGGTCACCCCTTCAACACAGCCTCACCCTGCCTCAGCACTCCCAGGTCACCCCTTCAACACAGCCTTGCCTTACCCTGCCTCAGCACTCCCAGGTCACCCCTTCAACACAGCCTCACCCTGCCTCAGCACTCCCAGATCACCCCTTCAACACAGCCTTACCCTGCCTCACCACTCCCAAGTCACCCCTTCAACACAGCCTCACCCTGCCTCACCACTCCCAGGTCACCCCTTCAACACAGCCTTACCCTGCCTCACCACTCCCAGGTCACCCCTTCAACACAGCCTTACCCTGCCTCACCACTCCCAAGTCACCCCTTCAACACAGCCTCACCCTGCCTCACCACTCCCAGGTCACCCCTTCAACACAGCCTCACCCTGCCTCACCACTCCCAGGTCACCCCTTCAACACAGCCTTACCCTGCCTCACCACTCCCAGGTCACCCCTTCAACACAGCCTCACCCTGCCTCACCACTCCCAGGTCACCCCTTCAACACAGCCTCACCCTGCCTCACCACTCCCAGGTCACCCCTTCAACACAGCCTCACCCTGCCTCACCACTCCCAGGTCACCCCTTCAACACAGCCTCACCACTCCCAGGTCACCCCTTCAACACAGCCTTGCCTTACCCTGCCTCAGCACAGATCTCAGCAAAGAGGAGGGCGGACAGACTAGTGTTGGGGGATGGCTTGAAGACGACAGTGTTGCCCATGGCCAGCGCCGGACACACTTTCCATGCCAGCACAACCAGAGGGCAGTTCCATGACACACTAGCAGCCACCACACCTGTAAGGAAAAGGACAGTGTACACCAACCTATCTGCAGTGTTACCTATCTCCACCTTGCAGGGCTGGCAGAAGTACAGCCATAAGTCTAGTATAGTAAGGATGAATGGTGATAGCCTTCAGACATATATATATAAGGATCTTTAAAAGGAGTCTGGATAAATTCATGGATAGGGAAGAGAGGTGGATGTAGGTAGAGTTAAGTAACAGGAACTACCTCGTGTAGGTCTCACGGCCTCTTGTAGCTTCCTAATTTTCTTATGTTCTTATCTTCTTACATCCATCATATCATTCCTGCTCAAGTGTTTGTCAAGTCTAGGGGTAGTTGATTGCTAACTACCCATAGGAGTGTGCTGTGAGTGGCTGTTATGATGAATATGGCCTACGAAAGCTCCTTATATTCTTGTACATGTATGCCATTCTGTTTGAAGTGTGTTGGTTATGTCTATAATGTGTTTAATAGCTGAAAAACTTAAGCGGGGAATGAGTAAAGTATTTGTTCAATAAAATTAAGTAGTGAAAATAAATGTCAGTACTTACTGACAGGGGAAGTATCAATGTGGGATGTGTTGAAGTAAAAACTTGAGGCGTGAGACATGGTTATGCAATGTAGTTTTGATTCATGTGTCCTTGATGCAGTTTGATAAAGTTTGCAGGTGTTTGGGGGGGGGAGGCGAGCGAAGCGAGCCCAACCAGCTGGGGGGTTTCAGGAAATTGTTTGGAAAATGAACATATTTTGGTGCATTTTAACACTTTCTGAGACTTCTTTCAATGCCCATAAATCCTTTTTAATCCGAATTATTTTCAGCACTGATTGAGTGCTGAATTATTTTCAGCACTGATTGAGTGCTGAATTATTTTCAGCACTGATTGAAGATGCTGAATTATTTTCAGCACTGATTGAGTGCTGAATTATTTTCAGCACTGATTGAGTGCTGAATTATTTTCAGCACTGATTGAGTGCTGAATTATTTTCAGCACTGATTGAGTGCTGAATTATTTTCAGCACTGATTGAGTGCTGAATTATTTTCAGCACTGATTGAGTGCTGAATTATTTTCAGCACTGCAGATCAGCACTGATTGAGTGATGCATTTTGGGCCCCCCCCCTCTCTTGGGGGCCCGGGGGGCGATTTCAAATAGCCCCCCCCTCGCCCCCCCCAACCCATTAGGTACGCCACTGCCTTAATGACAACTTACAAGTCTTCATCTCCATCACTGCTTATCAAAGTGCTGCCTTGATAGCAGGAAGTTATTATGTAAGGTGTTAGTCTGTCTTTGAGTGGTGGGGATACCGGAAGGACCAGACTTTGGTTTCATTTTACCTACTCTATTGCTTCTCTAGTTGTGCAAACCAGAGACGAGATTCACAGTGTAGGGATGAGAGATGCAAGTTAACCAATTATTGTCACCAAATATTAAGACTTGTGCCATAAATTCTAGTACAGAACTAAAACCCTCATGACAAGAATAAGCTACACCTCAAAGTCTACACACTGATGGAGGTGACTTGGCAGGTCAAAGAGAGCTCAAAGAATATAAAAAAAATGCAGGTTCAAATTTAGCCTCAATACAAGAACCATGATAGCTCTCTCTCTCTCTCTTCATCTGGCCTCGCAACACTTACCTACACTATCCCATCCAGCCATTTGTGTGTCCTTCAGCTGAGCCCATCCAGCGTGGTGGTAAAAATGTCTAGTCATCAGGCCAATGTCACACTCCCATGCCTCCCTCATAGTTTTGCCGCTGTCGAGGGCCTCCACCACAGCCAGCAGCCGGGAATGTTTCTGGATGTGACGGGCAATGCTGGAAAGATGAAGTCCTTGAATAACTTTCTCTCACATTCTCAACTCTGTCTTCCCATTGAACTTTGGGTTGTTCTTGGGTACCTATCGTATCTATTATACTATAGTTACTAATATATGCTCTCTTGGTCATATCACTTTCTGCCATTCTTTCTAACCCCCTGAAGTGCTGCGCTGCACCTCCTTAACCACTCCACATAAATATCTACCCAAAGCAATCTGTCATTAACTTACCCAGATGGAATATTTTACATCCTTTTCCTAAATAAATCTAACATATATAAAATTTAAGAAAACTATGATAGAGATGAAGACATCTTGCATCTTAGCACGTTCTTAGATGCCTGCCACACAAGCAAATGCTATATTGAACTATACGTGTCACTTCAGAATTAACTACTTTTCCTAACTAACAAATACCAAATATATATAAAGGGAAAAAATATAATTGTCAGGTTGAGTGCATGCCACTTGAAAATACACATTTGTACTGCAAATATATCTTCATGGATATGTATGCGTTATACAGATTGCTTGTGTGCCAATCATTACTGGAAAAATACTGCTAGATTTCTGTGCCAGACAATATTTAGCAAACAATATGAACAAAAACCTCAATATTTCCATAAAAAAGCACTATGCATGGTGTGCAGGTACTTTGCTGTGTGACATTGCCTCAAGAGATGGTCAGCGATCAGACAGAGTAGAAGAAAATAGTCTACAACACACCACACTACACAACTACCTATATCCTTCTATACATTGACATTTTTATTCTCAAAATCATATTGAAATGGCTACAATAATTAAATACCTTGCTTACATCATTACATTATATACACTAGCATAAGTTACCCGTAATAAGTATGATGCTCTGAAAGATAATCCGAATGGCTTTGTGGTTTGTGCACGTAAAACCGTGTATATGATCTCTCTCTCTCTCTCTCTTCTTCCATCTCCCTTGAGAGAGATTGATGTGAAAATTGACTCCTGTGCCAGGTAAATAGGCCCCAGGCTGCCAAAAAAACCGCTATTCTTTCAACTAAAGAAGAAATTTAATAAACCTGACTGAATGCTATTTAAAACCATCCAAGGGAGGACCTTAACCTTTCCTGAAAGTTTGGTTGAAATCAGGACATAAATGGCGGACCCTTAGCCGGACAGACAGACATTCAGTGATTATAATAACAAACTCTGCGGTAACGCTTTGTCATGTTTCACTAACTCCGCAGACTTATATGTAATATTATTATATATTATTATTACTATTATAATTATCATTATCATCATTATTGTTGTTGTTGTTATTATTATTACTATTATTATTATTATTATTATTATTATTATTATAATTGTTATTACTAATATTATTATTATCAAAATTACCATTTTCATCATTATAATATCATTACTATTATTATAACTACCAGAAGTTACCTGTAATAAGTATGATGCTTAGAAAGACAATCGGCATGGCTTTGTACACTGTGTCACTGTGTTGTACCCCCTCTCTCTCTCTCTCTCTCTCTGTATGAGTCTAGTTCAAATTGGGACAGAAAACGCGGAGCCTTAGCTGTATGGACAGACAGAATGAGTGACAGACGAACATTCAGTGAATTATAGTTATATTTCATCTACCTCCTCTGCCTTCCCTCCAGCTGCCTTCCAGCACTCCTAACTCCAACCTCCCGCCTCCAGCACCTCCAACCTTCCACGATGGAGCTACCCGAGGTCACCCGTGGTTGAAAAAACCCTTTACCTAATAAAATTGGATAAAACTGGCCAAATACAGCTAATATCCATCCCAGGGACGACCTTAACCTCTCCTGAAAGTTTGGTTGAAATCGTATAGCAAATGGCAAAGACTTAGCTGTACAGACTGGCAGACAGACATATATTCGATGCAGTATAGTAAGATTACATCATCCAAAAAATCAAGCATCATCAATTATGTGAGTGAGTATATTAAAACATGCATGACTGATTACAAAATATTTGAAAACCAGATAAAACGAGGTATTTCCTTAATTTTCTTAAATATTTCTCGCCAAGTTAGCTACCTGTACATGTGTCTGGCTCGGGTGTGTGAAGGCAGGGCGGTCCAGGACCTGTATGCCTCCCTGGCCGCCCCCACAGCCAGGTCCACGTCCTCCTGAGTGCCTTGGGTGAGGGTAGCCAGCACACTGCCGTCACAGGGGTTCTGGGTCTGGTATTTTTGCCGGCCTTCAGGTGAGACCCACTTGTTGTTGATGAAGTGGCCAAACACACGGCCATGGTCCACCAGCCAGTCCTGGAGGGAGACTTATCATTGTAGTGCTATAAATACCTAGATATTAGAATGACCGCTGGCCAAGTGGATTAATCCTTTGCTACAGTAGTACCGCTTCTGACTGTGGTGAGGCGGTCTATACGGTATGAGTTCGAGTCTCAACAAGGTCTCCCTCTCTCTCCTCTCTCTCTCTCTCTCTCTCTCTCTCTCTCTCTCTCTCTCTATTATATTATACTTATATATATATATATATATATATATATATATATATATATATATATATATATATATATATACGCATATATAATGGAAAATAAGATTTATTCCCCGAATTGTGATTGTCACCCTGTCAGTGCATCTGTGAAAGGATTCTTCTGACAGGATTCATAAGGGATAATTGTGGGCCCAGGGCAGTGTATCACTTTGTAGGTCCTTCGTAACAGGAAAGCCTATGGATCAGTACATTAGTTGCCTGTCATAGCCTCCATGACCAGTGATTACATCCTCCTGACACCTGGTCATGAGGGCTGCAGCTCCCCCTTCGCCATCCCTACAGAGAATAACATCACATCCACAGAAGAGAGAAGATTAGAAGTGTGCAAGAGTTCAAGTGGCCGTCAAGGTACACTGTGCAGTACTAATCTACTTCCCCGTAGCCTTCAAAACTTTTATATATATATATATATATATATATATATATATATATATATATATATTATATATATATATATATTATATTTTTTTTTTTTTTTTTTTTTTTTTTTGCTCAGTATAGTGTGCAGTACTAATCTACTTCCGCGTCAACGGTAGGTTAGGTTTCATTAAAACCTATAAGGTTAGGTTAAGGTTAGGTTTGGTATGTTCTATTCAATTACTTCCGCTATCTGAGACCCTGACTAATTTTTCCCGGCCAAGTTTTAGTGTTTTTTCTGATGGAGATTCCGTGTTTTTAATGGAAACGGCGAACATAAAATTCGATGGATTTTTTTTTTTTTTTTAACTAGACTAGATGGGTTTCCGGAAAATAAAATCTCCATTAGAATTAGCACCTATTTTAGGCCAGGTGAAATTAGTCGGTGTCTCTGAAAACGACAGCAAAGTCCTCGTCCATTATTACCGAGAGGGGGGAGTATGGGCAAACACTAGAATAATACCAAAAAAAGGTCATCGAAAATTTTCACGACGACACTTCCATAATTCTAAAAAGCACGGGGCCGAAAACTAATTTTACAATGCATTCTTGGTAAAATTGTGCTAAAATTCTTATGATGGAGCTGTTGATACTACACTGATCCCATTGTAACCCCTCATTTGGCCTGTCCAAGATAAAGAGGCAACCTTATCATGTTATATAATAGTAATGGGACCACTTGCTACCCTTGCTGCAAAACTCCCTCCACATGTAGGGCTGGCCTGCCTCTACACACCACTGTCACGGCTTCATACTGCCGTAACAAGACCGGTAACGCACCTGTGCTACTTTGTCATCCTCGCGGGCCGGCCCATACTCCATAGTCTTGAATATTTCCGATACTGAAGGCGGAGAAGCGACCTTAGTGACACCAGCCATGTTTACCTTTAGCCTGCGAGTCTCTCATCCAGGATTGCCAGACAGCCTGGTCTAAAAATCCCTATATATTCGGGGAAAAATCCCCAGAAATCCCCATTTCATATATTTCCATACTTGTTATAAAAATGCTGAAATATATGCTACATAGCTACTCCACATGTAAATCAAAATTGCTATGTTGATTTTGATGTTGATTTAATGATATTAATTCATACTTTGTTTTACATAATATGTTACATTACACATGAAGTAGCATAATGGACCAATTTACTCACACCTAAAACACGGAGTATTATAAAGCTTTGGGTGCAATATAGGCTACATATCACTGTACTCATATTCTTTTTGCTGAGAAATGCACCATAAATGAAATATATGGCCTTTTTGGGGCCAAAATATCACAACACGGCGGAACGCGCTGTCATTGGTTGTGACGTAGTAACTGCAAACTCAGATCTCGCCTGATCAGCTGATCGGCTTGTTTTGGCTCAGCAAACCGCAAATTATAGTTTTATTTTACTAACCTAACTAACTTGCATTACCCCTACTACCGCAAGATGACCAGTAATCCTCCTTCAAGTGATGTAGTAGGTATTCACTGTGTTTGTGAATATGTAAGTTGTAGTTTATAAGGAAAAAGTGGATAGACAGAGCAAAGTGGCCCGTGACACCAGACAAGTGATGACTTCTGGGATCGGCATTCCTTATAGGGAGCTTAAATGAACCTGCAATGACATGTAGCCTACAGCTAGACAGATAGACGAACTCATAGAGGAACAGGTAGAAATGTATGGTTAGTAAAGGTTGTAGTGGTGAGTAGAGTGACGAAGGGTGTATGTTTTGCTTATGTGGGGAAAGAAAGCCATACATTTCTACCTGTTCCTCTATGAGTTCGTCTATCTGTCTAGCTTTACATGTCATTGCAGGTTCATTTAAGCTCCCTATAAGGAATGCCGATCCCAGAAGTCGTCACTTGTCAGGTGTCACGGGCCACTTATCTCTGTCTATCCACTTTTTCCTTATAAACTACAACTTACATATTCACAAACACAGTGAATACCTACTACATCACTTGAAGGAGGATTACTGGTCATCTTGCGGTAGTAGGGGTAATGCAAGTTGGTGTATTAGTAGGTAGTACATAATAGTAGCGGCCGCTTGACAGCTGTTTTGCTCTGTTGTCTAAGCTAGTGACGTCACAACATGGCGTCAGTCGTTTTAGAGCGTATACATTTTCCTGCACTTAAATTGGCTGTATCATCAAAAATACTGTTCACATAGAAAAATCAACATCACTGCCCAACTATATGAGGCTTGAAGATGTCAAATCAATCCTTACCTCAAGTAGAGTAAATTGGTCCATTCACTTTTTTATTATAATCATCACAAGGACTGCAAAAACAAAAAAAGGCCGTAATAGGATACAGCCTCATGAGCATTTAATAAAAAATACATTTAATAAAATTTTCTACTTAAGGCTGATGGGGATGATATATTTCCTTAAAGTAATCGTCCAGACCCATTTTTTCTTTGCATAATTATGTTGAATGTTCATTCAAAATACCTAATCCACAAAAAATTATTCATTTTCACGCCTTATTTCCCTAAAAACATGACTTTTGTAAAAAGCGCGGGAAAAACAACAGCCACATTCCAGCCGTGGCGCGAAACTTGCTGGCGACGACACAAGAGGTAAGCCTCCCAGCCCCGCCCGACACAGACACACGGAGACTCTGAGAAAAATGTAGTACTTGGGGAATTTTGGGTGCTTCTGGTATATTTTTTGTGCGACACGGCACATACTTGCATCCTGCATGGGCACGGCAAGAAAGCCGTGCCATTCCTGAGAGCTTAGCACCCATTCACAACCCACACGGCGACGATATATGTGTGCAGACCTTTGGAGCGACGGGGAGCGGCTGGTAGTAGCCAGGGTACTGCAGCCCTCTCATCTCGGTGGCCTTGCTACTACCCGCCGCTCCCCGCCGCTTGCCGCCGCTGCACACAACTGCACACATATATCGTCGCCCCACAGTTTGCAAATGGGTGCTAAGCTCTCGGTAAAGGCACAGCCCCCACGCTGCACCCACACAGGATGCAAGTACATGCCACATCGCACAAAAAATATATCAGAAACGCCCAAAATTCCCTAAGTACTACATTTTTCTCAGAGTCTCCGCGCATATGTATCAGGCGGTGCTGGGAGGCTCCCTGTTGTGGCGTCGCCGACCCATGGTGCGTCGTCTGCTGATAAACAGTTGTGTTTTGAGAGCACGGGGAATTTACAGATTTTGAATGCGGATCATTTAAAAACGGGTGACTGGATGTCAAATGTGACAACATATTGTTGATATACTCGATCATGGCTATATTTTGACTGCATTAAATCAGGAATGATGAAATGGTCTGGACGATTACTTTAAATTGCTTAGAAATATGATACAGAAATAAATGAAAATATTAATGTTCTTAGCCTCTTGGGGAACTTAAATAATCCAACTAATATTCTGGACATACTGTACTAAGCCAGAAAGAAAGAATAGAATAACACATTTGCATACTAAATAATATCATCACTCTAATCATCATTTTCATGGTATTTGTAGATATCTGAAGTCATCATGTTGACTAGTTTATCATTTACAGCAAAATTGAAACATTCCCGGCCTTTCAAATACCGCTTTGAATGCAGAAGTCCAACTATAGAGTTCTCTGGTTGAGAGTTTGTTTCTTAGTTTTGTTTTTAAATTGTTTACAGATGAAAATATCCTTTCTGCTGTGGCACTAGAATGAGGAAGACGCAATAGCCCAGAAACAAAACTTGACAAATTTGGAAACATGGGGGTTTCATCACCACTCTTTATTTCTCTAACTGTCTCCCAGAAGCCTTCAACATCATTGATTTCTGAATCAGCAAGATCGGTGTTTCTTAGTACTCTCCATTCTTTGTCTAGGTGATTTATTTTGTCAGGACCTACAATTCTAGGAAATACACTAGCCAATGGACCAATGGAGACCACATTTCTTGACTTACTTCTTTGGGATCAATGAAGCTCAAATTACTTCTTCCTTGCCGTCGGTTTAACCTCATGTTTTCTTTTAACCTTCATATTAATAATATTATTTTAAGTGATAAAATACATGTTTTTTTCAGAAACCTCAAAAGTCCCCAAATCGAGAGTGAATGTCCCCATGTCCCCATCAGTGCCCCGAAATCCCCAAATATAGGGACAAATCCCCAAATCTGGCAACTCTGCTCTCATCCGAGTCTCAAGCATCGAGGGTTCATTACGGAGACAAACCTAAATTTAAGAACATAAGAGCATAAGAAAATAAGGAAGCTACAGGCCGTGAGACCTACACGTGGTAGTTCCTGTTACTTAACTCTACCTATATCCATCTCTCTTCCCCATCCATGAATTTATCCACATGAAATTTATCATTGCCATGTAAATTTACAGCCAACGGTGATTGGACGACAAAAACACGGCTTTGAGCCGTGTTTTTTGTCGTCCAAGCACCATCTTGGATTACGAAGACCACTCCAATAACACTTGCTGAAATGTGTGCTATACCGAGACCACCGAGAGACAAGGCCTGTTACATCGCCTGGTGAAAGGTTGTGACGTCACAGTATGAGGATCCCGCGCGCGCCACAGAGTTGGCCACGGCTCAGTCTATTGTCTCCACATACGAAGGCGGTCAGGGCGTGTGTATGTGGCGTACTTCTATCATTTTTGCTTTTGTTACGGCAGGAGCTGTTTCTCCAAGTTACCAGCAAGATGCCGTCCATGTGCTGTGTGCCCAATTGCAATGGGAACTACAAAAAAGGCCCTAGAGTGAGTATATTCTGTTTCCCAAGAGACAAGGTGCTTGCCAGCCAGTGGCTCAGAGCAATCAAACGGGACAATTTTTCACCGACGGCCAGTAGCAGGGTGAGTCTATGATCTTTGTAGTATTTGTAGTAGCTTTATTAGCTAATAATGAAAGAAGTGAGACGGTAAGTCTAGCATATATAGCATACTTATAAGGCATACAAAGCGAAATGTTTGTAGTATTAAAAATGGCGGACGCTATGTCACAAAAAATATTACTAATATTTTGAGAATTATCATTTGTGTTGTGTTACGTTCATAATTCACCTCCGTCACAGCTAGTGGGATCATGCTGCTTTGGCTGACTATGTTTTTGAACTAATGAAGGATTAGCAGCTGGCACTGGCACTCACGAATGTAGGTGTTTCGTGAAATATTGTTAGCGCGAAATCCTGTAGACCCCTCCATTCATCTCTCTTATTTCACTGGTTTTACGACTTAACTGCTGCCCTGATACATGTTACAAGCCACATAGAGGCACTAGCTTTCCATGAGAACACTTACAAGTAATAATAGCTACTCATAAGACTAAAATATTCACGTCAAAAGTAAAGCCTTTTCAGGTGTAGGTTTCAGGTTCAAATATCTTTTGTCTGAATACCAGTGCATCTAACTACTCTCATAAAATAATATGTATCTCAGAGTAGCTCTGTAACATGCATTAGGGCAGCAGTTATGCTGTAAAACCAGTGAAACATGGAGGAGTCTACAGGATTTCGCGCATTGACAACATTCCGCACAAAATCAGGACCCACATTCTCCACGAGTGCCCAGCAGCCTCTGAAAGAATGGTGATATAAAAGTAATTACACTTTACATAATTATCCATTGGTATCCATACTAGAGATGTCGATGAAGTGTGGGGTAAGACCTTAGTATCGGTGATTTTTTTCTGATTCTTGAAGTGTTGTGGTGTTTGTTGCTTGATCACCCCGTTTTGTGCTTATACTTGTGAATGCTCTTGTGAAATGTCTTGGCTTTCTTGCTTGCTAATCAATGTTCTTGCTGTTTCCTTATTTTCCACATCAGTAACAAAGTTTGTTTCTTCACATCTGCATCCTGTTCATCTGCTAGGAGTAAAAATGTTGCAAGTTTTTAAGCATTTGTCAGTGTGTTGTCTTGTAGAAAGTTTAAGTGTTTCCTTATGTCTTTATATTCCTCGCACTGTAATAGGAAGTGTTTCTAAAGTTTCTTGCAGTCCAGTGTTACATGTCGTGCATGCTGTGTTCCCGAGGGTGTGTCTGTTCCTGTAGTTTAGTTTAGTTTCAGTGTATTGCTTCTGCATCTTATCAAAGTTGTAGTGGATTCATCATTTATCATAAAAGTCTTTCTTTTATGTGTGTTTTGTATGTTCTGTAAAGTCTAAGTGTCTCTTTTTCAAGTAGTTCTGCTTTCCATTTCTTGTATCATGCTCTTTTAATTTGTCAGTTATTTCGTGTTGTGTACTATACCAAGTTGGTATATGTTGGTATTATGCTCTTTTAAATAACTGTTGACTGTTTCACTTGCTCTTGCTGCTAAGATGAGTGTCAATGTCATGTTTAGGGCACCTGATTCACTTTGTGCTAAAATAAGGCCATCTTCTGCATAAAACAATGCAGGGATAAAGCATATCTCATCTTTAAATCCAATATTTGTTTGGTTCAGGTGTAGGATGATGATATATGTTATCATTAAGAACAGTGATGTTGAACCATTGCAGCCTTGCCTTATTCCGCTGGTGACATCCATGTTTGTTATGATCTCATTGTTTAGATACAGGATGGTCTTGTCATTTAGGTATATGTCACTTATGACGTCAATTATGTGTGGATGTATCCTGAACTTTTTTAGGCATTCAATTAGGGGCTTTCTTTTCACACTGTCGAAGGCTTTCTTGAAATCTATAGCGATGGTTATTAATGGTCTCTTCATCTTGAAAGACCACCACCACCACCACCATACCACCACCACCACCACAACAACAACAACAACAATACCACCACCACCGCCACCCCCACCACCACCACCATTGATGATAATGACAGGGATTCAGATTAACGACATAAATAAGAGCGTGAACTGAGAAAGTAAACCTGTACGGGGAGCGGAGCGGTCGAGCGCGCGAGATCCTCATGGTGTGACGTCACGGGCGATCTATCAGGCCTTGTCATTTCGGTGGCCACGGTTATACTGCTTTGTGATACTGTTTGCAATGTTTTAGACTGATTATTATTTCGGCCCCTACCAATAAGCTTGTTGTGTTTTTGTCGCAGAAGCCAATCCGTTTTCAATTGCGAGAAAAAGCGGTCTTCGTACCAAGACGATGCTTGGACGACAAAAACACGGCTCTATATCTATGTTTTATGGCATAGATTGGTTATCTGTATATCAATATTCTGCTACTAAGTAAATACTATTCATATCATAAGTAAATCCATCATAATTATTTCCATGTACTATATCTATTTATAATGTTTATATGAATATTATCATCGAGGGTCAGATATGGAAACATATCTTAATCTCAACGCTACGGCTATATATGCAAGAATGCTCGTCAAATCCCGGCAGGTGGAGATTCCCCAGTCGTATCTCCACCGGTGGGATCTTCAAGAAATGCCCGACCGGTGGATATTTGACAGTCGTACCAACACAAGCGATGGCTGCAAAAGCAGGCGTACCAACACAAGCGAGTCCAAGGCGGCATCAGTATTTTGACTGTTTTACACCTATCTAATTCCTTTTACTAGCCTAATTGATCATTTCTGCCATTAAAATAATAGCTTTGTTAGTGTTCGCCACTTATCTGAGGCGTTGATGAAGAAAAAATGGGCCTGAGTGATGCTTGTGCGTACATTTGAACGTCCCGCCAGTCGCCACAAAGCAATATGGCGGACCACCTCCACCACAGCCGCTCTCCCTCGTCACCACTTCTCACAGCAATATAAGGCCTCCTGCACCTAATTTTACCTTAATTATGACACGTGTGCATTCACAAGTTATGCATGTTACTCTTGGTTGTGTTGAAAACTCACCTGTAATGGTCTGGGAAGAAATAGGATGGAATAAGGCAGAGCGGAATGCAGGTAGGATGTGCAATCAGCTGACTCAACGCAACCAGTGGAGCGCAACGGGTGGATGTTTTCAAATGATTCTTGTATGCCGCGCCCCGGTGCAACGGGTCGAGAAAAGTTTTTGCATATGGGCCTAGAGTACATTTATAGTCTCCATCTATTTATTTGTATTGCCATTATATATACTTTATTTCATAAATCGCCCACAAATGTCAGTTATATCATAAGTAAATCTTTCGTGATCATCTCCATGTTTATTTTTAGATGATAACCACAGAAACTCTCCGTAGATAACATAACAGTAAAGTCGCCACCTGCAATCATGTCGCCAGGCGCCATATATTACGAATTATAGCATTACTACTGATTTTGATGTGCCACTGAAGATGATACACAGTAGTTTATATCATGACTGTATAATCTACTCTGTTTCAGCATTGTTTTATGCTTTGTATCTGCGAGTATATACGGTTTCAAATTTCCCTACTCGTTTTTATTTCGGGCGACGACGACAGCGGCGGGAGGACACTCAGTAAATAAACACTAGATGGCGACTTTTTTGTTGGTAGCCACTTTGTAGATATTTTTGTCATTTGTTCATTTATAGCCATAATATGACACAGATGAAGACACAAAATGACACAGACTCTCCAGATAGCCCCTTCTAACTTTCCTGAAATCATGGATGTAGAAATGTAAGTATTATAACGCCACCACACGTCTGTAAACAGAAAAAAATAGTTGTCCTGTCGCGTTTACTGTTATCTACCTCAAAACCTTTGATTTATACAACCAACCATGAGATAATTTTAAGAACATAAGAAAAATAAAATAAGGAAGCTACAAGAGGCCGTGAGACCTACACGAGGTAGTTCCTGGAGGTATTTTGGTGGTATTCACGTTATTTACTGTCACTGTCATTCACCAAAGCTCCATTGTTAATATTTCGCCATCCCCTGTCAGCGTGTGGAGGCTCGACACCTACTGTTATGACACTGCTATGACACCTGTTGCTGCTGTTTCCAGATAATAAAGAAAAGGACCTACCAATAGTACCCCCCCCCAGAATTTTTTTTATAAACAAAAGCCCATACATGGTTAACCCCTTGAGACCCAGAACGTAATTTCCATTGTAATTTGCCTACCATTAGACGATTTTTAGTGACTTTAAGCAATGTTTTATAGCTATGACCTGTTTAGTATCCTTGGCCACTAACTAATTTGGTATAATTAGTGACTTTTCGAAATTTTATGGCTGACAACAGACAATTTTTTTATAGCAAAGGAAAGATCTGGGCGTGAAGGGGTTAATAGCAAACCAGTAATCAAGAAATATTTCAGGAAACACTTTAACATCACAAACCTAAAATGCTATGGACGAAATTAACACAATACAAAAGGTTGGGAGAGAACTCAATATATATACACTATCAGTAATTGCATAGTACTGTAGTATTACTGTAGAGGACTGTAGTATTCCTTTAGCCACTAGGTTCGCGCACAAGTTTATTAAGGCGGAAATAAACACGAGTTACAGCGGAGGAAGGCCACGAGAATCACAGAGCGAGGCGTGTGTGTGCTCTGTGATGGCCAAGTAGTTACTGGCAGAATACCGGTCGCGAGGGCAAGAGCTGCGAGGAATTTGGGTCACCACAGACAGGTCAGCCACACCTGGCGTGGCGTGACCTTTAGGATAATTAATCAGCTGGCGTTAAGCCCAACATTGGAGTCACTACATTAGCTACTCCCCTTCTCACAAAAAAAAAATATAATTATAATCAAGCCATGTCGGAGAGGCGGGCGTCCGTTGAAGAGCTGTGCGCCAGGGAATTGCCATGACCCCCTCGCACCCCGGGTTTCTCAAGCGCACTGAGGAATTTCGTGGAGTCGGCAGGGGTGTTACCTCGGGTAAACATCCCACGTCCGGGGTCCAGGCTCCCGGACCCCGTCGGAGGCGCTGCAGGCACGGAGTGGTGGGGGGGCAGAGGAGGGGAGGACGTGGTGTAGGCCGCGTGAATGTTGTCAACGAATAGGCCGTTGTGAATGTTGTAAATCTGCCAGCTGCACGCGGACTGGGTGGGGCATGAGGCTGGTGTGGCGGTAACGAAGCATAGCCTCGGGCAATGGGAACCCCGCAGCTCTGTTTAGGTCCTGCATTCGGGAGAGGAATGCTGAAGGGCGACGTCCGTCATATTGTAATGTGTCGAGCTCAGCCACGTAAGCCTTGCACGACCTTCCAAGGGCGCGGACGAGGGCAGTTTTCAACGCCTCACATTTCCCGTCAGCCGGGGGCGCCGTAAGCACTGAGAAGATGCGGGCAGCGACGTCACACGGAATCGCCCTGACAAGCGCCTGAAACTTGTGGAGATCCGTGATTTCCGGGGAGCCCGCTCACGAAGCTTCCAGATGCATAAGCCACGTGGCTATGTCGTAGGTGAAGGCTGGGAGGTGTGGGCTGTAAGTATCCATCGTGTCGTAGCTACAGTCGAGGTCACCAATTGTAGTATTCCTTTAGCCAGACACGGGTTAAACTAAACACTAGGTTCGCGTACAAGTTTATTAAGGCGGAAATAAACACGAGTTACAGCGGAGGAAGGCCACGAGAATCACAGAGCGAGGCGTGTGTATGCTCCCTGTGATGGCCGAGTAGTTACTGACAGGATACCGGTCGCGAGGGCAAGAGCTGCGGTGAATTTGGGTCACCACAGTCAGGTCAGCCACACCTGGCGTGGCGTGACCTCTAGGGTAATTAAGCAGCTGGCGTTAAGCCCAAAATTGGAGTCACTACGGGACACTCAGAACATAAACACTAATTGGCGACCTTATTGTTGGTCGCCACTCTGGGGATATTTTTGTAATTTGTTCATTTATAGCCATACTATGACACAGATGAAGAACACAAAATGACACAGACTCTCCAGATAGCCCCTTTTAACTTTCCTGAAATCATGGATATAGAAAAGTAAGTATTAACGCCGCCAGAGGAATGTAAACAGAAAAAAACGTTGTCCTGGCGACTTTAGTGTTATCTACGGTAGGTGTGTACACTATGCATGCCAGGGCCCAAACAAGGAAGGAGAGGGAAATAAGAAGAGATGGATAAGGTGTTTAGTTTATCTGTCACAAGACAGCGATGGACTGGCAGCCCAGTGGCGGGCAAACTGCCCCTCGATCGCTCTATCCTGTGATGTCGGTGAGCACGTGAACAGAGAGCGAGTTAGCTTATGGGCGCAGGCGGGTTGACCTCCCTTTCTTGACCTTGCCCTTCCTGGCACTAAGGGGCCGATAAAAAATTACGTAGCGCCTAATAACATAGCGCGTGTCATGAGGTACAGTGTGGACGGGGCTTAAGGGGGCCAGGTGGGCTATGGTGAAGTATTATGGGTGTGACAGTAGGGGGGGAGGGAGGGTACAGCCAAGTGTTATATAACATTTCAATCTTTTTCAGAAAAACCTAAAGATAATAATTTGCAGGTATATAGGCTAGACTTAGGCCTATATTATTGTATAAAAAATGGAACCCTGCCAATTCTGGGGGAGTACTAGGTGGTGTTACATAATTTTCTAGGGAGGGTCTGGACATGTGTGACATGTGTGACGGCCTCAGGGACATATTTAGGCCTACTGTGTGGAGGACAAACAACCAACCCGAAAAAAATGTCAATGTCATTCATGGCAGCTTCATGATACAACTGCAAAGTGTAAGACATGGCGTAATTTTTTCATTTTTCAATGCCGAAAAACACTCCTGCCTTAGTAAGTCTCGCCGCTACCTTGTCCCTCTGGTGATGGTGTTATGGATGAGAGAAGCGACAGGTGCGTGAGCTACCTAGCATTGCAGGGATCTAGACTCATGTACAGTACACAGTTTAAGTAACTATATACGTGAATCTTAACGGAGAGACATTTTCCCCTACACCAGTACTAGTAAGGGAACTCACTTATGAAGGAAAGACACTGGGGACGGCATGAATCTTTATCAATCATCATCGTCATCACAGACGTTATCATGAAAATCCTGCCGGCCCCACCACGGGGAAGGACCAACCATCACAGGCCTCACAAGGGAACCTACTACTGAGCCAACCATCGGAACCAAGGAGGAACCATATAGAGGAAGGATAGTATATTTCCTCAGATAGTATATATATTATCCTTGATCCGTATGATTGGAACCCTCATGGAATTAAAATCCTACGGGCGAAATAGGCTCAAATCAATAATAATAGTGATTGATAAATTAGTTCAGAGCGTATTTCATAATAACACAAACTGCGACGTTCTTACTCTATTCCAAGAAAGCTAATCGAGTAAATCGGTACAATGTGTGAAAGAAATCATAATTATGTATATAATCAATCAGTCGGTATTTTCTTTCATTTTTGATCTCGCGAGGCCAGAGTTCATATGCATAACTACTGATATTATAAGCGTGAAAGGCATGAGTATTATAGTAACGTGATCTGAATTACTATAGTACAATGAACTGTGTATTGTACGTGTGTGTGCATGTGTGTGTGTGTGTGTGTGCATATGTGTGTGTGTGTGTGTGTGTGTGTGTGTGTGTGTGTGTGTGTGTGTGTGTGTGTGTGTGTGTGTGTGTGTGTGTGTGTGTGTGTGTGTGTGTGTGTGTGTGTGTGTGTGCATGTGTGTCTGTGTGTGTGTTATTCACCCATGGTCTTGTCCACGCGAGTCGAACTCGCGATCGCATGTTTGACCCTCCCGGTGCGAGCTTGGAGCTCATTATTACCGATTTTTGGATAATGCTGGGACCTCATACACCATACATGCCCATCCCCATCTCCCTGCTCAAGGGGGACAGTAACCGCCCGAATTTGTCAGTGAAAAATCCGCGGAAGCAGTAAAGATTCGAACCGGCTACCGCAGAACGTCGGCCAGCGCGCTATCCACTTGACCATCGTGGCGGTGTGTGTGTGTGTGTGTGTGTGTGTGTGTGTGTATGTGTGTGTGTGTGTGTGTGTGTATGTGTGTGTGTGTGTGTGTGTGTGTGTATGTGTGCGTGTGTGTGAGTGTATGTGTGTGTGTGTGTGTGTGTGTGTGTGTGTGTGTGTGTGTGTGTGTGTGTGTGTGTGTATCTAGTAGCCTACAAGCGATGAGTTATACTCGTGATCTTGTGTCCATATCGATATCAATCTAAATCGGACCTCACTGCTTGCCCTGCATTGCTCAATTCAAGGCTATTGCATGGCTTGATTATCCGCCCAGAACGCAGTGGAAGTATTGCCTTAAAACAACATACTCGCCAGGTTTATAAGGTAAGGAATGTTTATGGTTTCTAATAATATTCAATATTAAGAATGTAAGTATGACGCTGAGATGTTTGTCATTATAGATTAACATGCAAATCTGATCCATGCCTGACCAGCCTTCGTATATTAGTCGTTTGAAATGACCTACATATTACCCATAACCTATTCAGTCAAGTGGAGTTGTTAATAAATAGTCTTCAAATAATATTATGTTCGCTCCCTTGTAACACCTCAATATATGTCTTAAAGTTATGATAAATATGTATGTACAACACACATTGTCAGCAATCATACCAACCCAAATCAAGCTGCAACAATCATGGTATTTTTATAGGGGGCGCGCCATATTTCCTACACCATGTATACTGCGCATTTCCTACACAATCAATCAATCATTGGGGGCATACGCCGGGGGGCGCGTCGCCTCGCCCACCCTACGACGCCACTCCCGAGGGTCACCACGCGCGAGTTCCCATACAGGCTCCTTTCCCATACCAAGCAGCTCTCGGCAAGAAACATCAACTTGCCCCAGCCACGAGCCTTGTGGGCGCCCCCTTGGCCTCCTCCACGCCGGATTGTCTTTTACAGATACAACCCGATGGGAAGGATCGGTTTCAGGGTAGCGTGCCACATGCCCATATAGCCGCAGTTGGCGCTGACGGACTATGCAGGTAATAGGCCTCGATTCAGTCTCACGGTGCAATCGCTGATTTGACACGTAATCATCCCAGCGATACCCCATGATTCTACGACGACACTTATTACCAAAGGCATTGATTCGTCTCTTCAAGTCACTATTTAGTGTCCATGTCTCACAACCATAGAGTAAGACAGGGATCACAAGCGATTTGAAGATCCGGATCTTTGTCCTCCTGCACAGGTACCGACAACGCCAAATACTCCCGCTGAGCGAGTCCATAACACCGTGGGCTATGCCAATCCGCCGTAAGACTTCTTGACGTGACCCGCCGTCATTATGGACTGCGCTACCAAGGTATGTAAAACTTTCCAAGATCTCAATGTCCTCGCCACACGCATGAACAGACTGTACTGCTTCATAGTAAGTCTCCAAACACCTGGACCTTGGTCTTGAGCCAGGAGACCTCAAGTCCCAAAGACTTTGCCTCCTCGTGCAGCGCCTCGAGAGCCATCACCAGGACCTCCAGCGACTCAGCAAAGATTACTGCATCATCGGCAAAAACAAGATCAGTGATCTTGGTGTTGCCAACGGATGCTCCACAATCACTTTGATCTACAACCTTGTCCAATACCCAGTCCATACAAGCGTTGAAAAGTGATGGGGCAAGGACGCACCCTTGCCTCACTCCTGTATTCACAGGAAAGAAGCCGGATACACCTGCCCCACACTTCACAGCACTCTCAGTCCCAGAATACAGACCAGTTATCAAACCAATAGTCCTTGCAGGAATCCCTCGAAGTCGCAGAAGATCCCAGAGTGACTCACGATGCACTGAGTCAAACGCCTTCTTGAGATCAACATAGGCTGCAAGCATCCCCTGTCGAAACTCACGTCGGCGTTCCACCAGGACACGAAACTCTAGGATACGGTCCGTTGTTGACTTACCAGGCGTGAACCCAGACTGCTGAGGTCTCTGATGCTTCACCAGATGGCTATGAATCCGTGTCAGCAATAGATGGGCAAGCACCTTGCCTGGTACGCTGAGCAGTGTAATACCACGGTAATTGTTGCAGTCCTGACGGTCCCCTTTCCTTTTCCAGATAGGGACGACCAGCCCCCTTTTCCAGTCAGGAGGAATGGTACCTGATTGCCACACGGCAGTCAGGACAGCTTGCAACCCGCGGATCATGGCCTCACCCCCAGCTTTGAGGAGCTCCGCACTGATATTACAAACACCAGCTGCCTTTCCACCCCTCAACTTTGCTACAGCCTCTCTGACTTCGTCAAGAGAGGGTGCGCTTTCGTCAATGGGAGGATCGGCATCCACTGCCTGTAACCCAGTGGTGTGAAGCTGCTCAGTTGGAGGGTCCACCGTGAACAACTGCCCAAAGTACTCAGCCCAACGAGCCATCTGCCCATCCATGTCCGACACGAGGCGCCCATCTGCTGTTCGAATAGCACTCGCCCGAGAAGGAGACTTGGAACGGAGCTTCTTCAGGGCTCGGTAGGCGGGTCGAGGTCATTAGCGTTCAAATGACCCTCGACATCCTCATTTCCTACACAGCACATCTACAAATTTAGCAGATTTTAGTGCAGTGACATATTTCCTACAGAGATACAGCATATCTCCTACACACAGTGGGTGTAGGAGATATGCTTGAAACTTGTTTTTGTGTAGTAAATATGACCGCCTATGTGTAGGAGCTAACTAGTGTGTTCTCTAGGAGAGAACAACACCTCACACCACGATTGACGATAAACATAACATAACATATAAGTTGTAACACTAACATTTTACAACATTTTATACCTCCGACAATACGGCTCGTCCTCCACAGTTGGGGTTTTGAATGCAACGCAGGTACAGTTTGTTGTTTCTGGCCACATTTCGGAGGTACCGGAATCCAGAGTTGTCTTCGTAAACCACTGTGTTAAAGCGGATGTTCCCCTCAATACTAGCCATGATTGGTCCAGGAACAGTGAAGTACAAGGCTCCGAAATGCCGTCTGTCCCGACGAATGGAAAAAAACGTAAACTCGACTCATGTCTGAATGTGAAAGATTCTCTCCGTTTTGGTTTCTCCATAATACTGCGTAGAAAGGAAATATAACAAGCTAAGTACTTGTTGACCGGTCAAGGTCGTCAGGAGTGTAGTGAGCCAGAAGCGCCGAGTACATAGGCGCCCCACTAAGGGGGTGTAGAGATACGCTGTATCATAGACCACTGTATACCTGGACTGTTCACGCGACAATGTTTTGAATTGCGGGGCTGCATAGGGGCCTGCGGGGCGCCCGACAAAGAGATATAGTGGTCTATGGACTATCATATAGACTGGTTTATCAGTATATATGATATACTGTAATCTTCGTAAATGTTTGTTCTATAATATTATCAAATAAAAAATAGTAAAACACGCTAAAGAAATGCCATTACGAGACTGAAGAAATATGCATGAACTTAATATTCACTTCAACTCTTCGCCATTTAAAACTTTGCGAGTCAACTTTTATCATGAAGGGTATCAATAGAAGCGCAATTTTATTAGCTTTCCATTGCTATATTTCGTTATCTGATAAATTAATTAGAACCATGCATAAATTAGCGTTAAATAAATAAATAAAATCATCAATCGGGTAACTTTCCCAATTGATGATGTTATTTATTTACTTATATATTTCGTTTTCTGATAAATGAATTAGTACCGTGTATAAATTAGCGTTGACTAAATAAATAACATCATCAATCGGGAAAATTACCCGATTGATGATTTTATTTATTTAGTTAACGCTAATTTATGCATGGTTCTAATTAATTTATCAGATAACGAAATATAGCAATGGAAAGCTAATAAAATTGCGCTTCTATTGATACCCTTCATGATAAAAGTTGACTCGCAAAGTTTTAAATGGCGAAGAGTTGAAGTGAATATTAAGTTCATGCATATTTCTTCAGAGTCTCGTAATGGCATTTCTTTAGCGTGTTTTACTGGTTTTTTTTTAATAATATTATAGAACAAACATTTACGAAGATTACAGTATATCATATATACTGATAAACCAGTCTATATGATCCGTATATATATATATATGAATCCGAGCGGCCCTCCGACTTCAGCCCCTTGTGCGACAGGCCGATATTCCGTGCGCAGTCCAGGTATACAGTGGTCTATGGCTGTATCCTTGTAGGAAATATGTCACTACTCTCAAAAATGCTAAATTTGTAGGAGGGTTTTGTGTAGGAAATGTGCTGGATACTTGTTTTGGTGTAGGAAATATGACAGCCTATGTGTAGGATATGTGGCAGTACTCCAACTATTGTAGGTTTGTAGGAGATGTGACTACGTCCCTTTTTATATACTCTATTAGATATTGTTGCTATGTTTTCTGCATCAGTAATAATATTATAATTATAGAACAAGCTTAAGTTGAAAATAATCTCGTATGCCTCATTGATTATAAACTTCATTTTACAACCAATTATATTTGTCTTCCATCCATCTGTGTTGTAAGAACACGAAGAAAGTTGTGACACCAACTACAGGCTACAATTATAGCAAAGCTTCCCCTTAACATCCTCGCGCTATATAAATATTTTTTTTATGAACTCTACGCCATACTCACGCCATGATTCAATTATCTGAGGACCTTATTTTATTACAAAAGAACATAAGAACATAAGAAAATAAGGTAGCTATAAAAGGCCGCGAGAACTACACGTGGTAGTTCCTGTAAACGACAGGACGGACGAACCCTCAGGGTACTCCTCCTCTTATCAGGACGGGGCCCTGTGCACCCGATAGTGAACAGAAGTTTAGAGGTGAGGATGATGAGAAACTCAAAGATATTGTGATAACTAGGGAAATGGTAGAAGAAGGTATAGACAGAATGAAAAATGTTAAGGCACCAGGACCAGATGAAGCGTATCCCAGAGTACTAAAAAATTGCAAAGGGGTTGTTAGTGATGCGTTAGTGCATATTTTTAGGAAATCGATTGATACAGGGGAAGTGCCGTTAATGTGGAGGAAGGGAAATGTAGTTCCCATATTTAAGAACGGAGACAGAGGATTAATGTCAAATTATCGACCCATTAGCCTGACGTCAGTGGTAGGTAGATTATTGGAAGCTGTTATTGCAAAAAGCATTAGAGAGCATCTTGAAAAGCATAGTTTGGTTAATGATTCACAACATGGCTTCACCAAGGGTAAATCATGTCTCACTAATTTATTGAGTTGTTTTAGGAAAGTTTATGAAACAGCAGATAATGATGAGGATTATGATATAGTATACTTGGATTTTAGTAAGGCATTCGACAAGGTGCCACATGGTAGACTCTTAAATAAGATTAAGGCTCATGGAATAGATGGGAAGGTTCTTCGTTGGATTAGAGCTTGGCTAAGTGATTGGCAATAAAGGGTTACAATTAATGGTTCTAAATCTGAATGGGGGCAGGTAACGAGTGGGGTTCCACAAGGGTCTGTTTTGGGTCCATTACTATTTTTTATTTACATCAACCACTTGGATAGTGGGATTAGCAGTGATATCAGCAAGTTTGCGGATGATACTAAGGTAGGTAGGATTATTAGATCACAGTCTGATGCAAATATTTTGCAAGGAGACTTAGATAGATTAAATGACTGGGCAGATAGATGCCAGATGGAATTTAATATTGATAAGTGCAGCGTTATGAATGTTGGTAGGAAAAATCCTGGTAATAGGTACACCATACGCAATGTATCGCTGAAAAGATCAGAAGGTGAGAAAGCTCTGGGAGTGCGGGTAAGCTCAGACCTCCGTCCTAGGAATCAATGTATTGACGCCAGAAATCGAGCCAACAGGGTGGTAGGATTCATTACCAGGAGTGTTAAAAGTAGAAGTGCTGAATGTGGGAATTTATGTCACATACATATATTTAATTGGAGGTCTTACCTAATCAAAACCCATCGTCTATCTCATCCCGACACAATACCCCAACTAGTCAACTAACTAGGATACTTATCGGTGGATAGTGGGTTGAAATCGCTGTAGGCTTTTATCAATACTGCCTGTCCTGTGATCCGAAGTGGTCGCCGTGATCGAGGCCGCCCGTGAAGGACAGAGGCGGAGGGCTGGAGGCGGTGTGCTTTGATATGGGCGTCAGGAGGTTTTCATAACCCAGTTATCCACGACGCGGCGAATATATTATCTATGTTGGTTTTAACACGTCCTTTGATTTAAAATTATGTGCAAAGAGTCTATATACAATTCCCTCATATATACAAATCCACGTATATATTTAGTAAGAAGAGATGTTGTTCTCTCACGGAGGGTTAGGAGTGTACTTAAATCTGATCCAGCGGCGGCGACCGGCCGCACAAATCCTACCTACACGTGTCAATCGTCGGTAGCGGCGAGGCACCCCTACCAATACCTGCCACGTATACACGCAGGATAGGAGCAATATTATAACGACGACCAATAGCCAGTCGCTCCAAATTAAGGTGCTAATATAAGGTGCAAATGCTTAATAACCACTGGGAATGCTCATTTATATTAGCCCAGTACTTATCATTTACTTAAATTACCTTATATTAATACCCATTACCATTATAATTATATATATACATCCCTATGGTCCCCCTATGACGAGCGGACAATACCTCCCTCACAAGGGGGGGGAAACAAACCATCACTCTACCAATTGTTGAGAGGGTGGTTGGTGGATAATTTCCACACTGAAGTTATTCTTAAGCTTTATTTGGCTCTAGTCAGACCTCACCTAGACTATGCGGTTCAGTTTTGGTCTCCGTATTACAGGATGGATATTGCCTTGTTAGAATCAGTGCAGAGAAGGATAACCAAAATCATTCATGGAATGCGTAACTTTAGTTATGAGAAGAGATTGAAACTATTAAATTTACACTCACTCGAGAGGCGTAGAGTAATGGGCGATCTGATAGAAGTGAATTTAAGTGGATAAAGGGATACAATATAGGCGATGTAGGAAAAGTTCTTAAGGTTAGTAAGCAGGGTAGAACGAGAAGTAACGGATTCAAGCTGGAAAAGCGTAATTTAAAAAGGAAATTGGAAGAAACTGGTTCACAAATAGGGTGGTGAATGATTGGAATGGACTCAGTCGTCAGATGGTTAGTATAGAGTCTATTGGGGTCTTTAAAAGGAGTCTGGATAAATTCATGGATGGGGAAGAGAGGTGGATATAGGTAGAGTTAGATTACAGGAACTACCTCGTGTAGGTCTCACGGCCTCTTGTAGCTTCCTTACTTTCTTATGTTCTTATGTTCTTATGTACGGTGTTAGGGCTGTATGGGGACAGGGAGGAAACAGAAAGAATTGTGAAATTCGCAAAAGTCTTCCTAATACAGTGCTAGGAGAAAAGAACACAGAGGAGACAATGAACTAGGATGTTAGTATATGGACCGAAAACTAATGAAAATATCTTAGCATCCCAGGTGAAATAGAGAAGGGAAGAGTTGACAAGTTTGTTAACGAAGGAGACGAAGGTGAAGAGGACCTATGACCTATCGATACTACTAAATGATAACAAGTAAGACAGCCGTCCGATACTGACGATTTTGGGACGAACAGTGTCCTTATCAGTGACGAGTCATTAGTCATCAGTAGGGCCCGGATAGTTATGCACTAAAAAACCATGAAATATGCATGCAAATATGCACTAAAAATTGGACAAATATGCACTAAAAACAGGACAAATATGCATTTATATGCACTAAAAAATGTCACTTATAAAGCCAAGAATGCAGGTTATACGGAAACAAAATAGTTAATAGAAACTAATGTTAATGTTTATTAAGCAATACATAATGTATTTAACATATATATGTGAAAGTGCTTGAAAAAATAAATATGAACATGTATTTACATTATAGACTGACATATTTTCAGACATTACAGATTGTGGTTGCATTTGATGATGACATGGTGGCGTAAGTTCTCAAAGTTAAAACTCCGCCTGTTGTCTGTCAGCATAGCTTTATATTCTGAGAATACCCTTTCTACGTCACACGAGACGATTGGTGCATGTTTCATACATAGCATGTTTGACATAGTGAGTGGCTGTACCGTCTCATCAATAATAATAGCATCACCACACATTATCTGACTGACTTTTTTCAGCTTTTCAAATCCCTTGTTTTTGTACAACACGGACTTGAAATTTCTTGCTCGCTGTCACTGGTGCTTCACAATATTTACAAAACAGTACACTTCCATCAGTAGTAAATGCATCAAATTCCATTACATATGATCTCAGCACTTCATTTTGGTTTCTTTGTACTTTCGGCATTTTCACGAGCAGCTGAAGAGAGTAGCTCCACACAGCAGCACTGCTCCTGACTGACTGCTGCAGCAACAACAGTCAGGGGGTGGGGGTAACCCAGAAATACCAAGGACCGGAAACGACAGATTAAAGAGACGTGACCTCACCTCACTTCACCAAAGCACACCTCACCTCACCTCACCTCCCAGTACCACTTGTGCTCAGATGAATATTTTTACCAAAATATGCATTTATATGCAGTTATCTAGGAAATATGCACTTATCATAGAAATCACGCAAAATATGCATTTGCATATGATATATGCAAATGCATAACTATCCGGGCCCTAGTCATCAGTCACCATTTGCCAAGCAGTGCCTCTCCGCCCTGTGACTGTGACTTGACTATTGTTGTGTCGTTAACTGTGCACTCATTCTCTATCAGGTAAGCAGAATTAATATAAGTATAATCAAAGACTACTCTATACTGGACTTGCTACTCATTTTGGGCTATTTCCAGTGGAGGCCAGTTTTGCGATTCCTGCCATTTTCGAACATCACTCCCTTTTCCCTTCCTATGGTTTATCAGTATATATGATATACCGTTATCTTCGTAAATGTTTGTTCTATAATATTATCAAATAAAAAACAGTAAAATGCAATAAAGAAATGCCATTATGAGAGAGTTAAGAAATATGCATGAACTTAATATTCACTTGAACTCATCGTCATTTAATATTTTGCGAGAAAACATTTTAGATGCTAGCGATAGAACGAAGCGGATTTTCATTAGCTTTCCATTGCTATATTTCATTTTCTGATAAATGAATCATAACCATGCATAAATTAGCGTTAACTAAAAAAATAACATCATCTATCGGGATAATTACCCGATGGATGATGTTATTTATTTAGTTAACGCTAATTTATGCATGGTTCTACTTCATTTATCAGAAAATGAAATATAGCAATGGAAAGCTAATTTAATTCCGCTTCTATTGATATGTTGCATGTAAAATGTCTTCACGCAAAATATCAAATGGACCCGTTTACTCACACCTAAAACACGGAGTATTATAAAGCTTTGGGTGCAATATAGGCTACATATCACTGTACTCATATTCTTTTTGCTGAGAAATGCACCATAAATGAAATATATGGCCTTTTTGGGGCCAAAATATCACAACACGGCGGAACGCGCTGTGATTGGTTGTGACGTAGTAACTGCAGACTCAGATCTCGCCTGATCAGCTGATCGGCTTGTTTTGGCTCAGCAAACCGCAAATTATAGTTTTATTTTACAAACCTAACTAACCTTACTAACTTGCATTACCCCTACTACCGCAAGATGACCAGTAATCCTCCTTCAAGTGATGTAGTAGGTATTCACTGTGTTTGTGAATATGTAAGTTGTAGTTTATAAGGAAAAAGTGGATAGACAGAGCGAAGTGGCCCGTGACACCAGACAAGTGATGACTTCTGGGATCGGCATTCCTTATAGGGAGCTTAAATGAACCTGCAATGACATGTAAAGCTAGACAGATAGACGAACTCATAGAGGAACAGGTAGAAATGTATGGCTTTCTTTCCCCACATAAGCAAAACACACCCTTCGTCACTCTACTCACCACTACAACCTTTACTAACCATACATTTCTACCTGTTCCTCTATGAGTTCGTCTATCTGTCTAGCTTTACATGTCATTGCAGGTTCATTTAAGCTCCCTATAAGGAATGCCGATCCCAGAAGTCATCACTTGTCTGGTGTCACGGGCCACTTCGCTCTGTCTATCCACTTTTTCCTTATAAACTACAACTTACATATTCACAAACACAGTGAATACCTACTACATCACTTGAAGGAGGATTACTGGTCATCTTGCGGTAGTAGGGGTAATGCAAGTTGGTGTATTAGTAGGTAGTACATAATAGTAGCGGCCGCTTCACAGCTGTTTTGCTCTGTTGTCTAAGCTAGTGACGTCACAACATGGCGCCAGTCGTTTTAGAGCGTATACATTTTCCTGTACTTAAATTGGCTGTATCATCAAAAATACTGTTCACATAGAAAAATCAACATCACTGCCCAACTATATGAGGCTTGAAGATGTCAAATCAATCCTTACCTCAAGTAGAGTAAACGGGTCCATTGCGATGAGTTTAAGTGAATATAAGTTCATGCATATTTCTTCAGAGTCTCATAATGGAATTTCTTTAGTGTATTTTACAGTTTTTTGTTTGATAATATTGTAGAACAAACATTCACGAAGATACCAGTGTATCATCTATACTGATATGCCAGAGTCTACTGTATTCATGGAACACTTTTTTACTTGCCGATACGATTGATGATGTTATTTTTTTAGTTAACGCTAATTTAGGCATGGTGGTAATTCATTTATCAGAAAACGAAATATATCAATGGAAAGCTAATGAAAATCCGCTTCGCTAGCATATCGCTAGCATCTAAAATATTTTCTCGCAAAATAATAAATGGCGAAGAGTTTAAGTATATATTGAGGTCATGCATATTTCTTCACTCTCTCATAATGGCATTTCTTTAGTGTATTTTACTGTTTTTTATTTGATAATATTATAGAACAAACAGTTACGAAGATAACGGTATATCATATATACTGATAAACCTTAGGAAGGGAAATAATGGTGATGTTAAAAAATTACAGGAATCGCAAAACTGGCCTCCACTGGTCATGGGCGGGTTGGCGCGGGGCACGAGTAGCAAGTCCAGTATAGAGTAGTCTTTGGTATAATATAAGAGGTTATTCTTTTTCATGAAAAGAAAATGTAAGTCATGCATTCATGTATATTATTGTATAGGGTACGAGAGTAAACTATTAGTACAACCATGTGGAGCGGCATATTTCGGAAAAAAATAAAGTATAAAGGAGTGAGCCTAAATATTTTCTCGGAATACGGCATCATTTTCGAGGAAAAGCGCACGAGACTGCTGGCAAAAAGAGGAGAGATGTTCCTATTTATCCACCGTAATGGTCGAAATTTCTCCGGATGAACATTGAAAAATCTAAACTGATTTTGTGAATCGTGGTTCTTCCCTATTGCCATTAAATAAAGAATAAAGTTCTGTCATAAATACACTCGCTTCTTTGAACAAAAAATATGAATCAACTTTTATCTGTGCCACTCGGTATTATGACTTTACAAGCTAGTTTTTTCAAAGTCAAGCGACTTTGCTATTTGTTTTTGCAATTATCCGGTCTATCCGGTTGGATATTTCTCATAACCGGCCGGATATTCGGCCGGATAGACTATTCGGTGCACCCTAGTATTTTCACATTCCCGGCCTCAGTAACCCCGCAGTTGCGGCGTCTTAAAACTATAATATATATCTTTCACATTCTTGGGTGTGTCATGCTCATCAACTGTGATAAGTGGCAATCAACTGGGTTATGTGGCAATCAATTGCTGGCTGTCTGACTGCACAATATTATCAAAGATGTTTATGTAACGCCGTGTTTTTTATTTACTTACAATTAGGGTTGATTTCCTGCTGCCACCACCCCAAGGATAAGGCCGGGGAACCTTCAGCTTACACTATAAATAAAATTTAGGATTTCTCTTTTGGTAACATTTATTTTTAGCCGAAATTAAGGCACTAGATTTAGTAAAACCTATTACTCCCCACAACACCCTTCCCCATGGTGTTGGTCCCCATGGCTCCGGTACCAGGAACATCAACAGTTCTCTCCTTCTGAATTTCGCGAGGTTCGGAAGGTTGAGATTTTCAAAGTCAAGCGACTTTGCTGTTTGTTTTTGCAATTATCCGGTCTATCCGGTTGGATATTTCTCATATCCGGCCGGATATTCAGCCGGATAGACTATTCGGTGCACCCTAGTATTTTCACATTCCCGGCCTCAGTAACCCCGCAGTTGCGGCGTCTTAAAACTATAATATATATCTTTCACATTCTTGGGTGTGTCATGCTCATCAACTGTGATAAGTGGCAATCAACTGGGTTATGTGGCAATCAATTGCTGGCTGTCTGACTGCACAATATTATCAAAGATGTTTATGTAACGCCGTGTTTTCTATTTACTTACAATTAGGTTTGATTTCCTGCTGCCACCACCCCAAGGATAAGGCCGGGGAACCTTCAGCCTACACTATAAATAAAATTTAGGATTTCTCTTTTGGTAACATTTATTTCTAGCCGAAATTAAGGCACTAGATTTAGTAAAACCTATTACTCCCCACAACACCCTTCCCCATGGTGTTGGTCCCCATGGCTCCGGTACCAGGAGCATTAACAGTTCTCTCCTTCTGAATTTCACGAGGTTCAGAAGGTTGAGAATTGCAGGTTCTTGGTATCAGAGACCAGAGCTGCACCGCTGGACAGTGGACATGGTATAGTAATGCCGGAGGGGTAGCTGAGGAGATCGACCACATCCTCGTTAGTACTCGTTGGAGGATCCTCCAGAACTGCAGGGTTTACAGGGGTGCTGAATTCTTTGCAACTGATTTCAGATTGTTGTTGCCTACACTTAAGCTTCATGTCAAGTCCAGAAGAATTTCAAGAGGTAACCATACTGTGTTTCATCTTGAGAAGGTAAAGGACTTGACATGTGCCCATGAGTATGCAGTGGCAGTCTCAAATCGTTTTAATGTGCTCGGTGCCCTCGGAGACCCAGTAGAACTGTGAGATACCTTCAAACGTGAAACTCTCCAGGCTGCCAAGGAGTGTATTAGGGAGCGCCCGAGGTCAAGGCGTGGTTTTGTCTCGACGGAGACGCTGGAGAATATCGAGGAGAGTCGCGCTGCCAGGTTTGCTGTGAACCAGGACTAGTACAGGGCTCTGTCACGCAGACTAGAACTCTCCTGGGGAGAGACAAGAAGAGGTATGTCAGGAGTCTCGTTGAGGATGTCGAGGGTCATTTGAACGTTAATGACCTGCGACCCGCCTATAGCGATCCCTGAAGAAGTTCCGTTCCAAGTCTCCATCTCGGGCAGTGCAATCCGAGCAGCAGATGGGCGCCTCGTGTCGGACATGGATGGGCTGGTGGCTCGTTGGGCTGAGTACTTTGGGGAGTTGTTTACGGTGGACCCTTCAATAGGGTAGCTTCACACAACTGGATTTCGGGCAGTGGATGCTGATCCTCCCATTGACGAAACCGCACCCCCTCTTGACGAAGTCAGTGAGGCTGTAGCAAAGTTGAGGGGTGGAAAGGCAGCTGGTGTATGTAATATCAGTGCGGAGCTTCTCAAAGCTGGGGGTGAGGCCATGATCCGCGGGTTGCATGCTGTCCTGACTGCCGTGTGGCAATCAGGTACCATTCATTCTAACTGTTGCCACATTTCCCCTGTATTTAACTGGCTGGTCCTTCAAAATCCTGGCACTCCATTTTGTTTCTTATTTTGATTTCCAGCTTCTTGATATTTATGAAAGACTGACGTACAGTCTAAGACAAAAGCCGTGTCACGGTTTTGTCCGAATATGAAATGTAACTCGTGAAACATTATGAGAACCCTAACGCAGTTACATGCTCGTGGTTGGCAAGCCTGAATCCCTTAAGCTTCTGTTCAAATAATGGTTCAAAGCTTCATATCTGCCGCCGATGAGACAATGTCTAAAACAAACCAAGGGGATTTCAAAGGTTCAATAGATTTACTGCGTTGAGGTTTCATATTATTCGATGTGGAATGCGAAGTATATTCGGCCCTGCAATGATCGCCAGGACATTTCGTCTTTACACCTGAGCCATTGAAGGCCACACACATCACCGGCAGGAGTATGGAGAGAGCTAGTCACATGCAAGAATAACAAAAAAATAATAATAACAATAATAATAAAAATAATAATAATAATAATAATAATAATAATTCAAGAAAAATTGCTTCAAAATTCAACAGTATATTTGGATAATAATAAGACCAAATTCCATTTTAATCAAATTTAAGAAAAACTGCCTCAAAATTCAAGAGTATATTTGGATAATAATATGAAGGAAGGAAGGAAGGGCTCAGAAGCAACGGCGTATATAGGTCCTTAAAAAGAAAGGGGAATACAGGGGTGAATCCAGGATTGTTATAAAGGGGGGGGGGGGGGCTTGTGCGAAGCGAGCCTCAACAGCTGAGGGAGTTTACAATAATAGCAAAATTGCAATGTGTTTCGGAGGGCCTCAGCCGAACCCCTGAGACTGGTTCACCGAACCCATGTTCAATCACTGCTTTATAATTATTACCTCAGCACTTCTACTTTTAACACTCCTGGTAATGAATCCTAAAACAATTACTAGTGAGGATACGAACTATTATGACGTATGAGTTGTGGTGAGATCGAAGCACTTATGACAGTGCTACCAGTTTCAGTTCAGTATTCTTTATTGATTGTATATACATTATAATAAACAAAATAAATGAACAAACATAAAAATTTCATCAAAATATAATACAAAAAAAAGTGCATACAATCAATGCAGCTCATGGAGG
>JACEEZ010001402.1:112500-120000 GCA_016584305.1 Chionoecetes opilio
GTCGCTCAGTTTATTTGTTGATATATATTAGCCCGGTAATGCAGGTAGATTGCGACGTACTACTTTCAGAAGTACTGCTAAGAAGATCGCCAACAGAGAACTACTGGTTACCTCGGGCGCTGTGGCGTTGTGAGGAGGTACGGGGGAGCATATCATATCATAATTCTATTATCCTACTGTCAGTTTTATATTTCATTAATGTAGCAATTAACTTCTCTCTTTTTACTGAGTCATAGGCCTTTTGAAGTCAATCACTGCCACAAATAATTGCTTTTTGTGTTGGTATGCGTTGTTGATGCAGTGTTGTAGTAAATATAAATTGTCCTCCAGTCTCCTTCCCTTTGTAAAAATCCTGCTTGTTCTTCTTTGTCCTCTCCATTAAGCCTTATGTGTTCTTCCAGTTTTTCTTTCAAAATTTCATAACAGTTTATACATTTGATTTGTCAGAGAATGGGTTTTAAAAATCGTTCACTTTGGTTTACTTTTTTTTGGGATCAATACCGTATTTGATTCTTCCAACTTTCTGGTATTTTCCCACTATTAGTATTTTATAAAACATTTTTTTAAATTGTCTTAAAAAATTTGCTGTTACTCAAGGTTTTTACAAACTCTGGTTTGATCTTGTCAGGTCCTGCTGCTTAACCATTTTTTATGTTTTTTATATTTTCAACTATATCCTCTTCACATATTTCTGTTAATTTTATTCTTTTACATTTGCTCATAATTTCCATTATGAGTCTTAAGCAGCGTAAACACGAAGTTTAAGTCGACATGAGTTAAATGGTGAAGAAACATATTGATGCGAGTCATGCGACAATACTTGCGCTACATGCTTCTATATTTTCCGACACAGCAAATTTTTCCCTTCTGGGCCGAAAACAAGGCTTCGAAAAGGAACAATCCCAGACATACACACACTGTACAAACACTAAAAAATGTTTACGTGATCTTAAAACTTTGTGCAAAATACATTATGTAAGTTTATTTAACTATTATGTAAGATATTACCGGGGGAGACAAGGGCGTGGGGGGGGGCAGTTGTCATTCCTGCCTATCCTACTCCAACCCCAACCCCACCCGCCCATCACCCCCCGCAACCCATTCCAGTTATCTACCCATTTCCCTACTCCACCTGTTTGGCCTTTCACCTGCCCAACCATCCCTCCTCCCGTTTATCAGCACCACAGATTTGTCCCAACACCTACCTTCATGGCCTTATATTATGAAATTTATCTTCCCAAGTATTACAACCATAGCTTGTTTTTCATATAATTCTTTATTTTTTTCATTATTGATATAATTTTCTTCATCGGCCTTGTATTTATTCGCAATCCTATTCGCTGACTCTTTTTCTTCAAATTTTTGTCTTAGGGTGCATGAAGGTGTTTTTCCCAGGCGAGTGAGCTGAAACAAAAAGGAGATAGAGGGAAGGTGGAGGAGAAATTGGAGGGACGGAGGAGGAGGAGGAGGAGGTGTAGGAGAGAAAGAACGGAAGAGGTAAGTGGCATGGAAATTAGTAGAGTGAAAAGTTGGAGGAAAAGCAGAGATAGGGAAGAATCGAGGTGGTGGGAACATTTAGATGGAAGGGAGAAAGGAGGCCAGGTAAGAGGACATACACTACACGTACACTAGATAGCCTGGTTCTTGGCCGATTAAAGTATGGTCAACCTACGGGGGAAACCAAAATGAGACGCCTCGGCGCAATGACGTCAAGTGGGGGTAAACAGCCAGGCTCCGACAAGCAAACACTCGCAATCCAGGTTTGACCGGGGTGATGAGAGGACAGAGACGGTGCGTCCCGCGTCCAGCTGACCTCCTCCTTCTCCTCCTCCTTCTCATTCTTCTCCTATTCCTCCTCCTCATCCTCCACCAGCACAACCTTCATCTACTTCTCCTCCTGCTCCACCACCTCCATTACTCCTACTCCTCCACCATCAGTCCTTCACCTCCAACTACACTTCCACCTCCCCTTTCTTCTTATTTTGCTGCTACTACCACTACTACTACTCATAATAGTTATCCTTGTGTCACTATCATAATAACATAATCTCCTCCTCTACCACCTCCATTACTCCTACGTACTCCCTCCACCAGCACTCCTCCACTTCCAACTAAACTTTCACCTCCACTTTCTCCTGTTGCTGCAACTAGCTGGCCATTACAACTACTCTTAATAGTTATCCTAGTGTCACTATCATAATCACATAATTAATGAACGATAAATAGGAAGGTATACTGATAGAAATAGGTGTATAGTAATAAGATTATGTAAGAAAATAAGATGTACGATGTGACCACCGAACCACCGACCGATGTGTGCGAGCTACCACCACCAATTCCTCCTCCTCCTCCTCCTCCTCATCCACCACACCCTCCTCGTTCTCATTCTCATATTCCTCCTCTTCATCTACAGCCACCTTCATTTCTTCTTCCTTCTCAACCACCACCACCTCTACCTACTCCTACTCTACCACCTCCACCACACCCTTCTCCTCCTCTACCACCTCCACCTTATCCTACTCTTCCTTAACCATTATTACTATCACATTATATATATTAATATATATATAATATATATAATATATAATATATAGTATAGAGAGAGAGAGAGAGAGAGAGAGAGAGAGAGAGAGAGAGAGAGAGGAGAGAGAGACGAGAGAGAGATGAGAGGAGAGAGAGAGGAAGAGAGAGAGAGAGAGAGAGAGAGATGAGGAGAGAGAAGAGAGAGAGAGAGAGAGAGAGAGAGAGAGAGGAGAGAGAGGAGAGAGAGAGTACACTTGCTACAAGAAAAATAACTTAGTTCCCGTTGAAATTTGGAGAAAGGGAGAGACGAGCGAGTGAGAGAGAACGAGAGAGAGATATTCCCCCGAGTGACGTAGTCCCTCTCTGCGCGTAGGTTGACCATACTTTAATCGGCCAAGGGCTGGTTGTCAGGTAAACCAAGGCTAAGGGACAAAGCCGTGTACCCCATCGTCGGCAGCTGGCGTGGAACATTCAAGCCCGAGAGAGTTATTGATGTGCATAAAGCCACAGCATTTGACGAATTGTGCAATTTCCTGGAAAATAACAAAGAATGTCAGTATTCATCACAGGAAATTAAAACTCTATACAATGGCTTTCTTTGTGTAGATGAGGGATATGGTTTTCAACACCTTAAAACCAAACTGAAAGACCACTTTGGAGAAAACCTTATTATCAGTGGAAGTCAAGGGAAAGAAGTTATACTAAGTTTTCGTGATGCTAGTCACGCGATTCTCCGGCAGAAGTGGGAATCCAAAGCAACACAACATGATAAATTTTCCATTATTGAGATGGCTGCTTCAATTATACGAGATGATATCAGGACAACAGTTTATAAATGTTCAGAATACCCAAATATTAATGATCTCAATGGCAGTGCTGCAGATGTTCCAAACTCATTGCTGCATTTATTGAAATATATTATCAAAGGACCAGCTACTTCACCGTCCAGCAGTGATCGGCAAATCACAGCAATTTCACATAGTGTCATATCAGCATGCCGTCCAAGATCATACATTTCTCCAATACTGCTCTCAATTGGTGTATATATTCATATGAAGTATGCATCCCGTGAGGTTATTGATATACTCAGCAGTTTGTCATTCTCTTGCAGTTATATGGAAATACAAAGAATATACGATGCCTTTTTAGATGGATCACAACCCTCTTATGACCTGGCTGGTTTCACACAGTTCATCTTTGACAATGCTGATTTCAATGCGGCAACACTAACTGGACACAATACATTTCACACTATGGGTGGGATAGCATGTGTCACACCACAAGGAACAGTTTCACAAAAAACTTTGAAGCGTTCAACAAAACTTAAAGGGCAAGAATTCAGTGGATCATATGGGGATATTCCACTGAAGAATTACAAGAAACCCCAAACATCAGGATTTAAATCTGTATTTATTAGTCCCCTAGAACAATGCAAATGCAATACAACCATTCTAAAAGTGGCAAAGTCTCTGGATAACATTTGGTTAACCAAATTCACTCTTTGTGACAGCATTGAGGACAACCCATCCTGGAGTGGATTCATGCAGGTAGTTATGAGAGGAGATGATCATGAGAACAGCAGAATAGTAATCCTCCCTTTTATTAGACACGATCCATCTAATCTCAGCACCATTTACCCTGCCCTTTCTTTTGCAGTCACTTATTGAAAAACATAATCTTGGATGTTGTCCCGTTACTTTTGACCAACCACTATATATAAAAGCTGCAGAGATGGTTGAATCTTCATCAAACCTCAGCAAGTTATTTGTCAGATTAGGTGGTTTCCACATGTTAATGTCATATATGGGATCCATCGGACATGTCATGTCAGGAAGTGGCTTGAATAACTTGTGGGAAACAGTGTATGCACCAAATTCAGTAGTCCATATGTTAACTGGGCATGCATATGCACGTGCATTGCGAGCACATATTCTATCTTCTGCTGCCATAATATCAGTGATGTTGGAAACTCCTGAATGCCTAACTGGCATAGATTTATCAAAACTTCATGCTCTCCATAACTCCCTCTTGAAAGGAGAATGTTCAAACAGTAATGTTGAAGGAGATATTCTTTTGGCTCAGTTCTCTGGTAAAATTGATGATCTTATAGAGAAATTTTCCAATAACAGCAGAACTGGTAAGTTGTGGTTGAATTATGTAAAATTTGTTAATACCATCAAGCTATTTCTCTATGCAGAACGAACTGGAAATTGGGAGTTGCACCTGCACTGTGTTTCTTAAATGATTCCATTGTTCCATGCTGCTGGTCATCTGTCCTATGCAAAATGTGCACGCCTGTATCTCCACCAAATGCAAAATGTCGAAGCAATCATGCCAGAAGATCTTTTTAGGAAGTTCACTGCGAGGGGCTTCTTTACTGTTCGTCGTTCAGACTATTTCTGGGGAGGAAACTTCTCAGATCAAGTTATTGAGCAAGATCTGATGAGGCTGTTGAAAACATCTGGAGGGATGACACATGGCCGTGGAATAAAAGACAGTACATTGAACAAGTGGGTTCATGCTCTACCTCAGTGTATTCCTGTGTGTGGTACGCTTGAGAAGTTTACTGGCGTACACACGGTTTCTTCAGAACAACACAAAGACCTGAGACCTAGTAGTAAGGCACAAGACAAGAAACATTTGAACACTCTAGTAGAGTTTGTACGTGCCTGCTCTCCCTTTATGTCTCATATCCCGGATAAGCTAGTAAATATTGCAACTGGTCAAGTGGCTGATCTGTCTGTGAACTGCGATAATGCTTTCAACATCGGAATTGCTGCAGCTAATGCTGTTACAGGAAAGAGCTTCAGTGACATCAAACTGAAAAGAAAAGATTGTGTTATCACAATGACAAATACTAAAATCCAAGTCCGTGGACAAGATGTGGATGTGAACCCTTCACTGCTTTTTATGAGAATAACTTGCATAATTGAAAATCGCTCAGAAATGAAGGAATACCTGTGTTTTGAATTGGCTAAGCAGCCACCTTCTATCTTTGCCAACGGAATGATGCGGAAGACTCAAAAATCTGCCCTAGGCATTCGTTTGAAAGAGCATGCTGATGTAATGGAAGACATTCCTGAAAATTGTCTGTACATAATAGATGGTGGTCACCTAATTCATGTGGTAACATGGCCCATTGTTGCAACATACAATGATATCTTAAATGAATATGTATCATATACAACAAGACTTTATGGCACAAGTTGCATTGTGGTGTTTGATGGGTACAGAGATGCTAACAACTCAACTAAAGTAGTTGAGCAGCAACGTCGTGCTCCATCCTCCATGTCAGCAGATATTTTGTTTGAAGGTGACATGAAACTTACCACCACTAAACCAGCCTTCTTAGCAAACATAAATAATAAATCTCGTCTCATTGAGCAGTTAATTTCTAAATTCCAAGAGATTGGTGTTCTTTGTAAACAACATGATGCAGATGCAGATCAGTTGATAGTGTCCACAGCAATGGATGAAGCCTCTAAGGAAACAGCACCAGTTGTAGTGGTAGGTACTGACACAGACTTGTTAGTCATGCTTGTTGCACAGTCCACAGAAACGATGGAACTATACATGCTCTGTCAAAAATATCCCAATAAATTATACAGCATTAATGAAATTCAGTCAGGCATAGGACATAGCAAGACCATACATGCCATGACTGGTTGTGACACAGTCTCTGCTATATTTGGAAAAGGAAAAAAGCATGCACTTGATCTACTGTTGTCTCCTAATTTTTCTGAATTACTGGATCCATTTATTGACACAAGAAGTTCTCATTCTACTATTGAAAAAGCTGGAGAGGGATGTCTTCTAAAACTCTACGGGAGTAGAAACTCAGAATGTCTGAACACATATCGCTTCCATATGTACAACATGAAGATAAAGAAGAAATCTATTTCCTCTGGATTAAAACTTGAATCATTGCCCCCCACAAAGGCTGCTGCAAAATACCACTCTTACCGAGTTTACCACACAGTACAGCAATGGTTAGGAAATTACCTGTCCCCCCTTGAATGGGGCTGGAGATTTAATGGTAATACACTGCCTTGTTCCTATTGAAACTGATCAAGCAGTTGCTCCTGACAGTGTGCTGAATTTAATTGGTTGTGGCTGCAAAACAGGGTGTCTAAAATCATGTGGGTGTCGAAAAGCTGGATTAGATTGTTTACCAATGTGTAGCCACTGTCATGGACAGAACTGTCATAACAGTCAGAAAAGTTTCACTATTGAAGATGATGATGAAAATTCTTTCCTAGGCTATTAGTGTTTTTTATTTATATGGAATTCCTTAACTGTTCATTAAAACAGGATTATGCATGTTCGCATAGACTAAATAGTGTACTATATATAGCTTAATTAATTTTTTGTTAGAACTGGAGTCTGCATGTTCTCATATACTAAATAGTGTACTGTATATAGCTTAATGGAATTTTCATTAAAACTGGATTATGCATGTTTGGAGACTACATAGTGTATATAGTAGTAAGTAGTGTTGTCCGCCTCACTATAGGTTGGAAGACGGTTACTGATACGTTGGAGTGTATATAATGTGTATATAATGTGTATATAATGTATCCCGTGGTTATGTATGCCTCCTGGGGAGCTTCCACGCAAAAAAAAGCAACGCGCCACGTACCAACCTCCTGGGTGGTGTGGAATTGGTACAATTAAAATGCTTATAACTTTTTTCTTGTGTGTAAATAAAAAAAAATCACACGAACAACTTCGTTTTGCCATAAACTTGTACACATACTGAAAAAAAAAATTCCTTTTTTTTTGGCCAAAAAAAAAAATTTGCCAACAATGTAAAAGTGTGTATATCTCGAGAAGCACAATAGGGATTTACGGGGATTTTTAGTATGTTGTTCTATGCATCATTGACTATCATTGACGAAAAATTCAGCTTGTTAGGATTAATTTTAAAGTTCACCATTAAAATAAATCTAAAATTCTTGGACTAATTTCTACATCCAT
>JACEEZ010001402.1:125000-152000 GCA_016584305.1 Chionoecetes opilio
TCTGCATGTAAAGGCCTGCGCCTGAGATTGATGACGTCACGGACGGCGTCTGTACGAGGCCACCGAGATGACAAGTTTACCTACCTAATTATTTTGTTTATCAGTATAAAGATATATTGTTATCTTCGGAAATGTTTGTTCTATAATATTATCAAATAAAAACCCTTTAAAACAACATTAAAGAAATGCCATTATGAGACTCTCAAGAAATACACATGAACTTAAACTCTTCCCCATTAATTTTTTTCTCGAAAAACATTTTACATGGAAAAAATATAATAGAAGCGGAATTTAATTCGCTTTCCAAATTGCTATATTTTGTTTTTGATAAATGAATTAGCAGCATGCATAAATTAGCGTTAACTAAATACATAACATCATAAAATCGGGTAATTTCGTACCTAATATATGTTTATCAGTATAAAAGATATATTGTTATCTTCAGAAATGTTTGTTCTATAATATTATCAAATAAAAACCGTAAAACAGACTAAAAAAAGGCCATTATGAGACTCACAAGAAATATGTATGAACTTTAACTCTTCGCCATTTAATATTGCTCAAAAAATTTTACATGAAGAATATCAATAGAAGCGGAATTTTAAAAGCTTTCTATTGCTATATTTCCTTTTCTGCTAAATGAATTAGAACCATACATAAATTAGCGTTAACTAACTAAAAAGATCATGAAATCGGGTAATTTTTCCCGATTGATGATGTTATTTATTTAGTTAACGCTAATGTATGTATGGTTCTAATTCAAATTTAGCAGAAAACAAAATATATCAATGGAAGCTAATTAAATTCCTTCTATTGGAATTCTCCCTGTAAAATGTTTTCGAGCAAAAAAATTAAATGGCGAAGAGTTTAAGTTCATGCATATTCTTGAGAGTCCCCCATAATGCATGTTTTAGTGTGTTTACGGTTTTTTTTTTGTAATTTTTATAGAACAAAAAATTTCAAAAAATAACAGTTATCTTATACGCCCGTACATCTCACATGCGAAAGCTGGCTCCTATGGGCTCGCCCGGGGCGACTCTGCTACTGAAAGTCACGGGCCATCCCGCGCTCCCAGGGCAGGCTTTTACATACAGACGGCTTTGGCAGGCCCCTATTAGACCGCACGCTATAGTAGCACCAATTTTTGTCCCCGGTTTTCGGGGGGGGGACGGTGGGCCCACCGTCTCTCCCTGGCATTGGGAGAGAGGTGTTTCTCCCGGGACATGAGGTCCATACTTTTTTAGAGGGTTGGCCTTCTCAACAAGTTTTGATGTTTTTAATATTCGTTTATTGTTGCTTTAATACACCCTTGTTCTTATATATATTTTGTTATTTTAAATATTTTGATTATATCTTAAAGTAATCGTCCAGACCCAATTTTTTTGCGAATTATGTTGAATGTACCATTCAAAAACACCTAATCCANTGTTAGTTTTTTGCTTCAACTCGCTGTAACTCCATAATTTTGGTCGCATTCAATTTCAAGAACTGTTTCAAAAACCTTATACTTTTCCGCTTCCTGTGGTATGTAGCACGTACCAATAAGGAAAAGAGTAGGTGGTCAAAATGGCTAAGAAAATTAAACTTACAAACTGGTGCCGTGACGGGTGGAGCCTCTGATAGCTCTCCCGAGAAAAAGTCTCTCCTGTATAGGAGCAATGCTCACCCGTCACTTTGCCAGTTTGCAGTAGTAGTTTAACTTTCTTAGCCATTTTGACCACCTACTCTTTTCCTTATTGGTACGTGCTACATACCACAGGTAGCGGAAAAGTATAAGGATTTTGAAACAGTTCTTGAAAATTGAATGCGACCAAAACTTACGGAGTTACAGCGAGTTGAAGCAAAATAAGCAAGAAAAAATGTTTATACACTCTTTTACTTTCCTTCAATTATCTTAATATTAGTGTAGTCTTTGTGTAATTTTTTTATGCTCATGATATGCAGCAATGTATTATGAACACGATGGTAGGCTCAGCTTTTATAAATATCATCTGGTAGCTTGGTAATATCGGGTAGGAGTACAACATTTCAATGCACTGAAAACCTAAAAGTCCGCCTACTCTTGTGATAGTCAGTCATGACTTTATTTTTTACCCTATTGAGTTATGAATGGCGTGTTGTTGTTGAACAATCACTGCCTGATTCACTGATGCAAACAAAATAGGCCTATCTTGTGTAAGAGATGAGTAAAGCCAAGAAATATGAATATTTTTCTGAGGCAACGCAAGGGTTTTGGGTTGAGACGAGGCAAGTACCACCACCATCGCCACCCAGCCCGAGTCTATCAGCCAATCAGCGACGTCCTTACAAACTCGGCTAGGCATCGAGCAGCTCCCAGCCCAGGAATCCAGGCTTAAGTGAATAGACTATAGTAGAATATGAGATCTGAAAAGTATAACGGGGAGAGAATGGAAATGATGCGTGTGGTTTTCACTGATATGGGATGTGAAATGAATGAGGTGGTTGAAAGGACAGGAAGAGAATGTATGTTATTGCTGCTGGGACTGTGTGATGACTGGTGAGACAAGGGGACGGATGATTGAGACAGGGAAAGAGTTGGAGAGAATGTGGTGTTTGTTTGTTTGTTTAGAGGATAATTCCTCAGAGCCATAGTGATCTACCGCTCGGGCTTAGTGTTGGCCGAAGCCACCACCCCGGGAGGGGGGTCACAAACCCCCGGCTAACACCCGGTACCCATTCACTGCTGGGTGGACAGGGGCTCGGGTTTTAAGAAAGATCACCCATCTGTCTTCGCTCCGCCCGGGGATCGAACCCGGGACTTCTCGGTTGTGAGCAGAGCGTGCTAACCACTACACTACGGGGCCACCTGTAATATCAAGATCCGGTAAAATGGACGAGGACTGCGCGGTCCTTTTCTGAGACACTAACTACATATGGTATTTCACACCAGGACCGAAATTGCTTACACAATTGGGCGTGTGGTTTTGGGCCATTGGGCAATTTTTCCCCCGCCACAGGTTTAGGGGCCACAGATAACAGTGGCCGGCGGCCGCCCGCCCGCCCGCCCGCCCGCCACTCGATTTTGGGCTCTGCCACGCCCTGCTGAGATGAAATTATTACCCTAACCTAACCGAACCTAACCTAACGGGAGGGGCATCGTCCCCTTCGAGCCCCCTGACGGGAATATTAACCTAACCGAAACTTAACCTAACCGGCGCGCAGTTCTCGTCCACTATAACTCAGTTAGCCCACATGAACGCGTCTTCATCTGTCGCTGCAGTTCTCTTCTAACAATCACCTCCTCCCTTTTCATCACCAGTAGCTACGTATATATATGCCCCTAAAGTTAAAACATTAACAACAAATCTCCGCGCCTCTCGCTGTCATCGCTTCATCTTTGTTTGTTATTGTTGGGTGAAGCGGTTGGCCCAACCGTGTGCTAGTGTTTTGTCAGTGTTCGACGAACAGGTCCCACCAAATGCTTGTTTGGTTCGACGAAACAGTCCGACGAAACGCCTCGTGTGATACCTGGTTAAGGAGACACCAAGCTCCCTCTGGACAGTGCACTCTGTTGCACGGATATAAGTGTCTACCGTGGCAACTAGTGTGTTGGTCGCCCATTAGAGTCCCTCGGTGTGGTACGAAGCCGAACCCGGCGGTCGCTGGCGAAGGCCAGTGACACGAAGGGGGCCCTTAGAGGGCTGGTTATAGGAAGCACCGAGGGTAGGGCATAGCTCAAACAGGAATAGATAAGACCCTCACGGGGCAACAGGTCCGGTGACCTACGACGCCTATTAGTAGGCGGGGCCACGATACGACTTAGCTGTAGGATTAGCGTAGCAGTGGTTCTGCTCGAAGCAGTCTCGTTGTTAGGAATTATAGTAATAGGTTGTTCTTTTCAAATATGATAGATTAAACATGGCGAGTTAAAATAAAGCACAAGTCATCACAAGACCGCCGTACCAAAATAGACCTCTTAAGGATACTCTCAGAACACAGCGTCTACGCAACAAAAATCATCCCAATAAATGAAGGCTTCATTGTAATAACAAAAACTGACAGCGATGTAGACTTAATTTTCGGAACAGACACTAAATGCCAATTAACCAGCGCATCCTTTGTACCCATTGTTCCACCCGAACTAAATGCTAAAAGATCAGTAATCTTAACCAGGGTGGATGACCATATTTACGGCAACGAAGAGGATGACATAATAGAAGAATTATTAAAACAAAATACATGGATAGGGGAAGATGATGTAGATGACCTGTACAAATTCCCCAAGTCGAACATAATAAAAATAACATTCTCCCAGACAAACATAGCAAAGAAAGCCCTAAATTCAGGAATTCTACTATTCTCTATGTCTGTGCCCAATAACCTAATCAAAGGAGAAGAATATATACCCATAATCTCATGTATGAGATGCTACATGATAGAAGACCACTATACAAACCAATGCACACAACAAAAGATTACAAAATATGCTCAGAATGTGCAGAAGAGGGTCACTCCTGGCGCCAGTGTATGAGTGAGACAAAGAAATGCATAAATTGCGAGGGACCACAAAGAACCTTAGCAATGAAATGCCCTTTAAAGAAAAAGACCTTTGAAAGTAAAAGGAAAGTTAACAATGACAAAGAAACTAACAAAAAAACATACACTGAAATCATAGTCAAATACTAAAGAAACAGACCTTAACATTAACTTAGAAAAAGATACACCAGCAAAAATACTGACATGCATGCTACATGCACACCTGGCAAACGTCGCAGAACCAGGCACATACGAGGCTACCCTTAACAAGACACTAAAATTAAATAACTTACCAGAAATCAAAATACCTGAAATTCCAAATAGCAAAATCATCTTAGACATGGCTACCAATATACAAGAAGAAACAGACACTATAGGGATGGAACATACTGAAACACCACAAGAAAATGCAAAACAAGACACAACTTACATACACAGGATTAAAGGAGAAAATTTAGGTCTTGCAATAAATACCTCAACTTCACAAGGTTGGCCGGAACATAACTTAAACTTAAGAATGATAAGTGAAGCACTAGAAGAAAAGAAATATAAATGGGCTTACGCCAACCCTAGAAATGAAGAACAGGAAATACTACAATTAATAGCAAACAACACAATTGACTTAGAAATTGCTGGAGAGTTACAGAAGATGAAAAGTTCAGGAAATTAAGATCAGGGTTACATGAACAAAAAACACCACCACCACCAAAACATCAAAGAAGGAAAGACACCAAAGCAAGTAACGCACTATATGGATACAATTAAGGTCCGTCCACACTAGCACAAGCGAGCAGTTTGCCTGTTGACGGGCTCACCGCTTGTGCCCGCGGGCAAATGAGTAAAATGCCCGTGAGCGATTTTACCAGGCACTGCCTGCCGCGCCCGGCAGTGCGTCGCTGCCAGACATACGAGGTTACATGTGGAGCTTTGGAGTGGAGAAGTGGAGCCACTTCTTTTTCTCCACTTTGTCCTTTTTCTTTTTCAGGCATATAGCAATGATTATGGTACACAGTGCCAGCTTCTTACGGTCCTTTCTGCTTCGCTTTGTTGTCGTACCGCACACAGTCTTCCTGAATAGAGAACGGCTACACTGCCTGGCTGCCCAGCTGCTCGCCTCTGACTGGGCCAGGCAGGCTCTGCTGTGTGGGCGAGTTTCAGTGTGGCCGCGGGCTTTACCCCGTGACGGGCACTGCCCGGCGGGCTTTACCGTGGCCACCGAGATGATAAGGCCTGGTGGATCGCCCGTGACGTCACACCATAAGGATACCACCCGCTCCGCTCCCTGTACAAGTTTACCTACCTAATATAATGTTTATCAGTATAAAAGATATACTGTTATCTTCGAAATGTTTGTTCTATAATATTATCAAATAAAAAACCGTAAAAACACAAAGAAAATGCCATTATGAGACTTTCAAGAAATATGCATAACTTAAACTCTTCGCCATTTAATATTTTGCTGCAAACATTTTACATGGAGAATGTCAATAGAAGCGGATTTTAAATTTAAAGTTTTTCCATTGATATATTTCGTTTAGTGATAAATAAATTAGCGCATGCAAAATTAGCGTAACTAATATAAAAAATTCATGAAATCGGGAAATTTCCTAACTAATATTTTTGTTAACAGTAAAAATTATACTGTTCTTTAGAAATGTTTGTTCTTAATTTATCAAATAAAAAACCGTAAAAACACACTAAAAAAATGCCTTTAGGGAGACTTTCAAGAAAATTGCATAACTTAAACTTTTCCCCAAATTTAATATTTTGTGGGAAAAAACTTTTACATGGTGAATACAATAGAACGGAATTTAATAGCTTTCCATTGAATTATTTCCTTTTCGATACTTTAATAAAATGGGGTAATTTCCGATTTCTTTGATGTTATTTATTAGTTAACGTAATTTATGCATAGTTCTTATTCATTTATCAGAAAAGGAAATATATCAATGGAAAAGCTAATAATTCGCTTAAATGATATTCCATGTAAAAAAGTTTTTTCCCCAAAATATTAAATGGCGAAAAGTTTAAAGTTCATGAATTTCTAAAAGTCTCATAAGCATTCTTAGTTGTTTACGGTTTTTTATTGATAATATAAAGAACAAACTTTTTCCGAAATAACAGTATATATTTTATATGATAAACAATATTAGGTAGGAAATTACCCGTTTTCATGATTTTTTATTTATTTAACGCTAATTTATGCATGCGCTAATTCATTTATCACTAAACGAAAATAATCAAGGAAAAGCAAATTTAAAAACTCCGCTTCTATCGATATTCTCCATGTAAAATGTTTGCGAGCAAATATTAAATGGCGAAGGGGTTAAGTTAATGCATATTTCTTGAAAGTCGCATAATGGCACTTTCTTTGTTGTTTTACGGTTTTTTATTTTGTTTAATATTATAGAACAAACTTTTTCCGAAGATAACAGTATATCTTTTATACTGATAAACATTATATTAGGTGGGTAAACTTGTACGGGGAGCGGAGTGGGTTGCATCCTTATGGTGTGACGTCACGGGCGATCCACCAGGCCTTGTCTCTCGGTGGTTCGGCTTTACCCGCTAGTGTGGACGGGAGCTTTAGAATATTACAGAAACAACGTAGCCCATTCTCATTGGAAACAAACAAATACAATCAAATTTTAAAATTTTACAAAGACAGATCCTGATATAATTAATAGTTCACGGTTTAAAAAATATGAATCACTTAAAATTTTTAAAATTATACTACATACAAATTCAATACTAGTAATGAAATGCACGATGGCAGTGCAACCCTGATCAAAAACAATATCAAACATACAATAAGAGATGGATTACATCACAGATTTATACAAATAACAAAAACCCCACAGACACAGGACCAATAAATATAGTGACAACATATCTTCCACCACGCAGACCTTATCTTCCTATCCCGGATTTTCATTAGGATAGCATCAAAAACATCCCAACTTATATTTTAGGAGATTTAAATGCAAAAACATAGGATCCTTGGAGAAAAATTATGACAATACAGTAGGAAAAGGACTGAAACTTCTCATAGATAAAAACAAACTTAATCATTTTGGGACCCGTCATCATACTTATATAACAAGTAACACTCAAACTACACCTTATATTATACTCTGCAACAATAAAACATATAACTACACAATGGAAGCAGGACCGATGACAACCTCAGACCACATACCTATAATATTCAGTATATCATCTCAAGCTATCAAATTACTAACGCCACCAAGATAGACAATAATAAAAGCAATAGAGGACTATGTACCCGAGTCAAAACACCAAAACTTTTTCCCAAATCATTATTAAAAAGACTAAAAATAATCTAATAGAAACCAAAAGAATAGGGTGGACAAGGGGCAAGTTTCTAGCCTGTAAACAATTAAGAAAAGCTCTAACAGAAGAATGCAAAAAACAAAATAACAAATTGGCAAGATAAAATTCTGCAACTCAAAAATAAATATAAGCCACCTAGGGAATTCTGGCAATATATTAAGCAGTTGAAAGGAAACAAAGATAATACTTCACCATACATTATCCATAATAACAAGAAGCTGTACTTAGAGGAGGAGAAGAAGGAAATATTTAGAAATATATGGAAGGAAATGTTTTAAATCAGTCCACAAGAAAACATACATTTTTGACAGACAAAATGAAATTATTGTAAACAATTACACCACAGAACATACTAATAGGATTACAAATTACAATCACTCTGACCTGAGAAGATTAGATGAAAACAACTACATGACAAAGGTAATAACAAAGCAAGAAATTGAAAATATACTAAAAAAGATGAAAAACAAAGCTCCTGGGCAAAGTAAAATCAAGAAAAAATAATCATTTCCAAAAATACCGGATAATGCCATAGAATCCTATATAGAGATACTTAACCATTCCTTCTCTAGGGGATACTTCCCACACAAATTTAAGCACGCATCAATAAAAACTAATACCTAAACCCAATCAAGCAAGCACAAACCCAATCAACTATACACCCATATCTTTACTAGAGGTTCCAGGAAATTTTTTCGAAAAATTAATAAACCACGGACTAAAGAATTATTTAGAAATAAACAATAAATTACCCGACACTCAACACGGATTCAGAAACTCAAGGGCACTGACTCTGCCATTGCCATAACACGAGAAAAATTGACACTCCCTAGCAAGAAAAAAATCCATGTTACATAGTACTTCGTGACTTATCTAAAGCATTTGGTAAGGGTTTTAAATTTAAACCCCCCTCCCGGGAAAAATCGTCGGTAAAATTTTTTCCACTAAATATGCCTGACATCATTTAGAGACATGTACATTCCCTTTATAGAAGAACAGCGAATATCACAAATGAATGGGTACCATGGGCTACATTTTAAAAAAGGAGCGGTGTTCCGCTAGGAAGTGCGCTCTCTCCAACACTCTACACAATATACACATCAGATATCCCCACATCTTCATATGGATGCCTTGACATCATGTAGCCGATGATGTAACACAAATCATCACATATCAAAGGAAAGTCGAAAAAAAATGATGGCGAAGAAAGTAGAAACAGAAAGAACAACACTAACAATTATGAAAAAAATTGGAAAATCAAAACAAACACCACTAAAATTTTAAAATAATTCCTTTAACAGCTAGGAAAATACATCCCCCGGTCCAATAGCAGGAAACTCATTTTCCCCACTCTAGGCAGGGAGAGATTTTTAGGATTAAAGATAAACACAAGAGGAAAATTTTTCCACATGTCAAAACACACCACCAATAAAGCAAACCAAGCATTGAACGTGATCAAAAAGAAATTTTAAAAGCCTAACATAAGATATAAAAGTACATCTAGTTAAGGCCTTAATAATACCAATACTAGAATATCCATCGTACCCATTGCTCACATTATCAAGAACGAACTTGCTAAAACTTCAAATAATTCAAAACAAGGCTCTTCGCTTTGCTCTAGAAGACAAATACCCATACAATATTAATACTGAACAAATGCATAACCTTGCTAAATTAAAACCAATCAATATCAGACTTTTTGAAAAGGCAATAAGAACAAGAGACAGATTAACGAACATAATCAAAGATAAACACTACCTAGAAATAATAGGAGAAAGAGACAATAAAGAGCATGGAGGGTTTCAGAAACCTTCCAAAAAGCTAAATATAGGAGAACCGTATCCAATCTTCACTGCAAATTAATTTCTGTTAAAAAAAATCAAATCATAATTATTCTATATGTATGAATGTGTGTATGATTGGGTAGATGCATGTATGTATAAGTATATATTAAATGTATAAAAAAAAAATAATAATGATAATAGTATTAATGTGGGTATGTGTATTTATTTAAGGACAGTTGGGTATGTAAATTTATAAATTTATTCATCAAATACAAAGTTAAAAACGTTGACTTTCCAAAAAAAAAAAATATATATATATATATATATTCAATGCCGTCCAAAATTAATATAACAACATAACAAATGTGGTAGAAGTGCGTGGCAAATGACTATAATCTAATATAAAGCAAGGTGGATCGCCCACCATCTATTTGCTCTTATACTGTATTTTCATTTTCTTTCATACTGCTTTACATTTCTTCAACTCAATTCTTCTTCCCCTGCGCTATGATTCCTCCGCTAATTTATCCTCCGCTATGATTTCACTGCGACACAAGTGCCTCCCCAGCCTCATTCACTTATTTTGTGTGCAGTCCTTCCCTAAGATGAGTTACTTCCTCCTCGGGGAACTTGGGAATGGTAACTTTATAAAGTGAACACTGTTATCATGGGCAGACACTGGAAATCCTATCAATGTAAGTATACTTATTTTTACTGTCACATGTGGTCATCAAAATGTCTCATCATGAACGCCGTGGGTTATTATAATGGACGAGAACTGCGCGGTCGCTACCGCCGTCAGCACAGACCTTACAGGCCTTACAGCTTACTTTTTCTCTATTATTTTCGGCTCCGTATATTGTGCAGTAGTTATTCACTTCCGGAAACCAAAAATATAACTTATTTATATATAATAATTGCTGAGTTAGGTTACGTTTAGTTCTGGTTAGGTTAGATTTAGGTTGTGTTAAGGTTTGGTTTAGGTTATATTAGGCTTAGGGTAGTTTTGGGTTAGGTTTTGGGGAGCTATTTAGGTTTAAAAAAACTAATTTGATGGTGTGCGATTGCCTGGGTGGTTGGAGCCGCCAACTTCTGCGAAATATTTCCCATTAAAATACCTCCATCAGAAAAAGCACTACTTTTAGGCAAGGAAAAAAAATAGTCAGTTCCAGAAAATGAAACGCGCAGTCCTCATCCACTTTTACCACGCCGTGTGCTGCCATGGTAGTGTCTCTACCGGAATACAACGAAATACATACATAGAAATGCGTCTTTCTATATCTTTTTATATATTTCGGTATGTTTTCAGGGTTATTTCGGTATATTTCGGTATTACAGACCGCTTCCATGGTGAAGTCTTATCAGCTGGATGAGGGAAAAGCGTTTGTTTACATATGGCTCCGGACAAAAGGCTTCCGCTGGGTGACTCCCAACTCAAGTTCAAGTTTTAGATCGTACTCAACCGTACTCGCGACACACACCTCAGAACCAAGAATGGACCATAATGATTTATTCATACCAAGTACATTTTGGTATGGAATACCTCGAGTAGCCCCCTTAAGTTTTCCGTTGGCCACTGGAGCGGGGAGGAGTAACTCTCATCTTTGACACGACGACCTGGAGGGCATCCAACATTTGGTGTCTATGTGAATTGTCCGGTTGAAAGTTTGGAGCTATGTAGAAGTCCCCTGGAAGACGGAGAGTTTGACCATATGTGAGTTCGGCTGGGCTACATCGTAAATCCTTCTTGAAAGTAGAACGAATATTAAAGAGGACCAGTGGTAAAGTCTCAGCCCAACGATATGGATGTGGTTGTGACCTGCGAGCATCCTTTAGGCGTCGGGGGAACCGCTCCACCATGCCATTAGACTGTGGATGATAAGCAGTAGTACGTTGGCGAGAAGACCCAAGAAAACTCATAAGCTGGCCCCAAAGATCTGACTCAAATTGTGCACCACGGTCAGTGATAATGGTATTGGGTGCACCAAATCGAGCCACCCAACCTGAGAGGAATACCATGGCAGTAGTCTCGGCCGACATGTCTTGCATAGGTATCGCCTCTACCCACCTAGTGAACCGGTCGACGCAAGTAAGAAGGTAGGTGAACCCTCTCGATGGTGGCCAAGGTCCCAAAATACCAACATGTACCGTTTCAAACCTGTGTGTGGGGAGTGTCAGCGTCTCCAAGGGAGACTTAGTGTGGCGGTGAGACTTGGAAGCTTGACAGTCAAGGCACTGCTGAGCCCAACGTCGTGAATGGGCTTGAATCCCTGGCCAGACGATGCGACTGGAGAGGAGCCGTTGCGTAGCCTTCATGCCTGGATGGCTGCTGTTGTGGAGATGGTTGAAAACTTCCAGGCGATGGGCGACTGGAATAAAAGTGCGAGGACTGCTGCAGGATATGTCACACCAGAGTTCCAAGTCAGATCACTTCTGGCAGAGCGAAAGGCTGAAGTCTGAGGCTTGTTGTTGCTGTCCTGAGAGTTGCTAGTTCATCGTCGTTGACTTGAGAAAGTGCTATTCTTTGAAAGTCAAGGGGTGAGGGTATGGAGAGTGAGTCTACGGAAGAAACACACCGAGAGAGAGCGTCGGCCACGGTGTTTTCACTTGCACATTCGTTTTTTCGTGCACAACTCAAAACATTCCCACAGTTAGCAGAAAGACCTCTGGAGGTGATTGTGCCATTTGTAACCACGTTCTTATGCGTTTTTCAACACAACTACACATCAAAACAAAGTTTAGGAACCGTCTGGATGCAAGTGACGACATGCGTGTGGCACTTCGGGAACTCGTTTTCAATCATCATAATTGATGAAATGCAACAACAAAAGAGTCACTGAAATGTAACATTGTGTACTATGTAGTATTGTAGTTAGTGAAATAAAAGGTTCGTTACTCTAATGATACTTTTTTCTGATCGGGGGTACGAGACAAATTATGAGATCTCAAAGGGTACGAGCACTAAAAAAGGTTAAGTAAACCACTGAACTAGAGACTCTAGACCACTGGCGAAAAAAAACCCCGCTTGCAAGTCCCTATAAAAGATACTAAAGGAATACAGACCCCTGGATCAATTTTAGAACAGCCTGATGATTAAGCATGACGAAAGGATAAAACCTTATATATTTTTATTATTTTCGTAATGATTTACCTTCACCATGTTCACAGTCTGGTTCAACTTTGGTCTTAGTACATGCAAGGGACAGTCGTTCTCGGGGACATGGTCTTTCCAACTGGATGGGTTCGGAAGACTGACGCCGTAAGAAATAAGTGTCACTATTCCAGTAGAAGACAGAGACAAGAGTAACAAGTCAGAGACAGAGGCTGCCTGTGACGAGTTATATTTGTCGGCCTCCTCGTAACCAATCCATCCATCGGGTACTGCTACTACATAGCCCCCGTGTGTGTATGTAATACATTTTACGTTATAAAGTGTGTAAAATTGTGGGTTACGGTGTTCACGTTGCAGTGGTTGCACACAGTTGCCGTGCACAAAACATTTTTTGGCATTTGGCGGTCTAACTACTGGATAAAAGAGCGGATTTGGAACGAATATAAGGCAGGATTTTTGGAGCACTACAACTTTGCTGCTTTGACTTTTCCCGTATCTATACGGGAAATGCGTTCTTTACTATAAAAAAAACACTTCAAAACTGTTCTTTGACTGGCAGGGTTCTGTGAAAAAAATATATAGAACAATTAATATCGTTCTTCGCAAGATGCACAATTGGTACAGGTTGAAGTTCCCAAACTCGGCAACCTCGGGACCAGCGCCGAGCCGAGTAATGGAATTTTCCGACTTTTAGAACGTAGATATATTAAGGGGAAAAAAAGCATCCAACTTCTTCATAAGGTCAATTTTCTCAGAAATATTTAACACATTGTTCTTCCTTTTCTTTTCACTTGCACCAGTAGGTGTTCCTGGACGTTTGGGAGCCATAATACCACTAACAGACCTGTAGAAGTACACAATTTGAATGAGAAACATTTGAAATTAGAGGCGTTGTTTGTGTGTAAAAAGCTTGGGTCAGCTTCGTACCTCAATGAAATGATGACTGCAGTCAAGTTCTTTTATTCAAAATCATGTATAAACGGCCTAATAATGACTTTCTCTGATAATGAATTATAAGCACTTTTGCTTTGAGCGTTATCTTCCCTCAGCAAGCTTCTCCGCGTTTGAAATATCACTCAGTCTCTGACTGACGGTCGGTGTGGCGGGACCTCACTCTGTCACGTCACCGCTCTACACACTCGGACACACTCAACGCCATACTCTGCATGTCTGAAGTGTCCTACCTTCTTACCTTAATGCATAGCATTAGATCCGTGAGAATGTGACCAGTATTGTGTCCTCTTGAGCGAGAGAGAGTTCTAGCTAGCACACAAGCTGGGGACGAGACCTTTGCTTGTGTCGCTGTTGCCGCTGTAGCGAGACAAACAATGTTCATTTTTCCACCTGACATGCATCCCATGTAACAGATGGTCGCTCCTTAACCATGCGGCCATGCCTTCACACTGTGCTGTCTTCGGATGTAAATATATGAGAAATATATGAGAGCTAGAGGACAAAGAGCCGGATGTATTTTCCCGTATTCTGGAACAGTATGTCGAGTTTACTTTTAAAACACATCAAGTTAGGTTACGGTTACGTAAGAGGTAATATATATATACATATGCTATTGAGAGTAACTTTGTGTGTGAATCACAATGAGGGTATTTTCGAGAATATCCTATGGTTAGTTATGGAGTTACAGCCATGCGTCTTCACAAGAGCTGGAAGAATAGGGGAGCGGAACAGGGCTGAAGAGCCTGGCCTGAGTAGGGAAGACAGTGGGAGGGGCGACTCTGCTCCGCCCCATGGCAGACCTGTGTATATGGCTTTGGTGCTGGCAGTCAAATAGCCTAGCGTGTATACCAATCTGTAACAAAGGAAACATTCTAGAGCAAATATATGTACTTTATGAAATGTGTCTTGGCAATCATATGCTATGTATCTGAAACTCGAGAAAATGTGGCCAATCTATTGTGAAGAACAGTCATAAATAGAAATTTATTAATATACATACGTAAAAATGAGGTGAATAACAATTGTATATCGTGTCGTTGTTAATAATTATTAGTGTTAAATCAAGTGTTCCCTACGATGACTATTAGATAGAGCAAGAAAGCGTATGATTTATCCAGGGTGGGGAGGGAGCCTTACCAGAGAGAGCTCGCACGCCTAGGTCTAGTCTCTGACACGGAATCTGAGAGACTGAAGCGCCTTTGTTCCCTAAAAAAACGGCTAAGCCGTGGAATGTGTCAGTACGAGGCTGCGGAAAATGGGAAAAAGCAAAGTTTCTCTATTATTTCAAAAACCGGATTTTTTTCTTCAGAAAACGTTAAAGAAAGAAAAAAATCCCGATTTCAACAGGCTTTCCTGTGGTGTAAACAGATAATGCGTTCATGAATATTAAGTGTTTTTACGGCATATTTCCCGAAAAAAATATTCCAGTAATCAAGGTGACGGAGTCATGCATGCGTCAAACTTTTGTTGATAATAAATTTTCTTTTTTAATAGTAGCATACGATTCCTGCAGAAATGTTCTCCATCATGACATAAAATAAATGTTTGCCGGATAAAAGATAGATGTACGGTGCGTCAATAAGCTGCTGAAAAGTGAAAATCACAGTTGCGCAAAAAAACAAAAAAACTGTTATAACTCGAGATTGTTATAAGCAAAAAACAAACGGATAGTTGCTTAGGGTAGATTCTTTGAGCTTAACAAAAGTATCAAGGCATATTGGTCTAGGGTTAATAATTACATAGTAACAAATAGGGAAACGCAATAAAAGGTATTTTGACCATTATAGCAGCCAAAAATTGTCGAGTTGTATTATCATACAGACGTAAAAATGATCTCAAAAACCAATTGTACATTTTCCAAAAATCAATAATACATGTTCTATATATTTTCTCCCAGAAGCATAGTTTTGTTTTTGAAAGGGCGTACAAAATATATTACGGGGGAAATAAACTTACAAAGGCTCAAAATTGTATTTTAGAACCTAATATCGGAAAAAAAGAAGACCAGATTCGTGATCACCATCAGCAAAAGCCACTATGAACAAAGTTTTTTTGTAAATCCGGTGAAAGAAAATGTTTCTAAATTGTGAAGGCTTTTTAAAAGGGCCAGGAATGATTTGTTTCACAGAGGCACAGTTTTTGGTAGCCTTGGGTACTCGAAAACCGCAATGCCAGTCAAGGCCTGAATTTTTCAACGACTTTACCCTTGAGAGAATAAGTATCGAGACAACCTCTCGGTCGTCCTCTCTTTGAAACACTTTGGGGCATGAAATCCCTCACTCAGGGTGGTGCTACCATCTGTTGAGACTCAATCTATAAGTTGGCCTGGGTGTACATCTCAAGGATGATGCATCGCCAATCAAATTTTTATACTTTTCATGGGATCGACGCCTTTCCCAAAACACTACATAGTTAGTAGGGAGAGCAAGAAGCTCTTCCCAAAAATTGTTTGTGATTCTCAAAAATTCAGAGCAGGACAAAACTTTTAAAACTGACTTTCTGCTAAAGGATTCCAGCCATTGTTTCTCAGTATCACTCAAGTGACAGAAGTATTTCGCCCGCAATAAATTTATAAGATCAATTTTTTCCGTACAGCAAAGGACAGAAGCCATGACTGAGTAATGATCAATATAGTCTAGTAGTCCAGTGGACCCCCTGGACAATTTAATGAGACCTACTTTTTTAAATGCACAAATATGTCTAGAAAACAAAAACCAATGTTAACACTGTCAACTAATGTCCCATGGGGTTCGTATGGCGGCCATCGTCGATCGCGAAATATTTGACTCGAAATTACCAAAATGTCCATAAAATCACACATAATGTAGTTCCAAATTTAATTTTGGTGCCCACGTGACAAGAATAACATGGCCTATTGTAATAAGAACAATTAATGCAGTAATGGGTACAAGTTTAGTCATGGAACGGCAAAAACCTAAAAGAAAGGTGGAAAAATGACTTCGGTTTCGCCGACAACTTACAACATAAATGACAATAACTTCACTAATATACAACATACTGGTCAGTTTAACATATCAAAATCATCGTCTATTACTCCCCCATCTAATGCAGTCAAACAATTGACATACATATATGACTATCATACATTAGTTGTTACCAATGTTACTCAAAAGGAAAAGGCAGCTGGTGTTTGTAATATCAGTGCGGAGCTCCTCAAAGCTGGGGGTGAGGCCTTGATCCGCGGGTTGCATGCTGTCCTGACTGCCGTGTGGCAATCAGGTACCATTCCTCCTGACTGGAAAAGGGGGCTGGTCGTCCCTATCTGGAAAGGGAAAGGGGACCGTCAGGACTGCAACAATTACCGCGGTATTACACTGCTCAGCGTACCAGGCAAGGTGCTTGCCCATCTATTGCTGACACGAATTCGCAGTCATCTGGTGAAGCATCAGAGACCTCAGCAGTCTGGGTTCACGCCTGGTAAGTCAACAACGGACCGTATCCTAGCGCTTCGTGTCCTGGTGGAACGCCGACGTGAGTTTCGACAGGGGATGCTTGCAGCCTATGTTGATCTCAAGAAGGCGTTTGACTCAGTGCATCGTGAGTCACTCTGGGATCTTCTGCGACTTCGAGGGATTCCTGCAAGGACTATTGGTTTGATAACTGGTCTGTATTCTGGGACTGAGAGTGCTGTGAAGTGTGGGCAGGTGTATCCAGCTTCTTTCCTGTGAATACAGGAGTGAGGCAAGGGTGCGTCCTTGCCCCATCACTTTTCAACGCTTGTATGGACTGGGTATTGGACAAGGTTGTAGATCAAAGTGATTGTGGAGCATCCGTCGGCAACACCAAGATTACTGATCTTGTTTTTGCCGATGATGCAGTAATCTTTGCTGAGTCGCTGGAGGTCCTGGTGATGGCTCTCGAGGCGCTGCACGAGGAGGCAAAGCCTTTGGGACTTGAGGTCTCCTGGCTCAAGACCAAGGTCCAGGTATTTGGAGACTTACTAGATGAAGCAGTACAGTCTGTTCATGCGTGTGGCGAGGACATTGAGATCTTGGAAAGTTTTACATACCTTGGTAGCGCAGTCCATAATGACGGCGGGTCACGTCAAGAAGTCTTACGGCGGATTGGCATAGCCCACGGTGTTATGGACTCGCTCAGCGGGAGTATTTGGCGTTGTCGGTACCTGTGTAGGAGGACAAAGATCCGGATCTTCAAGTCGCTTGTGATCCCTGTCTTACACTATGGTTGTGAGACATGGACACTAAATAGTGACTTGAAGAGACGAATCAATGCCTTTGGTAATAAGTGTCTTCGCAGAATCATGGGGTATCGCTGGGATGATTACGTGTCAAATCAGCGATTGCACCGAGACTGAATCGAGGCCTATTACCTGCATAGTCCGTCAGCGCCAACTTCGGCTATATGGGCATGTGGCACGCTACCCTGAAACCGATCCTTCCCATCGGGTTGTATCTGTAAGAGACAATCCGGCGTGGAGGAGGCCAAGGGGGCGCCCACAAGGCTCGTGGCTGGGGCAAGTTGATGTTTCTTGTCGAGAGCTGCTTGGTATGGGAAAGGAGCCTGCATGGGAACTCGCGCGTGGTGACCCCCGGGAGTGGCGTCGTAGGGTGGGCGAGGCGACGCGCCCCCCGGCGTATGCCCCCAATGATTGATTGATTGAATGTTACTCACCCCCCTAGTGAAACTTTATGTTGTCAAATACAAACATTCCAGAAAAGTCAGAAAATAATGTTTCCTTTTTATTAAACTTTAACAAGTGATGTAGGGCAGCTAGGTACGCTGTCAGTAGAAGTGAGTAATTGACATTTGGTATAATTACAAATAACAGAGTCAAATCCTGACCCCAAGTTGAAGGCTGCGTTATGGGCAGCAGCCCAGCCCTATGGGCCTGATCAGTAGCCCTATGGGCCTGATCAGTGTCTACGTTACGGTTCTCCTCTCGCTCCTGTGCCCGGATGTGATTCCGATATTCCGTGTTGAAGGACATTCTGCATTCGGAATGGAACTGTGCTTCAACGGCAAATAAGTCCTTTCCTTTCACCTGTCGGTATAGACGAGTCTTTCCCAGTTCAAGGACCTGGGACTCGATGTTTTTCCAAGCAGGCTCTTTGTGTTTCCATGATAGGAATTTGATGGGTCTCTCGGTTTTTCCAGATACCTCTATTTCAAACTTCTCGCAAAAATACATTCTGGTGGGAATAGTTGAGAATCTCAGCAGATAACCTTTGGGGCCCGGAGAGTGATGCTTCGTTACGTAGATCTACTGCGAATCATTCAAGCGATGTAAATTTTTCCTGTGAACGCGGGGTAACAGGGTTTTTTGGGTTTCCCCTATCATCTCCAAGTCAACCCCTTCGAGGTCTGGTATCCTGAGCACACACTGCTTCCCATAGGCGAGGTAAATGGGGATTTTCAAAGCTAAGCCGCCGAGTCTCTCGCGCATCTCACACCCCTCCCCTTTGAGCGTGAATGATCTATCTTTACCGTAAATTCCCTGTACTTTTTCGGGACATATCGATTCAAATTCCCCTTCAATACAACTGAAACAGTTCTTAATACAAAATTAGTTTTTTAAATTTCATTTGTGAGCCGGGTGAAAATATTGGCAAAAAAATTTGAATATTTTAAAACTCAATCTTTAAAATCGTTTTTTCAGGGAAAATACCAAAGTTGAAGCAGAATGGGGCCTTCAGAAATATTTACTTGTATGTAAGCTTTCATGAGTACCTTTTTTGGGGGTGTATATTCTCTACGCAACATTTAACCAAAAAAAAAGTTGGGTTCGCATCTCCACAGAAACCATCCCCTGGCAGGATCTGCTATCACCCACTTTCCTGTTCATCACACGGGGATGGACGCTCACGCCGCCGCCCCCTTACCTCACGCCCATTCTCTGATACTCCTAATTCTCAATACCAAGGTGTCACATCCGCTTTATCTCATCACGCTCTCTATCCTCTACTGGAAATTCGGGGCACCCGCTCCACATGCGTTTCCCCCATAAAGGAGTCTCCTTATTTCCCTGCTTTGTGAAATTCCCCTATTTGTGTATAGCCCCCCTGTTTTGACTGTGACTTTGGGGTTTTTTGGGGGGGGGTCGGAGTGGCGCGTGTAGTTCGTGACAGACTTCTCCACTATTTGTACTGCGGGTTTAGTAGTTTGCGTAATAAAGCCGTGCACAGCAGAAAAAAGTCCCCTTTTGCAGCCTCGTCTCCTCCATAGCCCTGAGCCGTTATGTACGAATTTTTTGAGAGGGGGGGGGTTCCCCCCCCCCCCCCTCCTTCGTTAAAAATGGAAAAAACCCAGGGGAAACATGGGAAATTCAGAGAGAAGGTTGGGTTGATTGATTCAGAGGGAAGGACATTGAGGTGGATCGGGGGGCGGCGGACTCTCTCATGTAAAACAAACGTTTTCAACTAACTGTTTCCCCACCCCCGGATTTTCTCGGGTGTCAAGCCTTAAATTACTTTTTGGGTTAAATTTTCGTCGAAGACAGACGACACCGCAAAATGGGGACTCAGGATGTTACATACGGGGAGATTTTCCTGAAGGCTCTTTCCTTTAAATTGCGTTTATTCATGAAATGACTTTTTTTAAAAAATTTGAGTTTTCAATTATTAATTTTTTTCCCAAATATTTTCCCCAATGCTCACAAATAAAATGATAAACTACATTTTTTTTTTAAAGAACGTTTTTCAGTTGTTGTATTGGGGGTAATTTGAAAACCCCGAAAAAGTAGGGGGAAATTTCGGTAAATGATAGACATTCACCCTAAAAGGGCAGGGGTGACAGCCAGAAACGGGCTTGAGCGTGAGCTTATTAAAAAACTCCCCAATGAGAGGGTCGCCATTCGATTTTCACGAATTCATGTGATATGAAATTTTCATCTGGGTTTCCCTCTCACATTTCTAAAATTTTATCAAGGGAACCATAGTATCGGATTCTATTGCGTGTACATACTATGGGCATTTAGGGTTTTCAGATCTGGCTGTTTTTTTTGTCGCTATTTCGTTTCCACTGCTAGCTAGATAAGTTCGTTTTTCCCACCACCAAAAGAATACCGGATGTACCCCCCAAAAAATGTTACGTCATGACATCCATCTACACTATCACTATCACCGAGCATTAAGGAGAAGGAAAGTAGTGTTAATTGACATCCTATCCGGGTTTAGCGATACACATGAGCAAATGGTATTGTAGGGAAAAAAAACTAATTTAGGGGGGCCCCAAAAAACCCGACGTGTATCGGACACCTCCACCATTTTGCCCTTTTTTCCCTGTCGTGACAAGTTCAAACAAAAAAAGTTTCAGCTTCCTCTCTCTCTTTTACGGGTCGCGCATTTCTTTCAGTTTTTCTTTTTTTGGTTTTTTTGGAGTCCCCCCCAAAAAAAAAAAAAAAAAATCTTTCATCTACGACACCCATCCCCGAAAAAAGTAGTGGTGGTGATGAATAGAAACATTTTAAAATTTAAAGGGGCGTTGTTTGGTGTAAAAGCTTGGGTCAGCTTCGTACCTAAATGAAATGATGACTGCAGTCAAGTTTTTTTTTCAAATCATGTAAAAACGGCCTAAAAAGATTTTCTTGATAATGAAATTAAAAGCATTTTTTCCCTTTTGAGGTTATCTTCCCTCAGCAACTTCCCGCGTTTGAAATATCACTCAGTCTTACTGACATCGGTGTGGCGTGACCTCACTCTGTACTCCCCGCTCTACACACTGGGCCCAACCAACGCCATATTTGCATGACTGAAGTGTCCTCCTTTTTACCTTAATGCATAGCATTAATCCTGAGAATGTGACCAGAATTGTGCCTCTTGAGCGAGAGAAGAAAAAGATTCTAGCTAGCACAAAGCGGGGGCGAGGACCCTTTGCTTGGTCGCTGTTGCCCTGTGAGGAAAACAAATTTTCTTTTTCCCACCTGACATCATCCCGTAAAATGGTGCCCCCTTAACCATGCGGCCAGCTTCACCGTGCGTCTTCGGTGAAAATATATGAGAGCTAAGGAAAAGGCCGGTGCATATTCCCGTTTCTGGAAAGTAGTCGGTTTTCCCTTTTAACCATCGAGTTGGGTTTAGGGGTTACGAAAGTGGTAACATATATATACACTACCTTGAGGGAAACTTTGTGTGTGAATCACAATGAGGGTATTTTTCGGAATATCTTATGGTTATTATGAGTTACAAAAAATGCGTTTTCAAAAGAGCTGGAAAATAGGGGAGCCGGAACGGGGCTAAGAGCCTGGCCTGATGGGGAAGACAGTGGGAAAGGGGCCGACTCGCGCTGACGTCAGGGATTCAATCTACTCGCCCCAGGGCAGCGACCTGTGAAAAATCCTTTTTCGGGAAATTTTTTAGAAGGGGCTATCGGGAGAGTCTATGTCTTTTTTGTGTCCATCTTCTGGTCATTAGGGCTATAAAGAACAAATTACAAAAAATAACCCGAGTGGCGAACACCTAAGATCGCCAGCTAGTGTTTACGTTTTGAATGTCTTCCCCCATCGTCGTCGCCCCCCCCCAAAACGAGTATGAAATTTTAAAAAGTTTATACTTGCAGATACAAAAAAAACAGCAGAAACAGTGTAGATTATATCATGATATAAACTACTGTGTACCATCCCCCACACAGACAAATCAGTATGAGCATAAAACATAATAATACTAGGTACCAATACTAGGCAAGACCTCCCAAATATTGTCTAGGAAAAATGACATTGGAACAACAACAATTAATAACACAAAATGTAAACCAATTGTTACGGTATCTTTTTACGTAGTACACAAAGAAAAATAACACAAAATATTTTTCCAGCTTCACGGATCTACCCTATGGGATATCCTTCCCAAAATGTCCGTTTTTTGGGTATTTTAATTTTTTGAAAAAAAAAAAAAAATTATGGGTTATTTTTTGGGTAAATTTTTAAAGTCAATTACTATTTAAAATCATCTTTTCTCTGTATGATAATAAAACGACCAAATTTTCGGCAGCTTCTAATGGTTAAAAAAACAACCTTTTTTTGCGTTTTCCCCAATTTTTTACTATGAAACATTGACCCCATCCAAATAAGGCAGAATACTTTTTTGTTAAGCTCAACGAGATCTACCCTAAACCCTATCCGTTTATCTTTTTGCTTTGACATATTTTTAGATATACCAGTTTTATATTTGCGCAGCTTTATGTCGTTCAATTTTCCCCAGCTTATTGATCACCCTAACTATCATTTATCCGTCTAACATTTTTTTTATGTCTTATGGAGAGCGTGTCGCTGGGAAACGTAAATTTTTACTTTGAAAAATGTACATTTTTTATTTGCAAAAGTTTGACGCATGTATGAAATCGCTCCCCTTGATTTTTGCAATTTTGTTTTCGGGTAAAAATGCCCTAAAAACAACTTAATGCGGTTCTTATAAAAAGGAATTTTAATCTGCTTCACCACGGGGAAGCCTGTTGAAATCTGGATTTTTCCTCTAAACGTATTGTCGAAACAAATCCGGTTCTTGCGTATTAGGGATAGTCCGGCGCTTAAAAAAATGGGAAAAGGGGACATGCCGGATAAAAAACACAAAAAAATTTTTTCAGGCACTCTACAGGGTCCCCAGCATGATTTTGAGAGGGGAACAAATGATCCCCCACTCAGATGGCTATAAGGGAAAGCTTCTTTATTTTTTGACATTTCCCCATGTGGAAATTAGGGTAAATGGGTTTTTTAAAGAATAGTCTAGGATAATGTTTTTTGTGCAAGTTATCTTATTATTATTATTTAAACTCCCGAACAAAAAATTCCCAAAATGGCTGTCAAAAAAACATAAAATTTTATTTATTCGACTTTAAAAATCCCCTGCGGACATCGCGAAATGCCATTAGTTTTTAGCAAACACGAATTAAAAAAATACTCCTTGCCAATTTAAAATGCAGTGGTTAAACTTGACGGTGCATTATAAAAATAAGTTTCATTAAATCATTATACAACAACATGTTCTTCCTGTACAGCTGCAGGAATGCCATGTCTTTTTAACCCAGTATCACAAGCAGGTATGATTCATAAATTTTAATTAGTGTCTATTCTCCATTTGCAGCTGCACAGTTCGGGGCATTTCCAGCTGGCTTTCTTTCATGAACACTCCCGCCACAACCTGCAGCACTTTTGCAGGACACTTCACAAGTTCACTTACGCCTTTGCTGCCGCAGGCTGGACTCCAGACGGAAAACCCCCGGACTTTGTTTCTCATCCGTGTCCAACCGCCCTTCACAGTTGGTGTCTGTTGTTGGGGGCCCGGTGACAGGTTGTCCGATGCCAGCCTGGTACACTGCACGCTTGGTGTGCTGCGCAGGGGCCGTTGGGTTGGGGGGAAAGTTTCCCTCGTTCGTTTTTTCTGGCAGAACATTCCTTTTCTTGCTTATTTACCGACACCAAGGGCTGGTCTTTTCATATTAACGACTGTGAAAAGTTTTCCAGCATCTGGAACTCCTGCAATCCCCGGTGTTTGTCTTGGATGTTTAAAAATGGTTTAAGGGATCTGTACTTCGGGATAGGCACCCCCTGCTTCCCAAACCGACTTTTTTCCCCCTTTTCCCAAAAAAAGAAGAAGTCTATCAACCCTGTGAAGCTGTGGAACACTGGTAGCGCTGTGGACTTCTCTTTTGCCCAGAGTCTACAGATGGCATTGATGTGTAGGAAAAGGAAGTTCTTGCCCCCTGCCGAAGGCGACCTAGTGTCAGCCCATGGATCTTGGGCTAGAAAGTGATAATTCCCCATGAGGGTGCAAGACGTCAGTATCCACGGTGCGTACCAAGATGTGGGGGGGATCCACTCTTAGGGATCTTTTGTGGACCACAATTCTTGTGTCTGCCTCTTCGTGGTCACATGGGCGCACGGTGGTCATGCCACTGCAGACTACAGAGGCTCCCAAAGTTGCAAAAACCCCTTTCCCTCTGGGAAAGGTAGTGGATACAACTTCTCTGATAGGAACTGGGAAAAGTTCTACCTTGTTTGGGGGTCCGCAGGAAATCGGGCCCAAATTGCCTGGGGACCGGTTGGGGGCCCGCCACCTTCCCTTCGTACACCTTTTCCCCCGTTTCTTTTCCCGGTTTATTTTTTTTATACTGTTTTCCAGGTACTGTCCCCCTACCACATCTACTCTCATAAGGGTTTCCCTTGCCCCATGATTGGGGGGAAAAAACACTCCACTTGCATAAACGTCAAATGTAGTGATGCCGTCCTGGGAGGAGGTGTACCACAGCAGCACCATCGAGCCTCTAACATCAAAAGAGGCCCGAGGGTTCTTCTTGCGTCTTCTGGGGCCCGAAAAGTTTTGGGGAGATCGGGCTTCTTCCCTTGTCGCAGTTCCCTCTTTTTAGCCAAAGAAAAGGGGGGTATGGGGGATTCCCATGCTTGAAGAAGGGTCCAGGTCCCCATCACGGTCTGTGTGACTATGTAGAACGGGAAAAGAGGGGCCACGTATCCTTCAGCTAGACACTTGTCCGACCTGCTTTCTCTTCTCTTTGGGTTGGCGATCGAAAAAGGGCAATTTTTTTTTTCTTATTGGGTCATGGATGGAGTGTGTAGCATCTGCAAAACTGACTTTCTTGTATGTCTATCTGCTTCTTGCCAACAGGTCTACTGTGGGACTGGGTTGACAAAAGGATGGTCGTGACATTCCTTGTAAATGCCGGAGTTCTGGGTGTCATCCTTGAATGGGGTTTCCCATCTCACTGATGACCTGGATAAAGGGCCCCATTTGCTTCGGGGTATCTTCTGGGTAGATAGCCCTCCTCGTGATGGTAACCCAATCTTGATTTTCATCAAGATTTTTCTAAGGAAATTACCGTTATCACAAAAAATTTTATAGAGGCTTTTGGTAAATTGGATCTTTGTCTCCCCTCTCAAATCATAGCTAGGACCCTGTAGAATGCCTGAACAAAATTTGGTGCTTTTATCCGGCATGTCCCCATCCTCTTGAAATCTGGTCCTTAGCGGCCGGACTAGGAGGGCAACATTGCTTCCCACCATTTTCCGCAGCCTCGTAGTGATACATTTCACGGCGAACTTTTTTTTTACAGAACAAACGTACTTCGCGCATTCGCGGCTTCAGTCTCTCAGATTCCGTCTCAGAGACTAGACAGACGTGCGCGTGCGTGCTCTCGCATGAAAGGCTCCCCCCCCCCCCCTGGATATATTTTTCTCGCAGCACTCTTATAGGAATGTGAGGGGGAGTTTGCAGGGGAGTGATGGTACACGTGTGTTTGAAAGGTGTGTGTGTGTGTGTGTGTGTGGCTTAAATGTGTGTTTGTGCACGTGCACGTAAACAAGTCAGAGACAGAAGCTGCCTGTGACGAGTTATATTTGTCGATCTCGTAACCAATCCTACTACATATCCCCCGTGTGTGTATGTAATACATTTTACGTTATAAAGTGTGCACAAATGTGGGTGACTGCACGTTGCACACAGTTGCCGGGCACAAAACTTTTTTCATTTTACAGTTTAAATATTGGACTGAGAGCAGAGTTGGAACGTGCTCAGGTCAGGAATTTTGGAGCTCTACAACTTTGCTTCCATTGACTTTTTTCCGTATCGAAACAGAAAATGCGTTTTTTGCTATCATAAAACTTCAAAACTGTTTTATTGGCTCTGGCAGAATTCTGTTAAAAAAAATATATAACAAATATTGTTCTTCGCAAGATGTACAATGGGTATTGAGATCATTTTTACTGTGTGCTAATAAAAATCGACCAAATAGGCTGCTTAAAATGGTCAGAACACTACCTTTATTGGGATTCCCTATTTTTTACTATGAAACTATTAACCCTAGACCAAATAAGGCATGAATACTTTATGTTAAGCTCAATGAGATCTACCCTAAGCATCTAACCGTTTCTTTTTTTCTTATAACAGATTTTGAAGATATAAAATTTTATTTGCGCACCCTTGGTCCGTTCAATTTACAGAAAATTATTGCTGCACCCTACAAACAATCTTTTATCCATCAAACATTTGTTATGTCTTGATGGAGAGCGTGTCTGCAAGGAATCGTATTCCACTTTGAAAAATGTACATTTCTTATTCGCAAGAGGTTTTTCACATGTATAAATCGTTCCCTTGATTTCTGGAATATTTTTTCGGGTAATATGCCCTAAAAACTAACTTTAAAGCGGGGCATTTATCCAAAGGAATTTTAATCTGCTTATACGACAGGGAAGCCTGTTGAAATCTGGATTTTTTTTTTGCCTCCAACGTTTTTTTCCCCCAAAAAAAAAAACCCGTTCTTTAGATATTAGGGAAACCCTTTTTAAATTTAGCTTTTCCCCCCAAAAATTTTTTT
>JACEEZ010001403.1:0-2500 GCA_016584305.1 Chionoecetes opilio
AACCTCCCTTCAAAACCCAATTTTGATGCGGGGCAAGCATAAAAGAAAAGTCCGCCTCCTCGTGTTGTAAAGTGCCTACTGTACCTGTCCAATTACCATCTCCGAGGGGTAGACCGAATTGGGGTACTTTAGGGGGTTTTGCCTCGTATCTGTTATTTGGAGGGAAATCAATAATTTCAATTGTTGGCATACGCTGGGGGCGCGTCACCTCGTCCACCCTTTGACGCCACTCCCGGGGGTCACCACGCGTGAGTCCCCACGCAGGCTCTCTTCCCATACCAAGCAACTAGCGGCAGGAAACATCATCTTGCCCTAGCCATGAGCCTTGTGGGCACACCTTTGGCCTGGTGGGAAGGGTCGGGTTCAGGGTATCATGCCACATGCCCATATAGCCGAAATTGGCGCTGAAAGACTATACAGGTAATAGGCTTAGAATCAGTCTCGCGGTGCAATCGCTTATTTGGACGTAATCATCTCACCGATACCCCCATGATTCTACGAAAACACACATTACCTTAGGCATCGATTCGGCTCTTCAAGTTTTTATTTAGTATCTTTGTCTCACATCCATAGAGTAGGATAGGTAACACAAGCGACTTGAAGAACCGGATATTTGTTTTCCTATACAAATACTGACAACTTAAAAAAATTCGAGTTGAAGCGAGTCCATAACACCCCGGGCTATGCCAAGCCGCCGTAAGACTTCTTCACGTGACCCGCTGTCATATAAGGTATGAAAACTTTTCCAAGATCTCAATATCCTCGCTGTACGCATGAACAGACTGTACTGTTTCATCTAGTATGCCACCAAATACCTGAACACTGGTGGTCTTGGGCCACGAGACCGCAAGTCCCAAAGGCTTTGCTTTCTTGTGCAGCGCCTCAAGAGCCATCTCGTCTTGTCTCTCTACTTAAGGGGGGGGGGCAAAGAAAGGTAAGGATGGGGGCAAACGTTGTGCTGCGCGTAGCCTGGGTGCTCATCTCAGTCGCTTTAGCCATAAAGTCTGCGGTGGGTGATACAGGGCTATTGTGACATCCGGGTTACCACAATTACATTCCCCAGGCTTCCCTAGGTACCCATTTATCGACCAACCCCGAAAGGAAGGATGAACAGCTGAATGGGCTGGCCGCCGACTGTCCTGGCCCGGATTCAAACCAGGGCCTGAAGAGTCGTAGCTAGGCCACTACACCTCGGAGGCGACATGGGGGGGAAAGGTGAGGTTAAATTTGCTGATCGTTGTATACCCTTGTTTAACTTGTTTGTTTATTTTGTTATTGATTCATATACTTATATTCATATTTGTATTTACTCTACTTTATCGGTTCCATGTCACTTCAACCAGTAACAACTCAACCAGTACCAATTAAACCAATGACCATTTCAATTAGTATTCATCTCAACCAGAGATCAGCTAAACCAGTGACCAACTCAACCAGTGACCATCTCAACCAGTACCAGCTTCCAACAGCTTTCCAGTGAGTTGAGTACTGGTTGGAATGGTCATTGGTTGAGTTGGTAATAGTTGAGTTGGTCACCAGTTGAGTTGACACTGGTTGAAATGGTCACTTGTTGAGATAGTCACTGGTTGAGATGGTTACTGGTTGAGATGGTCACTGCCAGAGCTTAAGATGACCACTTTTTCAAACAGTCACTGGTTGAGATGGACACTGGTTGAGTTGACACTGGTTCAGGTGAAAATGGTTCGAGTTGTACTGATTGAAGTGTCCGGTCAACAACTTTTTCTAGTGTATTTAGTTGTGTATTTGTGTGTTTATCTATCTATTCATATACCTGTACGCTTACATACTTTTCTATTAATCTTTTTATGCATATTTTTATGCAGCTTATATTTTTTTGGTTCACTCGTTTCTTTTCTTTTTTCTGCTTCTCTTTTTTTTTCATTATTCTTTTACTTACCAGTGTCTGCTTTTTTCGTGAGGAGTGATGATTATTTCGTGAGTAAGTTTGTTTATTGTTTAGTTAGATAAGTTTTTCACGGTGGACCCTCCATTTGGGCAGCTTCACACCACTGCATTACGGGCAATGGATGCCGATCTCTCCATGATGAAACCCACCCTTGACGAAGTCAGAGAGGCTGTAGCAAAGTTGAGGGGTGGAAAGGCAGCTGGTGTTTGTAGTATCAGTGTGGAGCTCTTAAAGCTGGAGGTTAGACAATGATCCGGGATTACATGCTGTCTTGATTGCCGTGTGGCAGTCAGGTACCATTCCTCTTGTCTGGAAAAAGGGGTTGGTCGTCCCTATCTGTAAAGGGAGAGGGGACCGTCAGGTCTGCAACAATTACCGCGGTATTACACTGCTCAGCGTACAAGGCAAGGTGTTTCCCCATCTATTGCTGACACGGATCCGCAGTAATCTACGGAAGCATAACATACCACAGCAGTCTGGGTTCACGCCTGGTAAGTCAACGACGGACCGTATCCTAGCGCTTCATGTCCTGGTGGAACACTGACTTAAGTTTTGACAGGGGATGCTTGTAGC
>JACEEZ010001403.1:15000-37500 GCA_016584305.1 Chionoecetes opilio
GTAGATTCGGTGTGTACCTTGTGATCTACCTAGTTAACAGAAAGGATGAGTGCTTTACGGAATTTGTGTAACATGATGAGATTCCTATGGGACTGAGTTGATTCAGATATATTTTGTATTTGTGGTACAGATTGGTTGATTTCGTAACGTGGTTCTTACTTTGTGAATTTTGTTTTTCTCTGCAGTTGAAACGTTTCTTCAATAAACCAATACCAAGAAATCGCGTGTCAATGTCTGGCGACGTCACACCACAAGTACACCAAAGTACACCCCTTACACTACCTGTGTAACAGTTCAAAGTTTAGTGTCCTAGTCTTGAGGTATCTAGAAGATTATTGCTACGCAGGGGAACGTATGTGACACTGAGGACTACGATAACATTGTAGCTGACAACTACGATGACACTGTAGCTGACAACTACGAGGACACCGTAGCTAATGGCAAGAGGAAGCGTGGCTATGCCAAGGGATCTCTCACCAGGCAAATAAACATCATTGACAAGCTGACTGGTGATAGCAGGAACAGAACTCAGGTCAAGGAAAGAATGGATGCCCTCCCGGAGTAAATAAGACAAGTTTGAATTAGCTCACACTGAGCTCGTAAGCTTAATGACGGACGATTATCAAGCACATAGAGACATGTCTGACCCTGGTTTGGAGGCAGAGAACAAGGCTCTAGAGGAAGAAATTAAGGAGCTGTCGAAGAAGCAGCAGCTGGAAATTCGAAACCGCCAGCTAGCTCTGCAGAAGGAGAAGCAGCTTTTTGCGTTAGAAAGAGCAAAGATAGAGAGTGAACTGATGCTTATGAGGGAGAGATACCGAATAATGGAGGAGTGTAAGAAGTTAAAACATGAACTTCACTCCTAACAAACCATTGAGCACGAGCTGGACACTGAAGGGTTTGGTCCCACCACACACCTAACTGCACCTATGAATACACCGGGACACCCTGAGGCTACCAGCAGAGTTCTACAATACCAAAGTACACCTAGAGAAGAACAAGAAAAACCCTCAAGAGTATCATGGGAGCCCTTTCATATAACGCCAGAAAAGCCAGAAAGGAAAGCAGCTTCTATCCTTGTTGATGTCTTAAACCAGGTGCTGGACGCGTCAAGAGTTCATCAGCAATCTCTGGTAGAGTCTCTACAGGAGAGATACCGAATGATGGAGGAGTGTAAGAAGTTAAAACAGAAACTTCACTCCTACCAAACCATTGAGCACCAGCTGGACACTGAAGGGTTTGGTCCCACCACACACTTAACTGCACCTATGAATACACCGGGAAACCCTGAGGCTACCAGCAGAGTTCCACAATACCAAAGTACACCTAGAGAACAACAAGAAAGACCCTCAAGAGTATCATGGGAGCCCTCTCATATAACGCCAGAAGAGCCAGCAAGTAAAGCAGCTTCTATCCTTGTTGATGCCTTAAACCAGGTGCTGGACATGTCAAGAGTTCATCAGCAATCTCTGGTAGAGTCTCTACAGGTACCTAGATGAGAACTTCAGTCATTCAGTGGGAAGGAGCTTTAATATTGGCCATTCATCAGTTCATTCAAAGACACCATAGACAGTTTGTCCATTCCTGCAGCTCAGAAGTTAACCTGTTTGAGAAGCTATTGCAAAGGAAAAGCAGCACTTGCACTGAAGAGCACCTCCTACAAGAACCCTGAGGAAGGCTACAGAAGAGCATTAAAGATCTTAGAGGAAAGATTTGGAGACCCTTACAATATCACTTGTGAGTGGGTGAGGAAGAACATAAGAACATAAGAACATAAGAGAATAAGGAAGCTACAAGAGGCCGCGAGGCCTACACGTGGTAGTTCCTGTAGTTCCTTCCTGGAAGGTCACCAGCAGACCAGATGTAGAGGGAGCAGCTGATCTTCGAGAGTATGCTGATGAACTGAACTGTTGCCTGGAGTCTTTCAAAGAGATGAACTCTCTCAGCCAGCTAGGAAGTGGAGACAACATGCTCAAGATAGTGGAGAAGTTACCTTATTATATCCAGACTCGATGGGTGAAGGCCAACTATGATATTCGCTCAAAGCACAGGAGAGGAGCAGAGTTTACAGAACTTGTGAAGTTCATTTGTGATGCCTCGGATGAGGCCTCAGACCCTGTCTTTGGGAAATTGGTGACGAGGGACAGAGTAAAGAATCAGCAGACCAACCTTCAGAAGAGACATACCGGAAGTTTTACTGCAAGTACAGCTCTTACAGAGAACGGAGCAACAGCACTAGAGAACAAGAAGCAGACAGCTCGTAAATGTCCATGTTGTGGACAAGGACACTATGTGTGTGATACGGTGTTCACAGTTCAAGACCATGAAGGTCAAAGACCATTGGAACCTTGTCATGTCCAAGGGTCTGTGTGTGAATTGTTTTGCACAAGAACACCTGGGGAGAGATTGCTCGAGAAACTTAATTTGTACCGTGGATGGCTGTGGGATGAAGCACAACAAGTATCTTCATCTACCAGCCAGGAGAGATGGAGATGATACCACACCAGAAGCAACACCACAGACGCCTCCAATAGTGACATCTACAATCAACCCTATACCCCAGAACGCCACTGTGAACACCTCAGTTAGCAACTTTGCCAGCAGTCAGGGTGGACAGCTGGCTCTACCCATAGTACCAGCTAGAGTTAAGTGCCTGGACCGGTATTACCAAAACTTAATCATAGCTATGACAAATATTTATCATAACTCTTGGATATGATACATTTTTATCATACGCCATTTATCATAAGTTTGGAGTCTAGCACAATTGTTTATCATAGGCGTCTGCTAAATATAGCGTCATTGTTTCTTTAAAATGGTTATATAATCAGTAAATTCATCCTTTGACCACGTTTTATGGGTTGATACTTCTTTCCTTATGTTTATAACATGTTTAGGGCAGTGACACAGAGAGTAATGTAGTAATTCATTCCCGAAAATAAAGCATATAGATGTACCGTTGAGCAGTATCTGTGTAAACACGAAACAGAGTTGCCAGATGGCGATGTTTTCGATCTAAAAGCTGTTTGTACAAAGTTGGTGAGGAACAATATGCCCTCACACGGTCTACTCGGTATTTCCTAATCAGCTGTGCATCACTTAGCCCACTCAACACATCCCTATGTGGGCGAATATTCCTTCACTGAGGTTGTTATTGTGTCTCGGCCCTGTTGACAGAAGGAAAGTTTATCATAGTCGCACTAGAACTCGGTGAACTCACTCTTAGCCCTCACACGGTCTACTCAGTACTTCCTAATCAGCTGTGCATCACTCAGCTCACTCAACACATCCCTATGTGGGCGAATATTTCTTCACTGAGGCTGTTATTGTGTCTCGGCCCTGTTGACAGAAGGAAAGTTTATCATAGTCGCGCTAGAACTCGGTGAACTCACTCTTAGCCCTCACACGGTCTACTCGGTATTTCCTAATCAGCTGTGCATCACTCAGCTCACTCAACACATCCCTATGTGGGCGAATATTTCTTCACTGAGGCTGTTATTGTGTCTCGGCCCTGTTAACAGTTGGAAAGTTTATCATAGTCGCGGAGCCGTTATCATAGTCGCGCTAGAACTCGGTGAACCTACTCTTAGCCTCCCGCGCGGTTTGTGATAGTCCCCCCACAATTTATGATATCCGCCAGCCAGTTGTGACTAAAATGGGCCATTTTTTCCAGCTATGATAAACGTTCTTAACTATGATCTCTTTGGTAATACCGGTCCTGGATACTAATACCATTGTTGACACATACGCGATGTTAGATCCAGGGAGTAACACCACGTACTGCACAGGAGAGTAATGTGAGAAGCTGGGAGCCAGAGGATGGAACTCGTCAGATGGAATTCACCACCATTGCCCAAACAAGAATATCTGTAGAGTGGAGTCATCACTCTTCTTGTGTCAGACATAAGTGATACCCAGGAGCCCTGCTGCATACCGGAAGTGGCTGTCAGACCGACTCTGAATATAGACTTATCGGGTTTATCAAGCCGTGTTGAGATTCAGAGGTGGCCACACCTAATAAACTTGGAGATACCTGAATTAGAGGTGGATCAAGTGCACCTACTGATAGGGCAGGATTGTGCAGACCTTTTATTGCCAGATAAAGTTAAGAAAGGACAACCCGGTGAACCTTTTGCCATTTACACCCCACTGGGATGGGCCATTAATGGACCACTTGACCCCTTCAGACCCGCACTGAGATCTTCTCATTTTCTACGCATCACTTCAACTCTGGAAATGGACTTGTCCAAGTTGTGGAAGTTAGAAGGAATCAACTCCGAAACACCTGGAATGTCTCAGAGTGACTTAAAGGCTCTGAAGACCTGGGACATAAGCAAGACATTAGTGAACAATCATTACACCTTGGATATCCCCTTTAAGGCAGAGAGACCTTGTCTACCTGACAAACGCACCATGGCAGAAAAACGACTAAGGATGTGGGGAAGACAGCTGGACAAAGACAACGACCTAAAAGAGAGGTACACGGCAGAGATCTACAAGCTCATTGAGAAAGGGTATGTTGAAGTGGTGCCCCCTGAAAACATTAACAGAGCTGATGGTTAAGTGTGGTACCTGCCACACCATCCAGTCCACAACCCTAAGAAGCCAGACAAGACAAGAATTGTATTTGACTGTGATACAAGGCTTGGGAGGTCATCCTTGAACGATCATGTGTGCCAAGGGCTAGATTTGGCCAACAAGCTGATAGGAGTCTTGCTGAGGTTCAGAGAGGGAGCCATTGCATTCACGGGAGACATTGAGGCAATGTTTCACCAGGTGAGGGATGAATCATTGCCAAGGGACTTGGAGGAACAATTGGGCCGGTGGCTAAAGGATATACCTGTCTACAAGAAGATTAGCTTGTCCAGATGTGTCACGCCTAAGGGCAAACTTTTGAGAACTGCTCACTTACACCATTTTTGCGACGCCTCCGAGTATGGTTATGGGGCTGTTGCATACCTGCTGACCATCTCTGAAGGCCAGACGGTCTCCGTCCACCTTATGATGGCGAAGTCCAGACTTGCACCTCTGAAAGGCTCCACCATTCCACGTCTTGAGCTGGCTGGAGCGCTAGAGGCAGTAAGGTTGGACAAGATTCTACAAGCGGAACTAGAGATTCCCCTAGAGGAATCCGTCTACTGGACAGATAATACCATTGTGTTGTGGTACCTATAGAGCGCTGGGAAGAGGTTCCTGACCTATGTAGCCAACAGAGGTGCAAAAATGTTGGAGCATACCACACCAAGCCAATGGAGATATGTGCCCACTTCAGAAAACCCGGGAGATGATGCCTCTCGAGGGACGACGGCGGAGGATCTTGTTAGTAATGAGCACTGGAAGAAGGGACCAGGTTTCCTTTACCAGGATAGATCCAGATGGCCTAAACAGCCTGCATTTTATTGTACAGAACTGGAAAAGGCAGCCGAGGTTAAGCCATCCCCGGTAGTGTATGCAATCAAGACTGAGGAGGATCACACAGGCAGACTTCTGAGCTCTTCCTGGTACCGTATGAAGAAAGCAGTGGCTTGATTCCTGCGCCTGATACTTCGCAAGAAATCACATCAGAAGGGACCACTGGTTGCAGATGAGCTGAAAACTGCTGAAGAAGCCATTATTAGACAAGTGCAACACGTTCTCTTAGAGGACAAGAAGATCCGTCTTAATAAACTGGACCCCAAGAAGACAGCCTCAGGCCTGCTGTTTGTCGGAGGAAGGCTGTCAAACTCCAAGCAGGAAGAGTGCAGTAAACACCAGCTGATACTACCCTGTGAACACTCAGCCTCTAAGCACATTGTAGAAAATCTTCATCAGAGATCAGGTCATGCTGGAGTGGAACGTGTACTAGCAGATACCAGGAGACGCTATTGGATAATCAAGGGAAGAAATTTGGTAAAGAAACTAGTGTACCAGTGCATCATCTGTAGGAGGCTGAGGGGCAAGACAGAAGTACAGCAGATGGCCAGCCTGCCGGAATCCAGAGTTACACCGTCAGAGCCACCATTCACCAGAGTGGGAGTGGACTACTTCAGTCCATTCATGGTGAAGAGGGCACGCTCTAAGGTAAAGAGGTACGGATTCCTGCCTCGCCATCAGAGCCGTACACATTGAAGTGGCACACACCTTGGACACAGACAGCTTTATCAATGCGCTGGAGAGGTTCATGGCCAGAAGAGGAGAGCCTAAAGAAATCTGGTCTGACAAGGGTACCAACTTTGTCGGGGCACAGCAAGAACTCCGTCGTGCTGTTGAGGACTGGAACCAGAGACAGATACATGAGCATCTGTTGAAGAAATAGGTCACGTGGAAGTTCAATCCCCCTGGAGCCTTTCACATGGGAGGTGTCTGGGAGAGGCAGATTCGGACCATCAGAGCTGTGTAGGCGGGTGTGGTGAAGCAACAGACTATGGACGATGAGACTCTGGTAACTCTAATTACAGTGGTGGAAGGCATAGTGAATGGTAGGCCTATCACCAAGCTGTCGGATGACCCTAGTGATGAGAGACCCTTAGCACCTAACCACCTACTGATGCTGAGGTCAGGACCCATGCTACCTACTGGGAAGTTTGAGAGTAGGGATATTTCTCGTCGTCGATGGAAGCAAACGCAGTATCTAGCGGATGTCTTCTGGCACAGATGGCTCCGGGAGTACCTTCCCACTCTACAAGAGCGCCAAAAGGAGCTGAATCCAAGACCCAATCTCAAAATGGGCGTCCTGGTGCTGATGAAGCAAGATAATGTACCCAGGAATCAGTGGCCACTAGGACTAGTGGCAGAGACCTACACGAGTGCAAATGGTTTGGTCAGATCCGCTGAAATCAGAACAGCAACAGGTACTTACGAGAGGCCCATCACTAAGATCTGTGTATTGGCGAGTGCCACCACAGATCATTGCAAGATTGGAGACTGATTGAGATGCCCTTAGATAATGAGAAGAGATGTAAAGTGGGCTAGCTGACGAGGTGTAGGCGGATCGCTGCCTCGTGGGCTCGCTCATTGCATAGGAAATGTGAGACGGAAGCAGAACTAGGAATTTGTGTGAGCTACTTTTAGGTTTACTTTATACATCTATGTATTGTGTACTGCAACTTGTAATTTAGGTTTGTATTTCACAGGTGTTACATGTTAGTGAGTAGGTGCACCTACTGGAATAGGTGCATTGCGGCCGGGATGTAGCGACCAAAATAGGTAGGATTTTTCTTTTGTATTGGTTTCGAGTGTCGGAGAGTAAGCGACGTGGTCACAGGACAGCGTGGCGTCCAAGGAACCTGGTGTGAGGCTGTACCAGAGGCAACACCAGTGTTTGTGTATGCGTTAGGTTATGGATGCACCCAGCAGATACTTATTCGGATTAATAAATACCAAGAGAACGCCAGAAGCTGTAAGTAGATTCGGTGTGTACCTTGTGGTCTACCTAGTTAACAGAAAGGATGAGTGCTTTACGGAATTTGTGTAACATGATGAGATTCTTATGGGACTGAGTTAATTCAGATATATCTTATATTTGTGGTACAGATTGGTTGATTTCGTAACGTGGTTCGTACATTGTGAATTTTGTTTTTCTCTGCAGTTGAACCGTTTCTTCAATAAACCAATACCAAGAATTTGCGTGTCAATGTCTGGCGACGTAACACCACAAGTACACCAAAGCACCCCCCTTACACTACGTGTGTAACAAGTATGATGTTGTGTAGTGTGTAATGACTGTAGGGTGTACACCTTTTATTAAATTCAACCATACTTTTATTAACTATACTTTGTTTCCTACTATTCAAGTTTTTTCTTCCATTTTTGGCAATAAATGAGAAAAAAGTAGTTTTTTGGGAATTTTTTAAATAAATATTAAATTTCAAGCTTATTGCTGTATAACAAAGTTATTCTGCTTTCAAATCTGAGCATTTTGAGTGGTCTCCCAGCCTCCTACGTCATATGGATCCAAAGTTATGACTGCTACAAATGTAATAATTCCTGCTCGCAAGGGCGCAATTCCGCAAAATCATAAATAGGGGGTGAACCGACCGTCTAGAAACCTCCAATCTTCTTGAAACTTGATATACTTGCGTAAGGCATGCATTGGCACTTTTCTGCCAGCCTACATTAAGATTGGACAGCTTGACCAAATTTGGGTACAGTCTTATATATATATATATAATGATAATATATATAATATATAATATATATTATATATTTATATATTATATATATATAGTATTTTTGGAGAAGCGGTGGCTGAGTGGTTAGTATCTTGGAGTGGTAAGCTCGATGTCCCGAGGTCAAGTCCTGCCGGGGGCAACTCTCTCGGCCTAGTTTAAAGTGCGACAGGAGCCTGGGAGGTGAGCACAAGATCCCGAGTTCAAGTCCCACCAAGGAACAACTGTAAATCCATCGCCGAGTGGCCGAAGAATTTTTTTTTGCGTGAGATATTTTTGCGTGATGCATACTTGTTCTTGCGACTGCGACTTCAAGTGTGGCGGACGGAAAATAGGTAGCATCAGTAGCCTAAAACTGAGGGTTACCATCACAGAAAACGGACCTTCACCTATACCATCACAGGTGTCACTATAAAATTTCAGCCTGTGCCACCAACGGCCGGAGGTGCCAACCATCACGACCCTCTGGAACAGGTGTTCTCAACCTTTTTAATCTTATGTACCCCTTGAGGTCTTTCAGTATTGGTCACGTACCCCTTACTCAGAATGCAGCATCAAGAAGGGTAAAAAGAAATGCATGGTTTATTAACTGTGTTTATAAAGTTTAAATTGTGCTATAAATGTAGAGCAGACACACTTTTTCAGTCAATGGGACTATGTCACTATGAGCAATACATTTACTAAAATATAACCAAAGCAGACAGTTTTCAATCATTGTGACAGTGAACTAGTGCTGCTTGCAGATATAGTTGCATTTTGTAACTAGTAACGGTGATAGGTAAGTCACCGTTTGTGTGAATAACATAAAAAATAATAAAATAGAACTAAAGCAGACACATTTTTCCAATAACTGTGAATATGAGCTAGTGGTGCTATTTACAGCTTATAACTAGTTACTCATGGGGAAATGACTGTGTGCGTGACTAACGTCACTAGCATGACAAAAAAGAAAAAGAGCTAAAGTAGGCATTGTGTTCCACTGACTGTGAACTAGTGCCGATTGTTAAGCCTCACAAATATGTTTTAGTAACTAGCTACTTACTCACATGCAGGGAAGTCACTGTGTGTGATTACCATAAAAAAAAAAAAATTGAACTAAAGTAAACGAATTTTTCAAATCGGTATGACTGTGAGCTAGTGCTACCAATAACTAGTTACTTGTAGCTAGTGTTACTAGTAACTAATTACTTGTAGCAAGTGTTACTAGTCACACACTCATAGAGAAGTCATTGTGTATGACGCATGAAAATATATACTAATTCAGTGAGATGGTTGGGCCTGTTTCCTTGCTACCAATAAGTCAATCCTCGGCACAGTCTTTGAAAGAGTTATTCATATGTCGTCTTTGACTGCCAGACGTGAACGTAACTTGTTTTTAATCAAGCACAGTGCTGAGAATCCCTGCTCACAGCGGTATGTAGAAGGAAACATCAGGAGGTTCCGTACACATTTATTTGCTAATGCAGGGTAAGAGCTCGCCATTGTTGACCAAATCTTGTCAAGGACAAACTATAGCTATCGAAAGAATCTTTTGCAGTTGAGTCATTGACAAAGTCAACGAATTCGTCTTGTAATTCATCTGGAAGTGATCTAGGGTCCATCTTCAATGGATTTCGAATGAGTTGGCAATCTAAGTCTGTGATATCAGGAAAATAGTTATCTAACTCTTGACTGAGATAAACTTCTGAATGAGAACACTGACTAGACCTCATCAACATCATCTTTACACAGAGCTGACAAGCTGTCGCTCACATTCTCAAAAACGTCATACCGCCCCGCCCCGTTTGGACTTTTTCTTGCCAAAGTTTGAGTTTCATTTGAAAAGCTCGCAGCTTGTCGACAAAATCAATCACAGTTGCCGAGTAACCTTGAAGTGATCTGTTGACTGTGTTGATGCGAGAATATATATCATTGAGATAAGTCAGCTTCGTGATCCACCTGCTATCTGACAGCTTGTTGGCAAACTTCTTTGTTTTTCTGTCTCATTCCTGTCAAATAATATTCTTTCAGCTCCTCCTTTAACCCCTTCACGCTCAGATCTTTCCTTTGCTATAAAAAATCGTATATTATTAGCCATAAAATAACGAAAAGCCACTTAATATACCATACTAGTTAGTTGACGATGATACTAAACAGGTTATATATATTACATATTGCTTATATTAACTAAAAAAAATCGCTTAATGGTACCCAAATTACAATGGAAATTACGTTCTGGGTCTCTAGGGGTTAATGTCGCAACTCGAGCCACTACGTTACCCCTCGATAGCCATCTTACTTCTGTATGAAAAAGGAGTGACTCTTCCTCAGCATTAAGTTCCTGATACAAAAGACGCAGCATCCTTGTGTTCAACGGACTGTTTTGAATAAAGATGACCATGGCTAGAACATCGTCAAATACGGTTTTGAAGTCTGGAGGTAGGGTCTTCACAGCTAATGCGTAGCGGTGAATCATAACAATGCATCTTGCTTGCGTTGGGGTGAGCTGTTTTCACCCTTGCTTGGAATCCAGACCGACAGGGTATCATTGCAGGGGCACCATATGTTGGACATCCCACCATATTTACCCAAGAAAGCCCTTCTTTTTCAAAAAAGCTGGACACAGCTTCAAAGATGTCTCCTCCCGTAGTTGTAGATTCCAGAGGTTGAAAAAATAAAAACTCTTCTGTAAGGTCTGAGTCTTTTATATACCTCCTGTAGGCAAGCAGCTGGGCACAAGATAAATATGTCAGTTGACCCATCAAGTTGAGTTGTAAATATGTTTAGAAGAGCTTCCTTGATTTCCGCAATGACTTGATGCTTGATATCTTCTGATAAGTCACATATTCTTCGATGCACAGTATAATTTGATAATGTCAAAGTGTTCAACTTCTGTGCCGCATTCTCCCCGAAGAAGCAACCAACAATATCTTTGCATCATGGCAAGACACAAGTTTCAACTATTGTGTGTTTTTTTTGTTCTTGGGCAACTCTTTAGACAACCATAAACGAGGCACGGAGGCTAGCTTCATTTTGTTTATGTACCTGACTGCTATGATCAAGGCGGATACGCTTGAGAGCAAATGCCTTCCTCTCAAAATAGGACGGGTCTTTATCAGAAAGTTCAGGATGACAGCTGGAAAACTGTCGCTTGAGGAGGCTAGGTTTCATGGATCCTTTTGAAATAACTTTATGGGAGATCACACATTGTGGCAAATCCTTGACTTGCTTGGTCAGAGCTGTGAAGCCAAACTTGGTATAGGTTTGCATTTATTAAAAAACGAAATATTTTTAGAAACCTGTCACGTACCCCCAAAATTCCTCTCACGTACCCCTGGGGGTACGCGTACCCAAAGTTGAGATCCCCTGCTCTAGAATGTGCAGGGCCTACCACTTGATTCCTACAGGAAAAACCAAAATGGCCGACAAGCGCTATAGGCTTCAATATAAATATATTTATATATATATACATATATATATAACATATATATATATATATATATTTTTATATATATATATATATATATATATATATATATATATATATATATATATATATATATATATATACATATATATATATATTATATATATATATATATATATATATAATATATATATATATATATAATATATCAATAATCTTTGAAGGCATACGGCGGGGGGCGCGTCGCCTCACCCACATTACGACGGTACTCCCGGGGATCACCTCGCGAGAGTCCCCATACATGCTCCCTTCCCATACCAAGCAACTCTCGACAGGAAGCACCAACATGCCCCTGTCACGAGACTTGTTCTCGCCCCCTTGGCCTCCTCCACGCCGTATTGTCTCTTACAGATACAACCCGATGGGAAGAATCGGTTTCAGGGTAGCGTGCTACATGCCCATATAGCCGATGTTGGCCCTGACGGACTATGCAGATAATAGGCCTCAATTCAGTTTCACGGTAAAATCACTGGTTTTACAGGTAATCATCCCAGCGATACCCCATGATTCTTCGAAGACACTTATTACCAAAGGCATCGATTCGCCTCTTCAAGTCGCTATTTAGTGTCCATGTCTCACAACCATAGAGTAAGACAGGGATCACAAGCGACCTGAAGATCCGGATCTTTTTCCTCCCGCACAGGTACCGACAACGTCAAATACTCCTGCTGACCGAGTCCATAGCACCGTAGGCTATGCCAGTCCGCGACCCGCCGTCATTATGAACTGCGATACCAAAGTAAGTAAAACTTTCCAAGATCTCAATGTCCTCACCGCACGCATGAACAGACTATACTTTTTCATCTAGTAGGCCTCCAAACACCTGAACCTTGGTCTTGAGACCTCAAGTCCCAAAGTCTTTGCCTCCTCGTGCAGCGCCTCGAGAGCCATCAACAGGACCTCCAGCAGCTTAGCAAAGATTACTGCATCATCGGCAAAAACAAGATCAGTGATCTTGGTGTTGCCGATGAATGCTCCACAATCACTTTGATCTATCCGTCCTATCGAGTTCATACCAGTGTTGAAATGTGATGGAGCAAGGACGCACCCTTACCTCTGTCCTGTATTCACAGGAAAGAAGCTGGATACGCCTCCCCCACACTTCACAGCACTCTCAGTCCCAGAGTACAGAACAGTCATCAGACTACTAGTCCTTGCAGGAATCCCGCGAAGTCGCAGAAGGTCCCAGAGTGACTAACGATGCATTGAGTCAAACGCCTTATTGAGATCAACATGGGCTGCAAGCATCCACTGTCGAAATTCACGTCGGCGTTCCATCAGGCACAAGGAAAGGGATATGGTATTTTGTTGACTTACCGGGTTTGGGAAACCCAGACTGCTGAGGTCTCTGATGTTTCAGCAGAGACTGCAGACCCCGGTTCAAAAATAGGGGAAAGGCACCTTGCCTGGCACGCTGAGCGTGTAATGCCCCCGGTAATTGTTGCGTCCTGCGGTCCCCTTTTCCCCTTTCAAAGATGGAACGACCACCCCCCCTTTTTCCCAGTCAGGTGGAAGGGTCCCTATTGCCACACGGCAGATAAATGAAAACCCACAAATCAGGGCCCTCCCCCCCCAGCTTTGAGAGCTTTGGGGGGCACTGTATTACAGACACCAGCTCCCTTTTCCCCCCCTCAATTTTGTACATTTTTTCTGACTTCGTCAAGAGAGGTTCTTTTTTGTTAATGGGAGGATCACACCCACTCCCCGTAATTCAGTGTGTGAAGCGCCCAAATTGGAAGGTCCACCGTGAACAATCCAAAGTACTCACCCAACGACCCATCTGCCCATCCATGCATACGAGGCGCCCATCAGCTGTTGAATTAGAATCGCCCGAGAAGGAGATTTTGGAAGGGAGCTTCTTCGGGGGATCGGTAGGGGGGGGGTCGGAGGTTTTTTACGTTAAAAATGGCATTCGACATCCTCAGCAAGACTCCTGTTTAAAACCCCCTTGTCTCTCCCCAGGGGGTTTTTCTGTCCTGCTTTGAGCCCTGGCTGGTTCCGGTTCCCGGGCAAGCCTGGCAGCGCGACTCTTTTCGTTTTTCTCCAGGTCTCCGTCAAAAAAAACTACGCCCTTGATCTGGGGCGCCCCCCAAAGGCACCCCTTGGCAGCCTGGAGGCTTCACGTTTGTGGGTTCCCACAGTTTATGGGGGTCCTCGAGGGCAAAATTAAACCGTTTGGCTGCCCTGCATACTCATGGGGACATACAAGTCCTTCAGGCCCTTTTAAAAGAAAAACCGTTTTTTGGTTTTCCTCTGGATTCTTTTGGGCTTTAGACTGGAAAAGTTTTTAAAGGGTTGCAGCAGCAAGTATGTGCAGCTGCAAAGAACTCAAAACCTGAAACCCGCGTTTTCCTGGAGGATCCTCCCCAAAGAGTGCTAACGAGAAACTGGGCGATCTCCTTAGCTACCCCTCCGGCATCACTATACCATGCATCGGTGCAGCTCGGGTCTCTGGTACCAATAACCGGAATTTGAAAAACTTTTGGCCCTCGCAAAATTAAAAGGCAGAGAACTGTTAATTTTTTCTGGTCCCGAACCAGGGGGACCAATACATAACTCGTACCATCTGCCCCACTGGCTCTAGAGGCTTGAAGTCGCCCAAGACTTGATGTGCCCCGAGGGGGAAATAATAATATTTTGTATATTATATATATTATAAAATTATATATAAATATATTATAATATGTATATATATATATGTATATATATAATATATTATATATATATTTTATATATATATATATATTTTAATATTTAAAATATATATATATATATAATATTATATATTTATAATATTATTATTTTATCTCTTCTTCTCTCTCCTCTCTCTCCCTCCCCTCTCTCTCTCTCTCTCTCTTCTCTCTCTCTCTCTCTCTCTCCTCTCTCTCTCCCCTCTCCTCTCTCTCTCTCTCTCTCTCTCTCCCCTCTCTCTCTCTCTTCTCTCTCCTCTTTTTCCCCCTCTTTTCTCTCTCTCCCCCCCTCTCTCTCTCTTCCCTCTCTCTCCTTCTCTACCCTTCCATCATCTATCTATCATTATCAAACCCTTTTCATCTATCTATCAAAACTTCATCTATCTATTTATCTATTTTTTAATTTTATATAAAATATATATAAAAATTTTATATTTTAATATATTATATATATTATATATATATTTAATAAAATAATATATATATTTTTATATATATATATATATTTTAATATAATATTATATAAAAATTAAATATATAAATATATATATATATATATATATATAAAAATTATATATATATATATATTATATATATATATATGTATATTGTACTGTAGCGTGAAACCAAATAACTTTTTAACCCTGATTTAGGGATAATTGTGTGTGTGAGTTTTCATATCAATTGTTTAGTTTCAATCTCGTTTCAGGGTCCCGAGGAAATTTGTTTAGTTGATCAGTAGCTATGGGGAGGCAGTGCAAATAAAACGGAAAAAAGCGAGGGGGTTGTCTTCATCGGCCTGAGTTAAAATACAATTACCGGGGGGGGGGGCCCCTACACAGTCACCAGTGATGAAACGCCGCCGTGTAGATGGCCTGGCGGGCGGACCTCCCCTTGATACCGGAGTTCGACGGAGGTTTTCATGAGTGGGAGAAGGGGAGAAGCTGGGGCTGGTGGGGGCCGGTGCGAGGATTCCCGAGTACACACCGTCGTACCCCCCCGACTCACTGCAGGCGCATTTCCGTCTACCACAGCTCAACAGCGCAAACCCAAAAACGACTTCAGCAAGATAAAAACTGCCTTTATCTACCTTTGCTGCGGATAAATTTGTCGCCTACGAGCTTTGTCACTCGGGGGCCCGGCTTCAGGATGGTGAGTCAGTTTTACGGGTCTTGGCGACCGCGCGCCTGGCTGCCCTGTTTTTGGGGAAATACCCCACAATGGCCCGATCTGTGCTTTTGTGGTGGTCTTTTTAGTTTCAGTCACCACTCCTGAGAGCCCCGGGTTTACGCCTGAAGACCTGGATGTCATCGGTTTTGAGGGCACGTGCCGTCCTGGTAGAGGGGTGCGCTGGCGCCGGGACGACAACACCCCTGGATGGCACTGGGTGATCGCACAGGACAACTCCGGCGTCGCTAGTGTGGTGTGTCATGTGTGTAACCAACCGAATCACTACGCCCGTGAGTGTCTGGCCGGGCGCGGCGGGCGCCGTGGAAGCCGCAGCAACGTGCGCTGTTTCAGCTGTAGGCAGCTCGGCCACATTGCTTCATCGTGCCCGGGAAACGGCTCGGGAGAGGTAGCACTGGCGACAGCTTCCTTTCCGGACTGTCTGTAACGAGCGCCCTGCCGACGGTTCGGTTGTTTATTGATGGAGTAAAGTGTGACGTCCCTGTCGACACCGACAGCACGAGGTGCATCGTGTACGCCACGTGCATCACATGTGCTCTCGTTGGAAGAAAGTGACCGTTAGCCTGACTACGATGAGCTGTGAGCGTTTTGAAAGTATGGGAATTAGTGGAGCGGTCGAGGCCAAAAAAGGGCCTTATTTAAGGAGTTACCCCTCCACACTTTAGAACAAGGCAAATGAGGTATTGTTGGATTCGTTAGGATGTCTACTTTATGAATAATGATGTTTTACAGTCAGATTTCTAATTAAACATGACGATTTAACCCATTTAACCCATTCAACCCATACAAAATTGAGAATTTTTGAATATCTTAAAAATTGTTATTTTTGCACTTACAAAGATTACTTACACTATTAGGATGTCTACTTTATGAAAAATGATGTTATACAGTCAGATTCTAATTAAAACATGGCCATTTAACCCATAAAAAATAGAAAATGTTGGAATATCTTAAAATTGTTATTTTGGCACTTACAAAGATTACTTACAGTATTTACACCATCATGTCCGTATCATCTCCGAATTCATCTCCATTTGCCAACTCACTTATCTCCGGCCGACTCGCACATTCTCCACCACAGGAACAAATGTCAATGCACTGAAGTCCAGCAATGACACACTGGCATTTTTGTCCGCGACAACCTTTGTCAGTGCAGTACAAATGAGTTAGGTCTCTAACCTCTGCTGGTGCCGATTCATTCTTGTACATTGTTGGACGCAGTTCATCCTTTGCATTCACATGCCAACCATGGCCAACTGGGTTCATGTTCTCAGGTTTTGCGATGTGACTCTGACACCACACTGCTACCTGGTATTGGGTCCGCAATACATGTTGTTCGAAGGCATCATCTGTTGGTGGCAGTAAGGATGCGGGATGATCAGTTGTGGTGGCGAGTACGAAGCGAAGCTCATTCAGTGAACTGAGATTTTTTGTTTTTTTACCATGCATGAGAAGGACAAATCGCCTTGCGGTATCTAGGAGTGTAGGCACATCCTGGAATCCTTCCAGGCCCTGTAAGGCATCTGAATTTATGGTGAGAGCTGAATATGCCGTTCGCTTTCCAGGTCTGTATAGATCACTTGTCATGTCACATCCTGACAGAGCATGCACGGTTGGTAATGACTTGCATGCTGCTTTGCCGAGTTTGGTACTGATATGGTGAACAGGTATGAATCGTTCCTTTGTGACGAATTTCCCTGAGTGCCCAGCATGCATATATACTTCATCGGCCAGTGCTCCCCTGCTCCAGTAATACACCAACAAGACGAGGACATCCGTGTCGTCACACCGAATGATTATCCTTGGATGGTCTCTCGATAACATGATTGCATGCAATACCAGACGAGTGTCCTCCTCCTCTTGTGTGCTGTACAACCCCTCAAGACTGGACACACCCACTTCATTCAGAACTTTGACCACTTCTCCATCTTCAAATCCACCTGCCAGTACTACCGATTTATCTGCAGGCAGGAGATCTTGTCCATTGTCGCAGATGTACTGACAGATGAATGAAGCTAAACTAGCCTTGTTGGTACTGGTTTTGAGGAAGTTCCTGTAGTTCGGGACGTCCCTGTTCCCTTCTATCTGGTAGTTGAATCCGGAATCCATCATTCCTCGTCTGTGTCATTCAGTCGACTTAATTGCCTGTTCTCTGTCGTACCGGTCAAAGACCAACGTCACAACGTCAATGGAAGGATCCATGGCACTGTTCTTCAGAAGACGCACAATTCGGTCCAGAACCACCTTTCCAAGATCATTGAAAGTCTTGAAATGATTCTCGTTCAGGGCCTGACACATTGCCATGCCATCAATGAGGTATGCAGCAGACTGCGATGACGTCGGGGAATTTTGAATAGGAAGGACAAGAATTTCATCCGTATTTGCTTCCAGCTTTTTGGCCGGATCTGCTTTGTTGGTCTTCCTCAGCTAACCATCGCCGTGGAACATTGAAGGCGGAACAGCTGCCAATTCGTAGGAGAGGACCTTGCGCATATCCACATCACGGTTCTTTGACACTGCAAGCAGTCTTCTGAAGAGTACCTCCGTATCGATCATTATCTTCCCTTCCTTATCACTGGAAAGACACTTCCTCATAGCAGAAAACGTTTTGACTACTGTCTTGGGGATTTGATCCCAGAAATTCCTCTTCTTTTCGTCCCCAAGCCTTTCTTTCGTGAACTGATTGAACGTTTCCCGACCCTTTTGTGGCACTCCCTTCATCGACTCTTCGACTTCTTCTGATGCAACCTAACCACTAGTTATATTAACTAGGGAGGTTGCCACACTTTCTACGTCAAATGGATCTTGGCATTGTTCCTTGATGTATTCCTTGATGACTTTAACATCGTTCTGGTCCTAGGTCACTCGGGCATGTCCAAGTTCTTCATGTGTATTCTTGGACTTGGTAGGCGTACACATTTCTTTGAATCGTTCTGCAAATTCCCCGGTTATGTAGAGGGTCAGCAGCCAGCGAACTAAGGCTCCTTTCCTCAGTGTGTAACCGATGACACCACCTTGGCTTTTAGCCTCGCGATTGATACTCTGTTCGAGAGCCTGATTCGTAGGAACGCAGTTGATAGTCCTTTCTGAGCGTTTCACAACGAAACCACCTTCCGACATGTGCTGAAACATTCGTGGAGCTGACACCTCCAAGTGACGCATTTCCGCAACATAGACTGGGGTGCATCGTGCATAGTTGCTGCGGCCTGCCAGGAAGATGTACGGTATGACTTCAAGGACGGCGGTAAGGTGCATTTCAAAATCAGCCTCACGGTCTGCCCGAAGTAACTTCAAGAGGGTGTCACCAGCATCCAGAAAGCTAATCCAGTAACGGAATGTTGCTGATTGTTCTCTTCCTGTGTCTTTGAACTTCTTCATTGTACTGAGAAGAGAGGATGACAAGCGCATTGCAATCTCCTGACACACAGCAGTGCAGGCTTCCGGGGATTGCATTTTGAAGGAATTCTCTAGATCTGCAATTAAGTGCGTGGTCGCATCATCCAACCAGTGCAACTTGTTTTTCATTGCAAAGGTTTCGGCAGCTGATAGAAACAAGTGAAACAGTGCTTCGTGTACCAGTCTGATTCCTCTTAGACCTCTGGCATACTGCTTCCCTTGCAACATCAAACTCACGGACGCATGAGCATACACTTCAGGTACTGTCAGCATGTTGTGGAGACCACCATCACTAAACAGCTTCCCTATACTGGCTATGAAAGCCATAGTGAGATGCATCCCACCAAGCCTCATCGTCACTCGACCAGCCAAGGGATCTGGCTCAGTCCAGAGAATCTGTTCAGCCTTGCTATATATTGCCAGGTCAGCAGTGACCAGAACATGTTCTTGTCCCACTGCATTTGCAATTTCAACCAATTTCAGCAAAGTCGTGTATATCGTAGAAAAGTCAGAGGGTGGCGCATTAATGAATGGGAGATACCATATTCAAGTCAGTGGAATTTCTCTCTCACTAACTAGAGACTTGAATCCACCCCAAGCCGGAATACGTGAGATTTCAGGGGGACTTGCACGGGCCATTTCCCAAATCAAGTCTTTTAGTACCACATCACTAGCAGACTTATCCAGTTCTTTGACTTCCCATTTCACACATGGTTCTGGTTTAGTATGGGGTTTGTTGTAGATTTTGATTTCCTCCTCATCACAGCTCTGTGCATCTAGGGTTTTTAGAGTTGATCTTGGAATGCAAGGTGTTTCTTCTGGCCTAGGAGACCTTTGATACAACACCACAGCCATTGAATGTGTAGTGTTCTTTCCATCTATTGTCTGTTCATTTTGATCGAAATTGTCAATTGCGGCATCAACAGTGGTCTTAATAACATTCTCAGGATCATAGACAGAAATGTCACGTGGTATATGAACGTCAGACTTGGTTGACAGCTGGTCCAAAGCAATGGCAGTGAGGAATCTACGCACTTCATCATAAGGTATGCTGTGTCCAAGAGAGGACAGGTCATCTATCAGCTCTCGACTACCGTGGTCGTGGTGCAGCTTGACACCTAAACCAAATGTTATTGGGGTATGGATTTTACAAACTAGAGAAATCATGTTGTGACATATTGCAGGAACTCTCATTCCCATGTTTCCCATGTGAGTCTCAGATTCATAGCTTGTAGCGCTGTCAAAGTATTTTTTTGAAGTACACCATGCAACGAAATCATACAAAGGATTCGGAACAAAGTCCTTGCACTTTTTTGTCTCCATATTCCCACTAGAATCATAACGATCAGATTGAAATGTAATGTCACCAATACATTTCCTAATGATACCAGCTGCCTTATTCAAGACAACAGCGCCCTCTTCTGAATTGACATCATCAGAGGATTCGAGTTCACATTTACCAATTTCATTTACATACACTTGTAGCCTCACAACGTGTTTCAAGGCCTCGGCAACTGTGATATCCCCTGAGCATACAAGATCAGACCTCCCAGGCTGGACGATGAATGAAATCCTGTCTCCGAAATGCTTTTGTAATTTCTCCTTCAATCTCCATATAGTACAAGACTCGTTGGTTTTAGAGTTGACCTCTGCTGATATAGCGACCAATCGTTCATTCAGGACAGACAAGGTTGTGATAGAGATGGTTTTGGACAGGACAGTCTCTTCAATCTCCTTAAACAAACTTTTGAAGGAACACGCATTGTCAGATGTATCAACCCTAGCCCTAGCACTAGCAGCTTTAATATTGGTAAGCGAGATGTAATACGAATAGCAGGAGCGATGATATTTTGCATCCATTGCAAACAAGTCAGTGTTTGACAGCATTCGCATTTGAATCTCATAGTCGTTTCTCTGAATGGCTGCATCAAGCACTCTTTGCCGTGTGGTGGACCCCGTCCCAGTTGAGGCGTTCGACAGTTTCTCCTTCAAGCTATGTGATTTCCCACATATGAAACAGCCTGATCGAATATCAAATTGCGACGTGTCATATCGCCGGAGACGAGACAGTCCAACCGTAGGCCCACTACCTGTTGCGCCATCGTCAGCGCCAGCACATGTACCAGTGTTTCCTTGGGTTATCTGGATATTCCTCTTGTTCGTATAATTTGCTCTGCACTTTTGGTGGAATTTGATAACAGTATCTCCTTTTAGGATGTCGTTTTTCACTGGAAACAGCCGATCATAGACACCATCTTTACGAAGTTCGGCAGCTTTCAGGATGGATTTCAATCCTTCGACTCCAGGATTCTGGACAACTGGGTTATCAGCTTTGGTTTTGGATAATGAAGTTTCGCAAAATACGCAGCATTCGCAAAGACTCGTTCTTCTCCTCTTCTGAGTGGGTTCTTCTGGTGATTCCATACTTTCTTCAACCTGCAAGGAAAAAAACCATACACAATTACAAAGTGATAAAGTAACAATGAGTGTAACGTTTTGCGCAAGGGTTTCTTTTAACTGAAGACAAGGTACGAGTCAAAAATGGCCAAAAAATGGGTAAAACCACAATTTTGGGGTATTTGGGGGTCCAAAACACCATTAAAGTGGGTTTCAACTTTTGAGAGTGTACTTGGCAGAAAGGAATTAATGTGATGTTACCAAGTTTTCAATCTTTGTAAGTGCCAAAATAACAATTTCTAAGAAATTCAAAAAATTTCAATTGTGTATGAGTTCAGCCATAAAAATATGAATTTCTAAAGTAAATTCCATAAAATTTTCTATGTTTTTAGGTTGCGGGACGTGGAACCATTCTTACACGAATAATTACATGATAATATCTTACATGAATAATTATTATTGCAAAGTGTAAACTTTGCAATGTCATTAGAGATAATCTCGAAATTCTTAATTCCAAACCACACTGATGTGACTGGACGCCATTACGCAGTAGGCTGCTGCAATATTGTTCTTTTTCAAAGAAAGTTGATTGTGCTCGTGGGTGACAGAAGAGCGCGTATATGCTTACTGCAGTATGGCAATGAGTTGAGTTTAGTAACAGTGACCTTGATATTAGCGGCTGCCACTCTGTTGGAGGGTAAGAGGATGGAGGTAGTGTTCGAGGAACTATGGCCTAGGGCCCTAGACTACCACTTCGCCTCCTTACCCCATTTTTTTTAACTAAAAGCCGTGTCACACGCGCGATATTTTCCGGCATCTTTTATTATTTTGCTACCAAAAGATGCCCGTAGTGGTGGCAAAAAGTGCGCGTGTTATCACACGGCACTTTGGCTACGAGCATCTTCCTACCAGAGTAAGATCTTCTTAATCTTCTATCTTATCTACTCTGGTTCTACTGGTATCTATAAAATGTCCTTCCCTCTTCACATTTCCCTTGATAACAATAAATATACCACTCAAAACCTTACTTGTATTCTTAAATCAAGTAAAAATATCACACATATTATATTATCCCCGTAAAAACACCGTAGTCTATTAAATTTATGTTTTACCAACATTTTTACCGTCATAACTTCTCATCAACAACTCAAAACATAACTATATATCTAAATCATACGTAAACAAATATATATAACACGCATGTACCATATTATAC
>JACEEZ010001403.1:42500-62500 GCA_016584305.1 Chionoecetes opilio
CATACACTCTGCTAGATAGATCGTAATTAATACAATATTATAATATTCAAGGTAGAGTTACGTAAGTCTAAGCTTATTTTTCTATTCTTTTTCATCAAAACAGGAGTAAATCGTTGAATTATGTTGTAGTACCACAATAATAGTTACCATCACATCTTTCTGATTCGTGCAATTTTTTTCCAGAACAGCATATATATTGTTTTCCTAGAATTATCTAGAATTATAGGGCAATTCTCAGTGTAAGATATTCTGCATATGCTTACCTTCCAATAAGGTATAATAGCACATTACAAGTGTTTGTGGTCCCTTCGGACCCATGTATTGATGTTTGTAGTAGTAGTATATTTTAAACAACAATGTGAGTGCAAGCTCCAATCGTCTTGTTGCTGTCGTTGGTCACTGGTTAAAGTGCCTCGGGGTAGACCACCTACCACCACCGTAGCCTGCCTCACCCCAGCCCCACGCTTGTCTCACCCCAGCCCCATGCCTGCCTCACCCCAGCCCCACGCCTGTCTCACCCCAGCCCCACGCCTGTCCTGCAGGCACACACACACATACAGATTATATTAGATTAGATATTTTATAGACCACACCAATACAAAGAAAATTCACATACAACATATCCTATGGTCCAACAAAAGAATACATAATTATGATGAATAACTAAATTATAAATCTTCATTCAACCTAAAGATTTACGCATATATCCGTAATATTTTGTATTTGTATAAACACATCATCATCGGTCATTGTTTTTGAGAATAAATCATAGATACTTTTGATACAATAAACGTGGCGAACATCACTAGATAAGGGACACTCAGCCATGACATGTTCTTCGGTCTGTATCTTGCCGCAGGGACACAGCCTCTCATCCACCGGGAGACGGCCGCGTCCCCTCCTATTCCACCTGCCTGCCTCTATAGCTAAAGAGTGAGCTGACACACGGAAGCGTGTATAAGCTATTCTATATAATTCACTGATGTTATGCTTTTCAATATACAAAGATTGCACTGTTAAGTTGGGATTCATGACATTTAAGTAGGTTATTCTTCTTGATGATGCAGAATGCATGATGTTATTTTTAAGTGTATCCATTGCTACTGCACAGTCATCAATATTATTGTTTATAAGATCTGACACATAAGTCTTGGTATTATATCTCGTGTCCAGTACGATTCGCAAAGCAAATCCTAAAGGGTCATCATCCATCCTAGATCGCTCCGCGTACATATTCGCAAAAAACTTTCTTTGTCTACTTTTAACAAGAGCTTGTATAGGTGGACACCCTGACTCGATGTAACAAAGATCATTACAAGTCGTACCTCGGACTCCCAGCATCTGTTTAAAGTAATCGTCGAGACCCAATTTTTTTTGGCCGAATTGAGTTGAATGTACATTCAAAACACCTAATCCACCAAAAATAATTGCTTTCCAGCCCTTATTTCCGTACAAACACGCCTTTTGTAAAAAGCGCGCGAAAAAAAAAATCTTCCCTCCAACAGGGCTACGACTGTTACTGATGACGTCAGAACAGGGACGCCCGCAGACACTCTATCTGACACCTGTCAGCAAATGTTATGATGAGCGATTGTACTTCGGTGTCAGAGAGTGAATCTGTCGCTGTGACAGATCTAGAGTACGATGCTCAATCTGACACCGAAAGAAATGACGCTGGTCGCGTATACTATGAGGAAAACGAACCTCAGATTGTCATGGGATCCTATATGTTTGAGCCCGAGTACGAGGTGGATGAACAGCCTGAGGTTCAGCAGGAAGACTTGGCACTTCTCCAAAACATGGCTTGGTAAATAAGGTTAAGCCATGTGTGTGTGGGAATCACAATGAAGGTACTTTCGAGAAAATCCTATGGTTAGTTTTGGAGCTACAGTCAAACGTCATTACTTGGAAACCACATACTAGCATTAACTACAGCATGGAGTTGGAAAATATGCGGGCGGGTAGGCAGAAAGTGTGACAGCCACACCACCACAGGGTCTCTCACCACAGGGCACGCCCACTCCACAACTGGTTTACTTGGTTTCCTTGGTCTTGTTAAGAGGCAAAGCCTCACAGTCGTGGTGGTCCACCGCTGCTGCCAGTCCTGGCGTCCCTGTCTAACAGGGCCACCTGGTCTGGTATGGTGTTGGACTGAGTCACTGTCTTACGGGGGGGCGCCGCCCTTGTCCAGCACACCCGTGTACACAGGCTCACCTCACACTCGTCGTCCCAACCCACACACTGGGTAGCCGACTAGTCGTGCTGCACGCTCTCACCCAGTCTTTCACCCGCTGTGTACCCTCACTACACACCGTTTCTCAACACAACTGCTCGCCCCAACACACTATAGGCGTGTATCACCCTACACACGCCACTCCTTTCCGTGTGCAAACTTTTCTCGAAAGGCACAGCTGTCTTGCTGCACCCATAAAGGATGCATGCATGTGGCATATAGCAAAAAAAAATCTATCAGAAACACCCAAATATCTTCAAGTACTATATTTATCTCTGTGTTTACGTGCCTCTCTGATCAGCGCGGGAAGAGTAGCCTCCCTGATGCTACGTCACCGAGCCTGAGCGCATCGTCTGCAAACCTTGAGGAGTGTTTTGAGAACTCGGGGAATTTGCAGATTTTGATTGCGGATTATTTAAAAACGGCTGACTGGATACAAAAAGTGACGACGTATTGTTGATATACTCGTTAATGGCTATGACTTGATTGCATTAAATCAGGAATGATGAAATGGTCTGGACGATTACTTTAAGTGACCAGTTATATAGTTTAACTATTGGTTTCAAATCTGCATTCAGCCACGACTCACATCCATACAAGACAGCAGATAATACTACAGCATCAAACACTCTCTTCTTTACAATGAAGGGCACGTCATTATTTTTATGCAAAAAGGAAACAAACTTATTAAAGTGAGCCATCTTATCCTGAGCGTGAGCCTTGACCGCCGACAACGCCGAGCCGTCTGCCGTGAAGGGTGAGCCGAGGTAAGTGTAGCGTTGACAGTGATTCACAACCAGTCCATCTACAATCATAGGAAGCCTGTCAGCATCCGAACCACAGATAACCATGAAATTAGTCTTAGTCATATTCACGTTCATGCCATAATTCTTACAAAACTGACATAGCAATGACAACTTCCTTATCATGTTTGCCCTACTCGTCGATAACAATACCGTATCGTCCATAAGGATCAACAAGTGTAACCATGACAAAAAACCATCTGAATCACAATTTTCCTTTACAATTTTAATTAGATCATTAACGTAGATGATAAACAGTAAACATGATGTAGGAGAACCTTGCCTTACTCCTATAGTTGTGGCAATCAATGCTGTTCATAATATGCTGTTAGTAACATTATACATGGCAACTATTGCCCCCAACATTACTGCCCCGCAACCTAACCTCTTCAAAACAGTGAAAAGCACGCTTCTGGGTACAAGATCATACGCCTGCGAGAAGTCTACAAATGTTATATAAAGCATTATTTTCTTTTTCTTAGCTAGGTCTGTTAGTAGACGTAAGGTGACAATATGTTTTACGCAGCCGCGACCCTTCTGCGCTCCCGCCTGCTCTCGAAAAGGCTTGAACCACTGGTTCAGTCTCGCGCACAATATCAGATCATAGAGCTTTGCGATCGAGTTCATGATACTTATTCCCCTGTAGTTTCTTGGGTCTCTACGATTTCCTTTCTTAAAAATCGTCCCCAATTTAGCATTAGTCCACGAAACTGGATAAGAGGCATAAGTAAATACCATGTTAAATAACAGCACACACACACACACACTCACACACACACACTCACACACGCACACAAACGGTAAGTCCATGAGTCTACGGAATTAGTGAAATACGGCAAGACTTTACCGCAGAGTTCCTTCTCGTAATCGAATCTCTGAAAAGTGTTTTTAGCCCAAAACCCCCCTGTAAAATGATTCAATCGACATGGGACCAAGCCGTTTACCACCTACGATGTATTTGCGTTTTTTTAGCATACCCTCATTAAAATTGAATTTACAGTTTCTGCTACCCAAAACAGACACACACACACATACGCAGACACACGACTACTCCTATAGTATATTAGACAAGTGCTTGTGGGCCCTTCGAACCCATGTATTGATGTTTGTAGTAGTAGTATATTTTAAACAACAATGTGAGTGCAAACTCCAATCGTGTTGTTGCTGTCGTTGGTCACTGGTCAAAGTGCTTCGGGGTAGACCACGTTCCGTGTGATTCCAACCCTTTGTATTCCGTGTGATTCCAACACACACACTCACACACAAACGTGTATGTCCATGAGTCTACTGAGTTTGTGGAATACGGCAATACGTTACCGCAGAGTTGTTCCAGTAATCTAATACTCTTAAAAGTGTTTTTAGCCCAAAACCCCCCTTCAAAATTATTCAATCGACATGGGACCAAGCCGCTTACCACCTACGATCTATTTGCGATCTTTTGAGCCTACTCTCATCAAAATAGAATTTACAGTCTCGGCTACCCAAAGCAGACAGACAGACAGACATACACACACACGGCTACTGCTATAGTATATTAGACAAGTGCTTGTGGGCCCTTCGGACCCACGTATTGATATTTGTAGTAATAGTACATATTAGACAACATGTGATTATAAACTCCAATCGTGTTGTTGCTGTCGTTGGTCACTGGTCAAAGTGCCTCGGGGTAGACCACGTTCAATGTGATTCCAACCCTTTGTGTTCCGTGTGATTCCAACACACACACACTCACACACGCACACAAACGTCCATGAGTCTACTGAATTTGTGGAATGCGGCAAGACGTTAGATTTTCCTGTAATCTAATACTCCTAAAGTGTTTTTAGCCCAAAACTCCCCTTCAAAATTATTCAATCGACATGGGACCAAGCCGCTTACCACCTACGATTTATTTGCTATTTTTTTAGCCTTTTTTCATAAAAATTGAATTACAGTTTTGGCTACCCAAAACAGACAGACAGACAGACAGATACACACACACATATCACACACACACACACACACACACACCACACAGAAACACGGCTACTCCTATAGTATAATAGATGCTTCCTTTGTTGCTCTCTGACGACCATGACATTTTAAGCAGTAATCAAACCTATAGGTCAGACACGGGCGGTGTTCCTTTTGCTTCCAATAATAAATTAAAAAAAATTCAGTGACGATTACACCATATATTGCAAAGTATGAATGCAAATAAACTTGAACAAAATATGAAACTCCGATCTGAATGCATATTAAAACATCACATGATAAAACGTCATACATATACAATATACAAAACATACCAAGATTATATATGTAGCTCGTCCGGCAGCGGGGATAACATAGCGAAGTTCTTAACAAAGATGTTCTTCCTTGGGTAATAAATAATTGACCACTGTCCAGATAGCAAGTCAAACCGTAACAATGATTACAAATCTAATGAAACTTGAAAATTGTGTGTGTGTGTGTGTGTGTGTGTGTGTGTGTGTGTGTGTGTATACTCATCTAGTTGTATGAGCTACACTCGTATGGCCCCGTCTCCATTTATACATTCCGTTGTATGAGCTACATTTTGAAATTGCTTCGTTAGTGCTTGGTGATAGCCGAAGCCACCCCCCGGGAGGTGGGTCACAAACCTCCGGCTAACACTTATAACCCTTTCACTGCTGAGTGAACAGGTGCTTGGGTTTTTAAGATCACCCATATATCTCCGCTCCACCCAAGGAATATAGAGGACAAGGAAGGTGATTCCTGTAGTAAAGTTTCGAAACCGCGATTGTCACGCCATCTAACCGCGGGATAGTGGTAAAGACAGAGCACGGGAAACATTAGAGAACGTACGGAATCGATGGGTAACTCAAATGCTCATAATAACCCTGCCCTTCCTCTATATTATATATATACTATCCAAAAAATGTATATTTCTCTGAAGGTTATAGGCTATAACCTTCAAAGAAATATAAATATTTTGGATAGTATCTTTGACAAGGAAATAAATTATATAAAGCAATATATATATGGTAGCCAAATTTTATTCAAATTTCTATTACATTTGCAGGTACTTTGAGGTTTACAAATCATGCAGAGCATGATGCAATACATGATTATGTAACACAAAGCAGAAAAGTAGGATCATTACTTTTCTACATGCAGCTACATGACAACACCAACACCTGCCTATTAGACATTGCAATGCATTACAGGAGATAACACAAGAAGTTAGTTGCATTATACAAGACCTCACAATAACATCGAACTAATATCATGCATTAATGGCAGCAGTAAAAGACACTGTGATGCATAGTACGAGAAAACACATGAGTTTGTTGCAAAACATGCTGCACCACATGACAGAAAACACATCAAGAGTGTTATGTTAGAAACCTTGACAAATAGTGTGGCAACGTTATGCATGTTGAGATGTTTATGCATCATACATGTTGAGAAAGAAAAAAAACAAAGAAAAAGCTTTTAGCATACATTACAATGGGCAAAACAGGCAACAAAAGGTATGTAAACGACATATAACCAAAACAAATATAGCTGATTTATAAGCATTAGAGCTACTGCAAGGAAATTAAGTGGAAACCATTACTGATCTAGGGGTGGGGGGCACTCAGTAGACCGCATACCTCCGCCCGAATATTTCATCAAATATAGTGTATATATATATATATATATATATATATCATATATATATATAATATATATATATACTTTATATATAATATATATATATATATATATATATATATATTATATATATATATATATATATATATATATATATATATATATATATATATATATATATATAAAATATATATATGCACTCAGTATGAGCGCATACCTCCGGCCGAATATTTCATCAATTGGTTGCCATGGCAACAGTTGTCAATAGATTTCATCCAAAATCCAATCAGTTCTTCCTTATACCAAATAGACTTGGTATACCGAGTTTGGTCCAAATTTATTCCCAACTTTTCGAGAAATCATGTACACTAACAGACAGACAGACAGACAGATCGGGGTGAAAACATAACCCCTCCAACTTCGTTGGCGGAGGTAATAACATGCTGTAACAAACAGCACAAACCTGTTGTTGTCCTGCAGAGCATTAGAAAAAAAGAGGACAGATACCAAATGCCAAAGTATATGAGGTGAACAAAAAACAAACAAATAAAATAAATAAATAAAATTTAAATAAATAAAATACAAAATTCATATATACTATTTACAAACAAGTATATAGGGTAAGCAGCATATGCAGCAGTTAGAATGCATTACAACAAAGTGGAGGAAACATTATATGCAGGGATAAATACATAAGCAACAGCTTAGATACAGTACATGCAGTAGCACAAAGCAGAGGCAGTCTTGCAAGAACACATTATAAAGCAATGACAAAAAATATAACAAACATTTAGATGAAACTCTTCTTGACAGCAGGCAAAGAAACTCTAACAGTTTACCCCGAGGAAAGAGAGAATTTTTAATGATGGAAAAGACTAAAAAGAAACCTCAGTGGACGAGAGATTAGCCAGAAAGTTAAATTGAAAATAGAGGGAAGAGATACTGAGAAGGAGGATGAAATAAAATCATTAATAGAAGGGTACTTGAGTAAAGTAATTAGCAAGGACATGGAAGTAGAGGGAATGGAAAACATTATGATCTACAGTGACAAGAGAGAAATGGAGGAAACAGTACCTAATTGATCTTGGAGAGGTAGAAAAGGTACTGAAAGTTTTGAAGAACGGCAAAGCTGCAGGGACAGATGGACCTATTGGGGAGTTTGTTAAATATGGAGGAGAAATGGTAAAACAGGCAATATATAACATATGTGACACAGTGCTGGAGCAAGGCTGCGTGCCACAGGACTGGAAAAAGAGCAGAGTGTCCCTAATACACAAAGGAGGAGGAAAAGATAAGGAGGACATAGCCAATTATAGGCCCATAGCTGTCATGAACATACTAGCCAAGGTTTTTGGAATGATTATAAATGAGAAATTGAAATTGTGGATAGAGGAAAACAAGATGTTAGGAGAGGAGCAAAGTGGGTTCAGGAAAGGCAGAGGTGGAATGGTAAATAATATAGGAGTTAGACAAGGATGTGTCATGTCCCCAACATTATTTAACCTGTATTTAGAGGAACTGATCGTGAGAATCAGGAAGTCAAGTAAAGGAGTAGCAATTGGAGGAGAGAAGTTAGGATGTCTGGCCTATGCTGATGATGTAGTGCTGATGGCAGAAAGTAAGGATGAGATGGAGGAGATTTTACACATAACAAACACATACGGAAGGGAATGAGACCTGAAGTTTAGTGAAAGGAAATGTAGAGTCATGGAGTTTAACAGTGAAGGTAGGAGTCAGTGGCTGATTTAGAATAATGTCCTAGAAGTAGTAGATAAGTATGTATACCTAGGAATGGAAGTAAACAAGGAAGGGATAGGCGGTGAAAAGCAGAGGAAAGTTAATGAAGGCAAGGCAAGGCAAGGAGGATGACAGGCATGATTATAAATGGTGGCATCAGTCATTAATAAATATGAGGTAGGCAGGAGTTTATGGAAGGGGGTGGCTGTACCCTATTGTCTGTATGGGTCAGAAGTGACTCAGTACAGGGAAGGAGACATCATGCACTTGGTAAAGGCTCAGAACATAGTAGGCAGATGGGGACTAGGAGCTTGTAGGAGCACTGCTGTAGAGGCCATAAGGGGAAACATGGGATGGAGCACCTTCAGGGAAAGGATAATTAAAGGAAAACTGGTGTTCCACAAGAAAATTGAAAGACTTAGTGAAGATAGATGGGCAAAGAAAATATCCCAGGAAAATAGATCAAGTTCCACTGGAAGAAGGAACTAGAGAGATGGAAAAGGAAAGAAATGGAGCAAGATGGAGATAAGAGATATCAAAAAGAAAATAGAGAAGAATGGGTTAGTTAAATGGCAGGAGGGAATGGCCAGGAAATCAACGTTGCAGTAGTAGAGGAGGAAACAGAAGCCAGAGGGGGTGACTTGGCATGTAGGAGACTGGGGGAGGAAGTTACTATATAGAGCAAGAACAGGGCACCTTGGAAGTCAACGGAAGGAACAGGGAACTGGAGAACCAGAATTGTAGCTACAGGGTAGGAGAGAAAGAAACTGTAGAACATGTCATTGTGGAATGCAACAAGTATAGGAATCAGAGGGAAAGGCTTATAGCGTCAATAGTAACAGTCCTAGACAGAGAGGAGTGGGACAGGAGACTAGAGCAGAAAGAAGGAGCCCTGTGTACGGTGTTAGGGCTGTATGGGGACAGAAAGGAAACAGAAAGTATTGTAAACCTCACCAAAGTGTTCCTAACGCAGGGCTGGAAGATAAGAACACACAAGAGACAATGAATTAGGATGATAATCAAAGGATTGAAAACTGATGCAAATGTCTTTCCCAGGTGAAATAAACAAGGGTGTTAACAAGTTTTGTTAACGAAAGAGACGAAGTGGAAGAGGACCTATGAAGCGATACTAAGCGACAAAGATCACAAGAAGAAGAAGAATGATGAGTCCTTTAAAAAAAATCAAGCACCTCCGGGGCCAGAAAATGTGCAGCCGTCTCTATCAGTTAGGGTGGTGTTCTCACAGCCTCCCTCCCCATTTGCTGTATTCGCATACGCAGCCTGTAGATGGTGTTTCGTAGGAGCCTTCTTATTGGTGTCCCTGAGAATATGGAAAGTGTTACACATTGTTTACATAAGCATAACTTACTAACATAATTATGTACGTACTATAAATGTATATGGATGATTTGCTGATATGTCTAGTAATTGAGAAGGAATGAGCTGTGGAGTGGTGATGGTGGTTAAGCACAGAGCACTGAGATGGTAACTGATGGACACCTTAAAAAAATGGGTGAGAGTGAGATGACAAGAAGGATATATATCTGTAGAATATATGCTGGGAGTGTGAGAGGATGACCCCCTGATAAATGGGAGGTTATAGTGTTGGAGTAGATAATGTGAGAAAGAGAAAAGATGCAAGAGTGAGACGACTGGTAGCATTTTCAGGCTTGGACATCCTGGTGACCCTCAGTCATGTTTGCTGTTCCACCATCTGTTGAAAAAAGTTTGTTGTCAGTTAAATAGCAATAATTGCAAAAATATTTTCATTATGTTCTGCATAGAAATGAGGTGAATTAGCAGTATGGAAGGAAATGTAGGATGGTGAATAGGAAGTGGGTAAAGAAGATGAGGAGGACATGTGAGATATGTATAGTAGAGTACGCCGTAGGTCCAATGAAAAGTGAAATATAGATTATTTCGAATTTGGCAGGGTGTTTTCTTATGTAAAATTGAATTTTAACGGTAGTTTGTCCCCATCAACTTTTTCGTTTGAGCACTTCTTGCTATGCAAAAATGGACTTTTATATTTATATGCAAAACATAGCTTAAAGTGCGATTTTGCATAGTAAGAATGGCTCAAATGCAAAGATGGAATTATATAAAATCGTCTTAGAATTCCATTTTACATAGGAAATTGCCATGCCAAAGTTGAGAAAAAGAATTTTTGTTATACGGCGTACCCTAACCAGGGTACCAAAATAGTTGGATTGGGTTACAATGGGAGGAAGGACAAGACCAGGGCGATGGTGCCCGACAGCTATGGGAAACTGCACCCAAGTTTGATCAGGGAGGAGCATGTGTCAGTGACAGAGGAGCCATCTGGAAGGTACTTTTGGCACTTTGTACCAGACGACCCGGTGCCACCTGAGAAGCCTGCGTTCAAGGTGGCTCAGGCTCTCTATGGTCTGCTGGTGACATACGACTCCACCGACTCACTGATCGTACTGCAAGGTGACTCAACTAGGGCCAACACGGGGTGGAAGGGTGGTACTCACGCCCATTTGGAGAAGATGCTGGGACGCAAGCTCTTCTGGAGTATATGCGTGTTGCACACAAACGAGTTGCCCCTGCGCCACCTTATCACCAGCATCGACGAGCCTACCTCATCTGACACTGGCTTCACGGGTCCAGTGTGCAGTCTGCTGTCCAGCGTGAATGAGATGCAGTACAACGCAGAGCTCAGAGGAGTGCCAGGCGGTGAAGATCTCACGGAGATACCGGAGTATATCCTGGTCAACATGTCCACTGACCAGCAGTTCTCCTACCAGTTGGTCCAGGCTGTGAAGCGGGGCGTTCTCCCGTCCGAGCTGCATATGCCGGGCCTCACTGGGCCTTCCCTATATGCAGTTGCAAGGGGTGAAGGCAAACCACCAGTGTAATTTGGGTGATTTATTCCTAGTGAGGCACAACTGTGACTGCCCTGCTGACAGTCTACAGGCACACTGACTCTTGACGCTTTGGCGGCTGGCGGGAAAACACAGAGCCCGCCAAACCACCACGCTCGAGTTACCAATTAGGTAATTACTTACAAAGACATTACATATATATAATTATATCTCTCATGTGTTTATTACACCAAAACATCGCTCGGCCACACCTCACTGTGTCCTCACAGTCATAATCCTTCTTGGCCCGAGGAACCAAGATTTCATCATCAAAATACATACAAAAATATGAATGTAACTTAAGAGCAAAATACTAGCAAAAATAATATTAATAAAACTGTAATACTAACATAATGCTAATAATAAAACATGAGAAAATTAAGGCATGTTGACCTAAGTTGTGGGCTTGGTCAGTGCATGAGAGGTCAGCTTGACTCTCTTTAGCCTATCAACATGTACTACGTCTGTAGTATTATGAGTTTGATCAAGAAGTATGAATTTATTCCCATGAACTTTACTTGTGACCAAATAAGGTCCTGAAAATTTAGAACACAACTTATTTTGGCGTTCTGGAGAACGTTGCATAACAAAATCACCTAGGGGAATTGCAACAGGAAAAACCTTACTATGCGGCTACGCACCCATCTCCTGCGAGAACCCTTAATTTTTCCTGAACTGATCTGTAAATGATCGGGAAAGGATTTTAGTTAATTTTAGCATAACGTCCATGAGAGAGGGACAGGAATTGAAAAAGCACACTAGGTATTCGCTTGTCGACACCATAAAAAATAAAAGTGGAGTCTTTCTGTAAGGAATTTACTGAACCATTTATCGAAGCCCGCTACATGAGGTAGCCATCCCCAAGAGTCATAAAACTCGCCAGATAATGGCAAGGTATCAAGAATATTCTTATTATCCTTTTCCAAAACCTTTGCTCGCAGGGTTAAAGCAGAAATAAAAATTTTTGTTAATCTTAAACTGCTCACAATTTTGTGAAAAATTTGATTAGAAAAATTCAGGGCCTTTATCTAAAATTTACACTCTAGGAGTTTTTTAGGGGCAAATTAAATTTGAAACTAGAGAAGAGAAAACGTTATGGGCAGACTTTTAGCAAGGGAAACTAAATCACAAAAAAGTGTGAAGTGATCTACAACACTAGTACATATGGTGCCCCTTGATGACTTCGGGGAAAAGCTGCAATAACGATCCCTACGGTGTCAAAGGACACCCAGGTAAAGGATATTCAGGATAGGGGGCAGTTTCGTATTACCTTGGGTTTTGTGCACTAAACCCCCCAAATTTTTACATGTTTCTCCACGATGCGCATGGAGGCCAATAAAACTTACGACGGGGCAGTGGAAAGGTTCTGTCTTACCGGGTTTCCCTGCTTGGGATGGGTGAATAAATTTTTAAAGCAGTTTTAAATAGACTGGAAAGAATAACTATTTGAGGACCGTTTTTGTCCAAGTGACCTTACACAAAGAAACTCCAACTTTTAAAAACGTAATAGTGGAACTGAAAATTTAGGCAATAAAGATTATCCCCAGACTTTGCAGGACATTTTTTGCCCACACGGGATCTTGCGTTGAGCATTCGATAAGCCCTTTGTAGAGAAAAATTTGAATGTCTGAGAGCACTGACTGAATTTTGCGTGAAAGTGCGCTGCAACATGATTTTTTTTTCCAGGTATATATTTGATAGTAGAGTCAAATTCCTAATGGTGAGAACCCCCGGCCACACGGCCACAAATTTTTTCCCTTTAAAAAATTTTCCGCACCGCAGTGTGATCCGTGTGAACTGTAATGGGAAAAACCATAGATAATTTCCCTTAAAGTGCTTAAGACCCACCCCACAGCTGAGCTTCAAGTGTTTTACTGAGTACCGGACCTACCTTTTAAGCACTCTCGGGCAATGCAAAAACATGAGGGCTTTTTCCCTTAACTTTTTGCATCAAAACCGCCCCCAAAGCCTAGTGCCAAAGCATCTGCCTAAGTAAAAGGCATATGGTGTCGGGAAAGAAAGTTTTGGGCGCATGGTAAGTACCTTTTTAAAAGTATCAAAACATTTTTGTTGGGGACCATTAAAAGCGAAAGGGAAAACGTCCTTTTTCAGAGTGTGTCAGGGACTAGCAATCGAAGCATAGTTCTTCACAAAGGCAGATAAAACCCGACAACCCAAAGGGAAAAGACCGTACCTTTCAGTGGGGTAGGGGTTGGGAAAACTTGAGGCTTTGATTTACAACCCACGTGTGGATTCCCTTGTCGACAGATGGCCCCCAAAAAAGTCAATGCTTAATTTGAGAAAACTGCTTTGGCCCTTTAATTTTAAAAGCCCACCCTCAGTACTTTTCTAAAAACACAAGGGCAAGTTTCTAAAAGTGACTGGAAAAAGTCTTTGGAGAAAGTTAGGTCGTCCATGTGGGAACAAACCACACCTATGAGCCGTGAAACAAGTTGTTTACAGACGTTGGCGTAAGAGGTGAGTTCCTCAAACCCATGGGACATCTCAGCCATTCATAATGGCTTTATTTGTTGAAAGGCATTTTTTCCCCGAGATTTCTCTTCAAGGGGAATCCCCAGAAAAAAAATTGAGGTCCAAACTGGTAAAAAAACTGTGTTACCTTCCCTATAGCTGCAAAGGGTCTTCAAAAAGGGAGTGGGATGGATCGGCACAGTTTAAATTTTTAATTTCCCCGAAGCGAGCACGGCCGATAAATACCACACTTTTTTTCACCAAAAAAAAGGGAGTTCCAAGGAGAAAAGACTCCTGTATTATTCCTTTTTTCCAAAATGTCCCTTACAGCCCTGTACCAAAAGCTCTTGGCTATGGGCATACAAAGAAGGTAATCGAAAAGGCTGTGCATAGGGGTGAGCACAAGTTATCGTGTTTTGTTTGGTTACTCCTAAGGGTTCCCCAGGTAAGGCAGACAGGCCGTGTGTCGCGAGCAAAAACGGAAGCCAGCTTAGCCTCAGGAAAATCCAATACCTGTACGTAAGTGTTTGCTGCTGGACGTGCTGCCGGGGCCTCACTAACATTCGGCTTCGTAGAGATGTGCAAGAACGTGTGAAGGATCCATCAAGGTCAAATTTTTTGTCCTTTAAAACTGGATAACAAAAAAAACCATTTATCAAAATTTTTAGGTGACCCTGTAACATTTGTGACAACTGCGTGCTTATGTGATCATCGCGTACCGGGAAAGCGTTCCTCAAGCGCTAACGACTTAACGGGTAGGTCAGTATAGCACCAAATAACGCCGACAGGGGCCTCTTGGACTCTCACCGCAAGTCGAACAGAGCATGAGGAGCCAATTATTGTCTCCCAGAAACAGCGGCACCAAAAAACCTGCAGGGAAACTGAACGTTCGTTTCCCCCTAGTAAAGCAGTCATGGCCTATACAGCAAACGGTTGTGGGCACGTTTTGGGAAAAAACAGAACGTTTTTAAGCAATGGAGCTGGACTTGTCATTTCGGGGAAGAGAACGCCTCTAAAGAAAAGCTTGGTGCTGTGGGAAATTTCATCAATGTGATGGGTAGTAAGTGATTATAAAACCCCAAAAAGACCATCACATTTTAAAACAAAACTTGGTGTTCTATAAAATGTATGTTTAAGACTTTAGAATTAGGGGCAAGGTACGGAAGGGGGCACAGTGCCCATCACTCTAGGTGAGCCTTTTAAAACTTTTTAAGTGGCTGTAGAGGGTAAAAGGGAAAAAGAAAAACTTGTTAAATTTAAAATAACACACTCACTAAGAAAATTACAGAAACACCGTGTCCACCCAAAAGCAAAAGAACTGTCTGAGTGAAACACTGAATTGTCATCATAGAAAGACAGCAGCTGTAATAGACGGGATATGCAAGGCTGTGTCTGGACTTTTTGTTGGAAAAAATCTGGGTTTCTTTTAACCCGCGGAATCTTCCCCCCCTGTGTTTTCCCTAACCATTTCCTTACCAAATGCTATCGTCGAGCGCTTTCGACCTCAGAACCAACAACATTCCCTGTTGTGATTTCCACGCCGTGAATTACAAATATTTTTGGGAGGGCAAATTTCATACGGGCTGTTGGGTTGGCAGGGAGGGGCAAACCGTGCGGGGAGGGGGGAAGGAAAAATTTTTTTAGCACCTGCATTTGACTTTCTGAAAAATTTCGTTTCCCCCTTTTTCTGATAGCAGTGATTTCGTATGACCTTTTTTTTCACAACAGTAACATGCTTGGGTGCACGAGTAGAAAACCCGGAACTGGAGTGGAAAGGTGGTGGGTAGGAGGTGGAAAGGGGAAACTTTGAGATTCCCTCGACACCGAGGCCCCGATCATTATGTGAAAATGGACTTTAGGCATTTCACGTACTCTTATGTTTTTTTATAGAATTCTAGAAGGTTACACCTCTTAAAATCAAGAGATGAAACGATACGGGGCGTTTGGGTTAAAAAGGTGATATAAACTGAAATTCTAGAATCAGTTTAAATTTTCCCCTACTGACGCTGGCCACTTTTAAAAACCCTTGGCTAGATTTAAAGCCTCCATAGCTTCTGAAGCTATATTAGCAGCACGTGCCTGACCTCTCAACCTGCCAGCACTACCCAACTGTGTGGTCAATGTTTCAGCATACGTAAAAGACCACTGCAAGGAGTCATTATGCTGAGCCACCCCAAATATCTTAAAAAGTTCCTCCGAAATACATCATACTCATAGTTCAACGTCTTTCCATCCAGGCCTGACGCGCACATCATGTCGCTAGCTAATGACCCAGGCTTCAATTGAGATCTAATAAAAGAAATCTTTTCACTTCCTGAAGCTACATTACTATTCTGTATGACATCTTCACACTGTTGTATAAATGACAGTGCCGGGCGGGACTCTTCCTCCCCTGAAAATCTAGTTATGGAAGACTCCTGGTGGAGAAGTTTAATAGTTGGTACTGATGGAGAAGCCATATTGACCACTGGAGGTGTAATTGTAGGATCAGGAGAAATATTAGCCTCTACCTCTCCCGGTGGCGACATATATAAAGAGTAATATGAGCCACTCCTCAACAATATTTGCTAATACAATTAGCATAAATGACCTCTCCTAACTACACTGAGGTCCACCCTACACCACTGACAACACCAATTACACTTACAAAAACCTGAACACGCTCATTACAACTTTATAGTCTAGAAGAGTTAACCTCTACTGTACCACAGAAAACCACGCTCGCATCGAAAACGAACTTTTTCAGGGGTAGCTGTTCCAAAAAACTTATATGCATAAAACTAAATGTAGGTTCCACTAACTCTCTTCACTTGTACACTTAAATCACAAGAAACACTCGTATACTACATACCACTGTTATATACTTGTCTGTTTTGGTTGTGAAAACTGCACTGGTTTGTGTTACAATGTGTCTTTAACCCACAGTTAATCACTTTAAAAAAACCACTTAAACCATTTAACCCACACGCAACAGGTAATTCCTACTTAACTAGACAACTGCAACACTTGTACGTACTTGTACACTGTCTTACCATAACCTCGACAGTATCAAAGAAGGGAGTTTGCGTTGTTTGTGAAGCAGTAACAAATGAATAATGTAACGAAGTGTAATAATATTTATCACTCTCTACCTTGCTCCCTTGCGCCTCATCTCACGAGTGTGGCAACCGAACACTCTCTCTCCACTCTGGTGAGATATGGTATCTCACTCCTCTTCCTCACAATCCTCGCCACTCACAACAAAATGCTTTAAACCCCGCGAAAACACTTGATGCCGGAGCCAGTAATATGGCTTAGAAGCTGTGACGTATTTTCTAGCCACTCACATCACAATAAACCCCGTGACGTCACTGAAGCAACGAATCACAGAGCAGGTTGCTCTGACGTCACCACCTTCAAGCGCGACACGCTGTACCTGTCCCGATCACAAAGGATCACACGGGACTGAAAAACTAGCCACTTTTAACACTTCTTACTGCTTTAAAAAAACTGGATACTAGTACTCACTTAGCGCAGGTACTTAGCTGGCAATAAAATACTCTTTGTGGCGTTGTAGTCCTGAAATGAGAGGCCTAATGAAGACAAGACTCGAGGCATCCCCCTTGCGTCCAAGATGGCGGTGATGTAATCCTCTGAAGTCGTGTAGATAATTAGTAATACAAGTGGAAACGCGTAGATAAGTAATCCAAGTGGAAACGCGTAGATAAGTAATCCAGTGACGGCGTGTAGATGAGTAATCCTCTGTAGTCGTGCTGCTAAGCGAAGCAACCACACTCAGCGCTCACCTCAACACAGCCATTTCTCACTTCACCGTCTATCTTCGTCGTAAATCTTTTTACCGTTTACAAAAAACAGCTTAACGAGGCATAAGACAACAGCTTGTCACAATGCACGCTGAATGTAAAAGTCACTCACACTTTAGGCTCTTTTCGTCTTTTTAGGCCTTCCAAGAAGTGGAGGAACAAAACGGCTGGGTTTGCCGCTCTCAAAAAACACAATGGGCGGCCCGGACTGTCCAGTCGGCTTTTTTTCAGTCTTTTCCTTATTAAACCAACTTCGAAGGCGTAGGCTTTGTTTTATCGGTATCACCAGGTATGCCGGGCCTCACTGGGCCTTCCCTATATGCAGTTGCAAAGGGTGAAGGCAAACCACCAGTGTAATTTGGGTGATTTATTCCTAGTGAGGCACAACTGTGACTGCACTGCTGACAGTCTACAGGCACACTGACTCTTGACGCTTTGGCGGCTGGCGGGAAAACACAGAGCCCACCAAACCACCCACGCTCGAGTTACCAATTAGGTAATTACTTACAAAGACATTACATATATATAATTTTATCTCTCATGTGTTAATTACACCAACACATGCAGGAGATCAAGTGTGGCAAGGTGTCCCACTCCAGATGGCTCACCACAGCCCAGTCGCTCGTGTACATGTGGACCAGAAAGGATGGACTGACTGGCAAAGAACTGAACACCCTGGAAATCCTAGTCAAGTACTGCCTGCAGGTGTACTTCAAACTCTACAACGACATCAAGGTTCACCACAGACTAGAAGACGGCCCCACGCACATCTTCACGCAGCTCAGAGTGATGAGGTCGCAGCCCAAGAAGGTCCAAACAGCTGTGACCTTCTACGTGCGGACAGGAGCATGGTTCGCACACTCAGCATGTGTCCTCCTCTCGCTGATGGCGAGTCAGAGTGAGGACGACCGCAGGTTCGCCGTGACCCAGATTTTGAAGCTGAGGACTGGCGAGGAGTATGGGGACACCAGTGTATGACCTCGCATCACACCCAAGCTGAACTTGTCAGCCACCAGCTTGCAGACAGCTTGTTGATCAGCTGGCAGTCTGGCCAGGTGCACGAGCCGGCATTTACCTGTTCACTGTCCAGGGATCAGATCCAGGAGATCCTGGTCAAGCCGTACGAAGTTCCGGAGTTCTCTATCCACACTCAGAGCACCGAAAGAGTCGTGAAGCAGGTGACAGAGGCTGCGGCAGTAGTGGTGGGGCAGCAGGCCAGAGACGGGTTCATCCGGGCTCGGGCCCACCACCGGGAGACCATGCCCTGCTTCAGGTCTAAGAAGGACATGATGGACACGTTCTAGGCCAACGTAGAGGCTGTGACACTTTGATGTAGTGCCTGATCAACCAACTGATCAGAAAGAGCTTACCATGCTAGTCATTTGGAACTCATATTGGTGCATGATGCAATACACAGGACCAACCGGACACTGCGTACTCATTTAAGCATTATTCGATAAGGGTGCAATATAAAAGTGCAATTTTGCATAGTAAGAATGTAAGAATTGTTCAAATGCAAAAATGGAGTGAGATAAAATCGTCTTAGCATTCCATTTTACATAGGAAAGAGATCAAAATCTCAAAATTGGCATGCCAAAGTTGAGAAAAAGAGTTTTTGTTATACGGCGTATCCTAATGTATAGTGAGGAGATAGGTTTTGTGACAGTTTTAGGGATAAGAAAAGAAAATGACAGTATCAATAACAAACAAACACTAGCAACTGGTATTATGCTCGTAATACTCGATGAGTTTTTACCCTCTACAGCATGTATGTGAGGTGAGGTCACTGGTGCTGCTGGAGGAGGCACCATGGAGGAGGGCAGCAGAGGCTCCTTGGACACACCTGAAAACCACTAATTGTTGATATCTTTCTGAGACTGTATACGGAAATTTGTCGATACAAGGTATAATTACATCGCAGACTATAATTCATAAGTGAGACTAACTTCATGCAAAATGTTAACATTATAACTCTCAATACCATCCATTTGCTGTGGCTGTGACTGATGTGGTGGGAGGCTGTGGCTGTGGCTTATGTGGTGGGAGGCTGTGGCTGGTACTGGGGTTTAGGCAGCACTCCAACATCAGTGTCAAAACAATCTGTCAAAAGAAAATATCAGTAATAATCCGGTACATAATTAGAACATTGATACTGTACCTGCCAATGCTAAAGCCATATAATTAAGAGAGAGAAAATAAAAAACTTTGTCCAATACATTGATAAGGGCTGTAAGCCATTAATAAGAATAAATACACCCTTAATATAGATGTGTTGATGATAACAATAATGCATAGTCTGTACAAACCACTGTGTGCCATATTTCCGGTAGTAATGGTAGAGCTGCCCTCCCCTGCTGCCACATCTAGCCCAATCTCCGCTGATGCTAATGGCGCTACAGAAAGATATGATCAAAATAAATGTTTGAGATGGTTAACTACGTGCTTT
>JACEEZ010001403.1:67500-90000 GCA_016584305.1 Chionoecetes opilio
TTAATTCATTTATCAAATAACTAAATATATCAATGGAAAGCTAATAAGATTGCACTTCTATTGATACCCTTCATGATAACAGGTGACTCGCAAAGTTTTAAGTGGCGATCGAGTTTAAGTGGATATTAAGGTAATGCATATTTCTTCAGAGTCTCGTAATTGCATCTTTTTGCGTGTTTTACTCTTTTTTATTTGATAATATTATACTACGGTAATATTACGGTAGCTCATTGCTCACCAGAAAACCTATTCAATGTATATTCTTATTTCTATGAATTATTCATCTCAGCAGACAACAGATAGATTTCCATTATGTTCAAGTGAATATTTCGAAGTTACTCATTACATTAGTTCGTTATCTATAATACCTTTAATAATATTTCTGCAGTAACTGAAATATTCAAAACTTGAAAAATACGGAAGCATCTAGGTAGGTAGCATAACAGTTATGTACTATACCTCCAATTAGTTTATCTCTTAAGTTTTTGTAAGTGTGTACGTCCCTGGATGAATACTCACTCTATATGATCTTCATATGTAATTAAATTCCTGCTGGTGTTGTCCAGTCTTGGTAGATTCGATGTTGGGCAGGACATTGGTTTCAATGACAGCTACACGTTTTTACTTCTTAGGTGAAAATTGAAGCATTCATGTGTGAAGTGCATAGAGCATATGTACTGGCTCTTCACGTTATTGTACTTCCGTATATTTTTTCTTTTGCAGGCTTCAATCCATACTTTTCTGTGTTTCTGGATCCTTGGAAAACTATGAAATGTAATAAATTTCTTTTTGTTTTTCCAATTCATTGGACAAGAAGCCACTGCACAAAAACCCATTGTAAAAAAAGTCGCCAAGCTAGACGACTGTACACTTCACGGCAGGGATGTGAACTTTTGTAGGCCACATTGTTGTATCGAGCCACCACAATTATCGTATTTCCAGATAGTTTACCGTACAACCTTAGGGAAAATAATATAGTAGGTAAATAAATGACTAGCATTGAATACTTCATTGAATTCAGCATTCCATATTAGAATATTTCCTCTTTTCATCAAAATAAATAATAGCTAGACTAAATTCAATCCAAAGTCAAACTTTAAACTCTCTCTCTCTCTCTCTCTCTCTCTCTCTCTCTCTCTCTCTCTCTCTCTCTCTCTCTCTCTCTCTCTCTCTCTCTCTCTCTCTCCTCTCTCTCTCTCTCTCTCTCTCTCTCTCTCTCTCTCTCTCTCTCTCTCTCCTCTCTCTCTCTTCTCTCTCTCTCTCTCTCTCTCTCTCTCTCTCTCTCTCTCTCTCTCTCTTCTCTCTCTCTCTCTCTCTCTCTCTCTCTCTCTCTCTCTCTCTCTCTCTCTCTCTCTCTCTCTCTCTCTCTCTCTCCTCTCTCTCTCTCTCTCTCTCTCTCTCTCTCTCTCTCTCTCTCTCTCTCTCTCTCTCTCTCATCTCTCTCTCTCTCTCTCCTCTCTCTCTCTCTCTCTCTCTCTCTCTCTCTCTCTCTCTCTCTCTCTCTCTCTCTCTCTCTCTCTCTCTCTCTCTCTCTCTTTTTCTCTCTCTTAGAAGTTGACATCGACCGATTTTTTTTGTTTTTGTGCGATGACAATTTTTGTATACCTTCATAATGTAATTTTATTTGTGAGTCAATTATCGTATTTTCGTGTACGAAACGTGGGGTTATCTCAATCATGCATCATACAACTTACAAATAGTAAAATTGTCGTACATTTATGATAATTATCGTACAATTAACGTCGCTGCTTCACGGTAAGAGCTGGCACGTTGAGAGGGGGCGGAGCTTATATGACGCTAAGCGACGCGCGCGACGAGAAGCCAAGAACTTTTATATATATATTTTTAATTCATCGACACTTGCTTAATTTGTAATAAAACAAAAAATCCACATTCTATTTTATTGTAAAGTAATAGTTTATAATATAAAAAACCTTCAACCTTCCTAATAAAAAAGCTCCATTTCATTTTTTGTCCCATAGCGGTCTATGGGAGTGACGCTACCTCTCTTTGTTTTCCTTGAGTACAGACACTGGACTATATTCAAGAATGCTCGTCAAAACCCGGCAGGTGGAGATTCCCCACAGCCGTATCTCCACCGGTGGCATCTACAAGAAATGCCCGACCGGTGGATATTTGACAGTCGTACCAACACAAGCGGTGGCTGCAAAAGCAGGCGTACCAACACAAACGAGTCCAAGGCGGCATCAGTATTTTGACTGTTTTATACATATCTAATATATTTTACTAGTGTAATTTATCATTTTTGACATTAAAATAATAGCTTAGTTAGTGTTCGCCACTTGTCTGGGGCGTTGGTGTAGAAAAAATGGGCCCGAGTTATGCTTGCGAGTACATTTGAACCAGTACATTGTGTGGTGCCAGTACTGCACCACACAATGGCTGACCTCCATTTTCCGCCGCCGCCCAGCTTCCTCACAACTTCACACACCTATATAAGGCCTCCTGGACCTGATTTTACCTTAATTATGACACGTGTGCATTCACAAGGTATGCATGTTACTCTCGGTTGTGTTGAAAACTCACCTGTAATGGTCTGGGAAGAAATAGGATGGAATAAGGCAGAGCAGTATGCAGGTGGGATGTGTAATCAGCTGACTCGACGCAAGCAGTGGAGTGCGACGAGTGGATGTTTTCAAATGATTCTTGTATACCGCTCCGCGACGCAACGCGTGGAGAAAATTTCTTGAATATGGTCCACTACCAGGGTTTTGTCGAGGACGGCATCATCCTGTGCCATCCTCATTCTTCCCATCAGATCCTTTTCCTCCACCCTAGCGTCCATACATATTCTTCCGTCAGACAAAGGAAGAAGGAGTCGTAGGAGTGGTGTGTCTCCAGCTACGCCTGCTAATTCATCGACAGATAAGCTTCCCATATGATTAGGGTCTTTCAGTCCACCAACCTCAGCATCACTCCCCTCGTCGCTGACAGCGTCGTCCTCATCAGAAGGAATGATGACGATGTCGGTGGATTCGATTTGGGGTACTTCCTCCAAACCCGAGATATTTTGTCCTACCATCAATCCAGCAACCCAGCAAAAAACATATTTTTAATATATTAAATTTTATAATTATCATTCCTCATTTTTCATATGCTTACAGTTACATATACATTTTTTTGGTAATATCATTGATTAATTGATATATTTTTGTTCTCTTTGCCGTAAAAATTTCATATCTCAGCAGCAGCAGCAGTAGTAGTAGTAGTAGTGGTAGTAGTAGTAGTAGTAGTAGTAGTAGTAGTAGTAGTAGTACACACTAAGAAAATGTGGTGCAGGAAAGGTGCAAATTTGACATTTAGGGTGCAAAATCCGCTTGCCGGGCGGAAGGTGCAATTGTGCACCTCTAAAGGTACTTTTAGGGTGCAAACAAAGAAAGGTGCAAACCTTGCACCTTTCTTGATATTTATACAAGGCGGGTGGGCCAGGGAAATATATTAAATATTTTTCTGTTATTATTATCATTATTATTATTATTATCATTATTATTATAATCATTACTATATATTTTTTGTATTTATATTATCCTCATTATTATCAATATCATTATAATTCATCATTGATATTTATATCATTATCATTATTTTTTTATCATTATAATTGATTTTATCATTATTATTGTTATTATCAACATCATTCTATAAATTCTTATTATCATCATTATCATCATAATTCCCAGCTATGGGTTAAATTGTGGGCAGCCTGGGGTTAATCCCTACAGGGGGTTCTGCGTCCCTGGCCACGGTGAGCAGTAAGGCCAATCCCTGACATAGATTGGTTTGGGGGGGGGGGGTTTGCAACCCTTCCCTGTAAAAACTAAACTAGCCACAAACATAGTAAGAGGTAGAGGCCGGGGGCGCGGTAATCGCGCCCCCGACCCGGTTTTGCCGGGGGGCCCGACATTGCAAACCCCTCCTATGCCGACGCAGGGGAGGGGTCTGCCTATGACGAGTGCGGGGCAAAGCCCTCGGGAATCCCGCACTCTAAATCAAGTGGTAGGGCCCCCTAGCCCAACTTTTTCTTATGGGGGTGGCCGGGGCGGTGCAGAGGCGACACCTGCCCGTCGAATCACTCCTGGGATCAACCTGCAGAGGGTTCTTCGTGTGGGCTCGTGGAACGTTCTGAGCCTCTCAGACGATCATCGACTACTTCTCCTATCGGGCGAGCTCAGTAGGCTGAGATATAGTGGGACTCTCTGAGACGAGGAGGCCTGGCAGCGGCGAGACTAGCAGTGGGGGTTACAACTACTACTGGTCCGGCATGAGCAATGGTCACCGTGTACGGGGAGTAGCTATAGGCATCTCCAGCAAACTGCAGCCGTCAGTTGTTGAGGTTACTCCGGTTGATGAGCGTACCCAGTGGGCACAGCTCATGAATTCCATGTGTATTACACATGGAAATCTGGTGAAATCTTCTGTACACCTGTATTCATCAAATTTCCATGTCTTTTCCACGTGGATAACTAGTTACCGAATTCATATGTATAAGTGAATATAGAAATCACGTGATTTCCCTCAGAAAATTACTTACGCATATAACTGGTCGATGAAATCACATGGAATACATACCAAAAATATTCAAGAAATTATAGGGATATATATAGATAGCCATATGTATAGCTGAAACATTCAAAATTAGATCAACCCGAATGATTTTGCATCCTAAATCAGTTGATTTGTCATGTTTCACCCATACTCCTATTCATGCGTAGTACATAACGGTGCTGGATAAATCGTGAATAAAATATATTTGAATTTATCTATAATAATATAAGCGAAAGTGTGTGTGTGTGTGTGTGTGTGTGTCCGCTCCAGGTGCCGCCCCCTGTGGCGGAATCCCCTCAATGGGCACATTTTAGAAACGGTCGAGCAGGGGAATTTTTAGCCCATTTTGAGATGATCCGATCACTTTTTTTTTTCTTTTTTAGCAAGCCTTTGCGAGAATTGGGAAAAAAAAAAGTGGGTTGCGAGGAATTGAGGAAACTTGATGGTAGGGTGTGGGTAATGGGCGAGTGAATGGGTGGGGGTGGTGGATGGGTAATGGGTGTTGATGGGTGAGGGAAAATTAGGGGGGGGTGATAGGTGAGGGAATTGATGGGGGTGATGGAAATGGGTGAGGGAATGGGTGGTGGTGACGGATAATGGGTGAGTGAAAATGGGGGGGGTGGTTGCGGTATGGTGAGTGATGGTGGGGGGATGATGGGAGCGAAAATAGATGGGGTGATGAGTAATTAAAGTAAAATTATTTTCGATATGTGTTTGATGATAATGGTATGAACTGGGTGGGGGGTGTCGGTAATGGGTGAGGTGAATGGGTGGGGGGTGATGGTATGGGTGAGTGCACATGGGTGGGGGTGAAACTTGGAAGTTAGGCGTTACTTTGGGATACAACATTTCTACATCCATGATTTCAGAAAGCTAGAAGGGCTATCTGGAAGGAAGTCTTTTTGGTGGGCGTATAATAATATAAGCGAAAGTGTGTGTGTGTGTGTGGTGTGTCTTGGTGGTGTGTGGTGTTGTCCGCTCAAGTGCCCCGCCCTGTGGCGAATAATCCCTCATATGGCACTTTTTGGAACCGGCTCGAGCAGGGGAAGGTTTTAAAGCCCATTTTGAGATGATCCAAAACACTTTTTTTTTTTTTTTTTTAGCAGCCATTAGCAGAATTTTGAAAAAAAAGGGGTTTTCGAGGAATTGAGGAAAAACCTTGGGTGTAGGGGGAGGGGAATGGGGGGAGTGAATGGGGGGGGGAGGGTAATTGGTGGGGTATGGGGAGGAATGGGTGGGGGGTGAGGGTTGGCGTTAATCAACATTTCTAACCATGATTTTAGGAAAATTAGAAGGGGCTATCTGGAGAGTCTGTGTTTGGTGGGCCTTCGGCCCACCAAACACAGGGGCCTTCGGCCCACCAAACACAGGTGGTGGGCCTAAGGCCCACCAATAGCCCTCCGCAGGAGCTAGCCAAAAAGTCCGCCCGGAGGTCGGCTTTGCGGCTAGTATTATATATTTCACAAACAAAAAAATTGCCCCACAAAAATCGTCGATATGTAATCAAAATTAGATAAATAACGAATAAGAAATATCAAGTTTCCTCACAGTTACTTCATTATTATATTGTATTATATTTAATTTGAACCTGCCGCCAAACAAAACACCCGCCCCGCCTGGGGAGGGCCGCGGCAGGCGGGCGCCATGATAGTTTCTGCACAGATCAACACAGGAGGTTTCACTCGTGGCGTTACCCCCTCTTCTCGGCAACACGCCGTTATCCGCCTCACCTGTGCCTTCCTGAAGAAGACAGGTCAACTACAGCGCCTGTGATAGCATCATAGGACATCACCAGGGCTCATAGTGCTCCCCAAGGGATCCTTGCAGCCCTAAAACAGCGAACCTAAAACAGCCCTAAAAACAGCCCTACGAACAGTGAGCGAGTACTCCGTGTCAGTCACTCAGCAGTTAGGCTGGCAAACCACACAAGGTATGTATAGGCATTAACAAATAGGTATCAATTGGATTGTAGGAGTATGTTGAAGAATGTTTTGCCTCAGTAATCAATATACCAGTGTTAATTAAGTCTTCTCCCGTTTCCGCCGGAAATAATGGACGAGAGTTTCGCGGTCGTTTTCAGAGACACCAACTATTTTTTCTAGGCCTACAATAGGTTCTTGTTCTAATGATGCTTGTTTTATTTTGCGCAAACCAAAAAAAACAAAAACAAAAATGAAAAAAACCACATTAAACCTAACCTAACCTTGTTTTAATGAAACGTAACCTAACCTTAAAGATTTTAATGAAACCTAACCTAAACCTTATAGGTTTTAATGAAACCTAACCTAACCTTAATCACAAAGTATACTTTTTAATTTATTTTTTTATTTTTTTGGTTTGCGGAAAATAAAAATATCACCATTAGAACAAGCACCTATTAGGTGCTTGAAAAAATAGTCGGTGTCTCTGAAAACGACCGCGAAGCTGTCGTCCATTATAACCAAATATCCTGTAAGAGTTCGCGCTTCATCATTTTCGCTTCTTTTAATTTTAACTATAGGTGAATATGCAGTTTCAACCAATAATCCTTATTGACCAATACTTTCCGGACCTAAATGGTGGGGCTGCCCACCCCAAGACCCACCTGGTAGTTCACTAACCTAACCTAGGCATTAATTACGTAATCTAACCTCGCTAGGGGGGTTTGCCCCCCCAAAACCCCCTTGTGTTATTTATAATCTCCGCCAGCTGTTGTAGGGGCCAGAAATGTAAAATTCTAGAGTCCTTTCCCGCCCTTAGGGTTTTTTTTCCTCCAGACCTTCACAGATCCCTTCAGATATTTTTAAAACGTCATTATAAAGTGGGGGAGAGATGCCCCCTTCACCCCACCTCCCTAAACGACCTCCCTGGACCCCTCAAAAATATATTATGGTTAATATTGCTAATCTAACCCCACTATAATCTTACCTAACCTCACTAATAACCTCCGAGCTAGACCTCCAAAAATAATGACCAACTTAACTTCAAAATTACCTAAACGAACCAGGTAAAATTCTAGTTCTTTCCCGCCCTTAGGTTTCGCAAGGAGGTTATTGGTGAGGTTATAGTGAGGTTAGGTTCGTAATATTATTTTGGGGGTTCCAGGGGGGTCGTTTAGGGAGGTGGGGTGAAGGGGGAATCTCTCCCCCACTTTATAATTACGTTTTAAAAGTATCTAAAGGGATCTGTGAAGGTCTGGAGGGAAAAAAACACTAATAAGGGCGGGAAAGGACTTTAGAATTCTACCCTGCACGTACAGCTACCCAACTGTAAATTTACAGTTTAGGTCATCCCGCGACTTCGAAGCCGAAACATAGTTTTCCTAAATAATATGGTACCTGGAACTGTTGCCGATATGTATTCTCACCGACGTTGTCGAGTGTTCCTATTTTCGACGACAGTTCCATTTTTTTATCTTGATATTACACCACCCGGTTAATATTCCGCATGAGTTGGCGGGCTCCACAGGCCTTACAGCTTACTTTTACTCTATTGTGTTTGGCTCAATATATTGTGCAGCAGTTATTCACTTGCGGAAACCAAAATATAGCCCAACACTTATAATTATATAAAAATTGTTAGGTTAGGTTACGTTGAGGTTTGGTTAGGTTAGATTTAGGTTATATTAAGGTTTAGTTTAGATTAGGTTATGCTTAGGATAGGTTTGGGTCTGGTTTTGTAGAGTTATTTAGGTTAAAACAAACAAAAAAGGATGGTGTGCGATTGTCCGGGTGGTTGGCGCTGCCAACTCCTGCGGAATATTTAACGAATTGTACTTTTTAGTGATGTAAATATTATTTTTGTAGCACTAACAATAAGAATAGAGGAACAGATTTACAAAAAGTGTACCTACTTGTTTTGTTTTCTAGATTACTTAAACTCAATAAATATTTAAACTCAATAAATATTTTTTTTATTTGTGTGATACATCTGAAGGAAAAAGTTATATTGCTAATAAATGCAAATACCAAATTAGGTTGGATTGTAACCTTTTAGTATTAAAGTAGCTCTTAGAGTACCTGTTTATTATGCTGCAGATGTTACAAATTAAGTCAAGCATGCCTGGCCTGTACTAGTAATTGTACAATGTACTGTACCATACTGATAATAGTTTTTGTTCTTAGAATGTGGAAACGAGCAGTGTGGTTGGAAGGCAAGAAAGAAGAGGAGGGTGTAGTACCATCCAGTTGGGTGTTAGAGGGGAACCAAACTTTGCTTTGGCCACATGGTGTTAATGCTGAGAGGGCCCTTCATAATCAGCAAGAACCGGACTTTAAATCAAGGAGGAAGTTTTTGTTGAAAAAAAGTGAAAATTACTTCTGGTAGGTATTTTACTGCTACCATACTTGTAGCCTCCTGCATAACATTCACTTTCTTTTATGGATGCTCATCTTAGAATAACTAATTTGATCTCCCTTATAACAGTACCTGAAATTCAATTACTAGCTATTACGGTCATAATGTTGACCAGTATATATCTAGTTAAGACTGTTTTTTGTTTTGGTCTACTGAAAAATTGACTTGGCTCGTCATAAGCTATGGAACATCAAGTCTAATACAATCCAGCACTGTATTGCTATTTACAGCTGTATTATATTTTATGTTTGTAAGATATGATATCCAATAACCAATTCTACATGTTATCTGCTGATTGTAGTTCCATGTCAGTTTCACCACCACATGTTTAATTTCGATTTAATGCTCGATTTAGATTGTTCAAAACAACATGAAGATTCTTGTTATCTCGGCCAACCTAAACTGTTTGGTTATGGGACAGTTAAGTTAAATACCATCACAAAGTTGAGTCAAGCTATTTATTAGGCAGTGGTTAAGATTTATGGTAAGAAAATTTCAGACAGTTTTCAAGAATGTGACAACTACCAGCTGACATCTACCGTGGAGAGTTTAGAGAGCAACAGTGATCCAGATGATGAAGGTCTACTCTTGCGAGGGAGGAGAAAACGATCCAAGAAGAATCTACCTGAGGACTTTGTCAGCAGTGAAGACGTACATGGTAGGCAACCCTAAAGTCACATTTAATAATATACTAATGATGTAAAACAAAAAATATTTATACAAAAGAATTATGTCAGTGAATAAGATACTAGTACTGTTGTTGTTGATAAATATGTTTAAATAACAAGTTGAGAGAATTGAGAAGTTGTTACAGAGAAAAGTATAAAAAAACATATTGTTTGGAGAGCAAAATTTTCCCATCACATTTATTGTTTCCACCTTGTATAATTGTGGAAAGAAATATAGATGCCTGGTTTCCCAAGCCCTTCCTCCTCCCTTTATTTTTCTTTTACGAATCAGAGGGAATACGGTGACAATATTCTTACACCCCTGTCATAGGATGATTTGTAACATGTGTTTGTAATGTGTAATAATTTTGACACAGAAAAGGGCCACATGATGCCAGTCTCGCAGAAGACACTGGTCATAGCCTCCCCAGAAAAGGTGGCATCTGCTCCTTCACAGGTCCTATTTCCAAAGCCTCCTCCTAAGGTATCATCGAATCTGCTGTCCATCAGAACACCTGGGCTGACGGAGTCTGGTGCAGCCAAGAGATCTAGGTCATCTGACTATAATAGGTATGGTATTCTTGCATTGGTGTTATTTGTTCTGTTCATTAACCTTGCATATTAATTCTTGGGAAACCCACCCCCCATGATATAAACATGTCTTCAGGATACTATTTTCCAGACATACTTTTCAATTTTCATGCCTTTTCCACACTACCTCTACCAGTATGAGGGAGCTTTTCTATTTATGTACTGGTCTATTTTTTTTCATCCATACAACATATTGAGTTACTCTCCCAATCCATGATACCACACCACAATATTTACCTAAAGATCACACCCATGCCAAAGATCTCGGTTACTACCTTTGCTTATATATTGCCAGTTATTCAAAGAAGACTATTTCCATTGAAGTTTTTATACCGACTGTTTTTCCCCTTGTACGGGTCTGTATGAAGTAAATATGCAGTACAGTGCTTTCGTGTTGTGGGTTTCGAGTTTTACTTTTTATATATATATATATATATATATATATATATATATATATATATATATATATATATATATATATATATATATATATATAATATATATATATATATATATATATATATATATATATATATATATATATATATTTTCTCTTTGTCTTAAGAGTGTCTTATTCTCTTTTGTAATCACTTTTATGACTTCGCCGTAGCTTGTCATGTTTGCTGTATCGCGATTTCGGGTCTAAGAACCCTTCTTCAGCAGCATATGGAAGATGTTTTCTCCTCAGGAGTTGAGGTGAGCATGATTAAGATGCGAAGTGAATCACTTCGCATCTTAATCATGCTCACCTCAACTCCTGAGGAGAAAACATCTTCCATATGCTGCTGAAGAAGGGTTCTTAGACCCGAAATCGCGATACAGCAAACATGACAAGCTACGGCGAAGTCATAAAAGTGATTACAAAAGAGAATAAGACACTCTTAAGACAAAGAGAAAATATCTCTAAGAAGATAACAAACGCTGAACTAGCTATCACTTTTAACAAGATCTGTCTCAGAGAAAATCTCCTGCCGTATATATTATATATATATATATATATATAATATAATTATATATATATATATATATATATATATATATATATATATATATATATATATATATATATATATATATACATATATATATATATATATATATATATAATATATATATATATATATATATATATATATATATATATATATATATATATATATATATATATATATATATATATATATATATATATGTGTGTGTGTGAGTGTGTGTTTTCTAATGTCTTTTGTATGCCCACTGGGTATAAGAGGTGTGGATGAGGATGAAACACACTCTGGGTTTCATGTGTCTTGTTGCAGTGTACGCTCCTACCGAGATGCGTAAAACTGAAGAGAAGGAGATGTTCTACGCCAAACTCGACTCTGTGTTAGACCAGTGTCCTCCTCGGGACACACTCATTGTCTTGGGCGACTTCAATACTACTAATGGCACTGTGAGAGATGGCTACGAGTTATGTGTTGGTCCCCATGGCTCCGGTACCAGAAACACCAATAGTTCTCTGCTTCTGAACTTTGCAAGGTCCAAAAGGTTGAGAATTGCAGGTTCTTGGTATCAGAGACCAGAACTGCACCACTGGACATGGTATAGTAATGCCGGAGGGGTAGCTAAGGAGATCGACCACATCCTCGTTAGTACTCGTTGGAGGATCCTCCAGAACTGCAGGGTTTACTGGAGTGCTGAGTTCTTTGGAACAGATCACAGACTTGTTGTTGCTACACTTAAGCTTCATGTCAAGTCCAGAAGAATTTCAAGAAGTAACCATACTGTGTTTCATCTTGAGAAACTGAAGGACTTGACATGTGCTCATGAGTATGCGGTGGCAGTCTCAAATCGGTTTGATGTGCTCGGTGCTCTCGGGAACCCTGTAGAACTGTGGGTTACCTTCAAACGTGAAACTCTACAGGCTGCCAAGGAGTGTATTGGGGAGCGCCCGAGGTCAAGGCGTGGTTTTGTCTCGACGGAGACGCTGGAGAAAATCGAGGAGAGTTGCGCTGCCAGGCTGGCTGGGAACCAGGACCAGCACAGGGCTCTGTCACGTCGGACTAGAACCCTCCTGGGGAGAGACAAGGAGAGGTATGTCAGGAGTCTCGCTGAGGATGTCGAGGGTCATTTGAACGCTAATGACCTCCGACCCGCCTACCGAGCCCTGAAGAAGCTCCGTTCCAAGTCTCCTTCTCGGGCGAGTGCTATTCGAACAGCAGATGGGCGCCTCGTGTCGGACATGGATGGGCAGATGGCTCGTTGGGCTGAGTACTTGGGGCAGTTGTTCACGGTGGACCCTCCAACTGAGCAGCTTCACACCACTGGGTTACAGGCTGTGGATGCCGATCCTCCCATTGACGAAACCGCACCCTCTCTTGACGAAGTCAGAGAGGCTGTAGCAAAGTTGAAGGGTGGAAAGGCAGCTGGTGTTTGTAATATCAGTTCGGAGCTCCTCAAAGCTGGGGGTGAGGCCATGATCCGCGGGTTGCATGCTGTCCTGACTGCCGTGTGGCAATCAGGTACCATTCCTTCTGACTGGAAAAGGGGGCTGGTCGTCCCTATCTGGAAAGGGAAAGGGACCGTCAGGACTGCAACAATTACCGCGGTATTACACTGCTCAGCGTACCAGGCAAGGTGCTTGCCCATCTATTGCTGACACGAATTCGCAGTCATCTGGTGAAGCATCAGAGACCTCAGCAGTCCGGGTTCACGCCTGGTAAGTCAACAACGGACCGTATCCTAGCGCTTTGTGTCCTGGTGGAACGCCGACGTGAGTCTCGACTGGGGATGCTTGCAGCCTATGTTGATCTCAAGAAGGCGTTTGACTCAGTGCATCATGAGTCACTCTGGGATCTTCTGCGACTTCGAGGGATTCCTGCAAGGACTATTGGTTTGATAACTGGTCTGTATTCTGGGACTGAGAGTGCTGTGAAGTGTGGGGCAGGTGTATCCAGCTTCTTTCCTGTGAATACAGGAGTGAGGCAAGGGTGCGTCCTTGCCCCATCACTTTTCAACGCTTGTATGGACTGGGTATTGGACAAGGTTGTAGATCAAAGTGATTGTGGAGCATCCGTCGGCAACACCAGGATCACTGATCTTGTTTTTGCCGATGATGCAGTAATCTTTGCTGAGTCGCTGGAGGTCCTGGTGATGGCTCTCGAGGCGCTGCACGATAGAGGCTAAGCCTTTGGGACTTGAGGTCTCCTGGCTCAAGACCAAGGTCCAGGTGTTTGGAGACTTACTAGATGAAGCAGTACTGTCTGTTCATGCGTGTGGCGAGGACATTGAGATCTTGGAAAGTCTTACATACCTTGGTAGCGCAGTCCATACTGACGGCGGTTCACGTCAAGATGTCTTACGGCGGATTGGCATAGCCCACGGTGTTATGGACTCGCTCAGACGGAGTATTTGGCGTTGTCGGTACCTGTGCAGGAGGACAAAGATCCGGATCTTCAAGTCGCTTGTGATCCCTGTCTTACTCTATGGTGGTGAGACATGGACACTAAATGGTGACTTGAAGAGACGAATCAATGCCTTTGGTAAGAAGTGTCTTCGCAGAAGCATGGGGTATCGCTGGGATGATTACGTGTCAAATCAGCGATTCCACCGTGAGACTGAATCGAGGCCTATTACCTGCATAGTCCGTCAGCGCCAACTTCGGCTATATGGGCATGTGGCACGCTACCCTGAAACCGATCCTTCCCATCGGGTTGTATCTGTCAGAGACAATCCGGCGTGGAGGAAGCCAAGGGGGCACCCACAAGGCTCGTGGCTGGGGCAAGGTCATGTTTCTTGTCGAGAGCTGCTTGGTATGGGAAAGGAGCCTGCATGGGAGCTCGCGCGTGGTGACCCTCGGGAGTGACGTCGTAGGGTGGGCGAGGCGACGCGCCCCCCGGCGGGTGCCCCCAATGATTGATTGATTGATCATAATTGATATTATTGTTTATTAAAATGTCTATTATAAATATATACCGGTATGGTATAATTGATATTAATGATAATAATATCATTATTGTATATTGGTAGTATAGTATAGTGATTGAAACAATAATAATTACTTTATTGAAAACTGCAATACTAATAATGATGTAATAACACTAACAATAATAATTAAAACACTAATACTAATTATTACAATAATAACAACAGTGATAATGATAGTCATAAAAATAATGAAAAATTCGAGTGATGAAAATAGTATTAATGATAATAAAAATAAGAGCATTTCCGACTATAACAAATAATAATTATCAATATTATTAATAATATAATTACAGTTATCATAATTATTATTACTGACATATTTATTATTATTATTATTATTATCATTATTATTATTATTTGTATTATTATTAGTCTACTACTATTATTATGCTTATTATCATCATCATTATCATATTGTTATTCTTTTTTTTATGATCATAACTATTATTATTGTATTTATATAATATATAATCATTATATAATATATAATTTATATATATAATCATTATCATCGAAGACCTGATGGCCCCCCATCTATTATTATAGCTTATTATTATCATTAATACCACCGACATTATTATTATTATTATTATTATTATTAAGTATTGTGTTATCTTTTATGAAAAATGTATTGCATGGTATAGAAATATTATTTACTCAAATAACTGAGCTTGAGATAAAACACAACTTGTATGACTGCACTAAATGTTGATTAGATTTACTTTAAAACAAGACAATGTTGATGATGTGTTCTCACAGTGAAAGGAGGAATGAGAAATGATTGCTACTCCTGTTTTAGGGCAAAACTAATGTCGTTACCTCCGCCAACGAAGTTGGAGGGGTTATGTTTTCACCCCGATCTGTCTGTCTGTCTGTCTGTTTGTTAGTGTACAGGATTTCTCGAAAAGTTACAAATAGATTTAGACCAAACTCGGTATACCAAGTCTATTTGGTATAAGGAAGAACTGATTTAATTTTGGATGAAAGCTATTGACAACTGTTGCCATGGCAACCAATTGATGATTTTTCAGCCAGAGGTATGCGCTCATACTGAGTGCATATATATAGTATATATATATCATGCAACCAATTGATGAAATATTCGGGCGGAGGTATGCGCTCTACTGAGTGCCCCCCCCCCCCCCTAGTTCAGTATATATTTGAATGGAAGTGATAGAGATAAGTACGTACTTGTCTGATGTCTGATGACTTATGAATAAATTATGGAGTTATAAGATACACAACTGTGCGGTATAGAAGCGGCATAAATACTTATGATATATTAGACAGTCTAGTATATATACCATATATGACATCTTGTTTTCAGGAAAGTATTACCATATAAATATTTTACCTTGCGTTGGTGTTTAGCTTGGCGGCATAAGAACTGGCATCTGGTTGCGGCAAACATACTTACCTGGCACAGAAGCTGCACCCTAGCGTCAAGTGCAACTTTGCGCACCCTTATGGTGCAAAATCTGTGACATCCTTTTGCACACTTGAGGGTGCAAAACATGCACCTTTAGAGGTGCAACTTAGCACCCTTAAGGGTGCTAAGCTGCACCTCTAAAGGTAGATATTTTCCCAAAATTGCTCCTCTAAATGTGCATATTTGCACCTTTAAAGGTACAAAGTTGCACCCTACCATAAGGTGCAAAAGTTGCACCCTAGCGTTAAGGTGCAACTTTGCACCCTTAAAGGATCAAAATGTGTGACATAATTTTGCACCCATAAGAGTGCAAAGTTGCACCTCTAAAGGTGCAATTTTGCACCCATAAGAGTGCAAAGTTGCACCTCAAAAGGTGCATGTTTTGCACCCAAAAAATTATAAGTGTGTAGTAGAAGTAGTAGTAAGAGTAGTACTAGTAGTAGTAGTAGTAGAAGTAGTAGTAGTAATAGTAGTAGCTGTAGTTAGTATAGCCAGAGTAAGGGTAGTAGTAGTAGCCTAGAGGTTAAAGTGGATAGTCTATAGTAGCAGTCAAGTTAAAGTTGGAACCTAGTCGTTGTATGTAATAGTAGTTTAAGCATTGTCATAGTAGTAGTTGTTGTAACCTAGTAGTAGTAGTTGCCTAGTTGTAACAAGCTGTTTTACTGGTATATTATGAGAAATGGAACATAGAAACATTAACAAAACTGAGAAAAAACTAATATTATACCCACAATAAATATTTTTTCATACATTTCCACTTTTACGCTTCTCCTCAGGGACAGTGCCCACGCGTACTTTCAAGCAGTGTTCTTCAAACTTTTTTCATTGCGACCCAGTTTGATTTTATGCTTTACATTCACGTCTCTTTTGTACGTCTGTTCCTGCTTTCTCTCTCCGATGTGAATTTTTCTAAAATTGCATACATACATACATACATACATACATATGCATATAAATGTGCATACATAATATAATACATGCATGCATCCATGGTGTGGAAAAAAAATTGCATATGCTTGAGTATGCCGATGTAAATTGCATGTATCTATTAAAAGATTTAAAAAAATATGTAGAAATACTGTGTAAATAATTGTAACTACGTAAAGAGAGAAAAATAGTATTGATTGATTGGCAAATAAACATTGCGTACAAGTCCTGCCTTCTCCCATCGTCATTATCTCTCTCTCTCTCTCTCTCTCTCTCTCTCTCTCTCTCTCTCTCTCTCTCTCTCTCTCTCTCTCTCTCTCTCTCTCTCTCTCTCTCTCTCTCTCTCTCTCTCTCTCTCTCTCTCTCTCTCTCTCTCTCTCTCTCTCTCTCTCTCTCTCTCTCTCTCTCTCTCTCTCTCTCTCTGTCTTATTTCGCATTTCACATATCATTTATATAATCGTTTCCATCTGTTTACGATGTGGCGACCTACTGAACAAAAGCTTGGGACCCAGTGTTGGGTTGCGACCCGTACTTTGAGGAACCCTGCTTTAAAAAGGACGTCCATAATTCAGCTTTCATATTTGGCATGAAAATGCAAATATTTTGGAGATTTCTCTTTAAACCTACATTGGTGCACCTTTTAGCTATCCCTAGAAGAAAACTTAAACAGGGTTAATATTTATATTCACCTCTTTTTGTAGACGAGATTCTTGCAACCCCAGCTTTCTTCCATTTTCACGAAATGGCTTCACTTTACTGGTCTCTAACGAGGGGTTATGATTACTTCCTGCTTTCTCCTTTGAACTTTTTGGAACACACTAGTTGGCCTTTGTTTATGAAAGAAAACAAATTCCTGCCTATCTCAATGCCAAAGGGAGAGAGAAGCGTTAAAAGAGGAACTGTTTATTAGGGTGGATTGATTTTACATCTGTTTCGATTTCCATATTCTAATAGAGAAAAAAACGTTCATATATGTATAAGTGCGATTAAAACTATAATAAGTTGTATATATCTGTGGCGGCTCGCACCACTGAGGTTTCGAACCGTCGCTCATCAAGCTCGAGCTCTCTCGCCACCGAGGCCTCGGACCATCGTTCACCGAGCTCGAGCACACTCGTTAGCCTGGCGTGATCGAGGCTTACCAATCAACGCCGCCCAGGGAAGAGAGGTGCTGGGGAACACCTGCTGATGGAGACAGTATTCACCTCACAGCCAACACGTCCACACCATCTATCTTGTACTTATTGTTGAGCTGTGTTACTTTTCCAGTAAAGTGAATCGCTTCACTAAGTGTTTTCATCAGAACTGCTACAGTGGTGACCCCGGAGAATCGAAAACGGCCTTTTTTGGATTTCATCATGCCTACTGACGACGTAAAGGATCAGCAGAACGCAGTTTCACTCAAGCTGCCCACCTTCTGGACTTCACAGCCCCAGGTGTGGTTCGAACAAGCTAAAGCCCAATTCCACATACGCCAGATTACTGCCGACAACACCAAGTACTACTACATGGTTGGCGCGCTGGACCAGGAAACAGCTGGGCACATCATCGAATACCTCCGTCAGCCACCAGCCGATCAGAGGTGCGAGGGGATCAAGACATTCCTTAACAACACGTTTGGTCTCAGTAGAAGTGCAAGGGCAGCTAACATCTTGCACATGGATGGACTAGGAGACCGAAAACCGTCCGTGCTCATGAACGAGATGCTTGCATTAATGGACGGACACAAGCCCTGCCTCCTTTTCGAACAAGTATTCCTGGAGCAGATGCCCGACGACATCCGCCTACTCCTCGCCGGTGATGACTTCCAGGACCCCAGACAGCTTGCAGCGCGAGCAGACGTTCTGTGGCAGGCCAAACAGCAGGGTGAAACTATCATCAGCAACGTGGCAGCTACGGCCCGACGAGTTACGCGAATAACCGAACGACCGGTGAATGCTACCAACAAGGACAAGTGGTGCTACTACCACTAAAGGTGGGGCTCCGAGGCCCGCCGATGCCGCCCACCCTGCACGCATTCGGGAAACGCCTTGGGCGGCCGTCAGTAGTGGAGACTGCTGCCGGCCTTAAACACCACCTCCTCTACATTTGTGATCGTCATTCAAGGCGGCGTAGCCTGGTTGACACAGAAGCAGAGGTTAGTGTCTTGTCCCCCACTGGCACGGACACTCGCTCCGGGAAGAAAGGTCATCCTCTGACGGCCACCAACGGCAGCAACATTAGAACATACGGGACCCGCACGATCCCCCTCAACTTCAACTGTTGTCGCTTCAAGTGGACGTTTACCATCACCGACGTTTCACAACCACTGCTTGGCGCCGATTTCCTCCTGGCACAGTCTTTGCTCGTTGACGTCAAAGGACAACGTCTTGTTAACTCTGAAACGTTTGAGTCGATTAACTTGCGCCACGCCGAATGGCCAGCACCCCACCTCGGCTCGGTAACCTTTTCCGACAACGAGTATGCCATGATCCCAGCTGACTTCCCGGACATCATAACGCCTCAGTTCCATTCAGCCGTACCCAAGCATGGGGTGATGCACCATATCTCCACCACCGGGCCGCCTCTCCATGCATGCATACGCAGGCTACCGCCCGGCAAGCTCTTACAAGCCAAAGAAGAGTTCCGTAAGATGGAGGAAATGGGAATATTGCGTCGCTCAGACAGCCCGTGGGCGTCGCCGCTGCACATGGTTCCGAAGTCATCTGGAGGCTCGAGGCCATGTGGGGACTATCGCCGTCTCAATGAGGTAACAACAGCCGACCGGTGCCCCGTTCCCCACATCCAGGACTTCACGGGGAATCTTGCCGGTGGCAGGATATTTTCTAAGATCGATCTGGTACGTGGCTACCACCAGATACCGGTCCACCCAGACGACATAAACAAGACTGCCATCATCACTCCGTTTGGACTCTTTTGAGTTCTTACGTATGCCTTTTGGCCTTAAAAATGCTGCTCAAGCGTTCCAGCGTCTTATGGACAAGGTGGGCCGTGGTTTCGATTTAGTTTTCATCTACCTCGATGACATTCTCGTTGCCAGCCGTTCTCGACAGGAACACCACGTCCATCTCCGGCAGCTCTTCCAGAGGTTAAATGAGCATGGTTTGGCCATCAACCTTGCCAAGTGCCAGTTTGGTCTCACTTCCATCACCTTTCTCGGCCATTACATCGGGCAGCACGGGGCTGTGCCACTTCCATCCAAAGTCGAAGCCATCCGTAAGTTTCCTAAGTTTTCCTTTTCCCACTACGTTGAAAGGACTCCAGGAGTTTATCGGCATGGTGACCTTCTACCACCGCTTCGTGCCGGCAGCCGCCAGAATCATGCAGCCGCTGTTCAGGGTTCTTGCTAACAAGCCTAAAGAACTCCTTTGGGACGAAGCAGCTACGACCGCGTTTGAGAGCGCCAAGGAGGCATTGGCAAAGGCATCTATGTTGGTACACCCACGAGTCAACGCACCAACAGCTCTCACGGTCGACGCATCTGACACAGCCGTAGGTGGAGTGCTAGAACAACTTATGAACGGTAACTGGCAACCTCTTGCCTTTTTCAGTCGTCACCTGCGACCCCCGGAGCGGAAGTACAGCGCGTTCGATCGGTAACTCCTCGCTCTCTACCTGGCCATCCGTCATTTCCGTTACTTCCTCGAGAGCAGAGATTTCACAACTTTTACGGACCACAAGCCTCTCACCTTTGCTTTTGCCAAAGTGTCCGACCCTTGGTCAGCCAGACAGCAGCGCCACCTGACCTACATTTCAGAGTACACTACCTGCGTACAGCACGTCTCTGGGAAGAGTAATAAGGTCGACATCGACTATATGGCCCTGACGGCTGTCCAGCAAGATGATGAAGAGATGCTCGCCTACCGCACTGCCATCTCGGGCATGTTATTGGAGGATGTACGATTTGGGCCGACAAACACGACACTCCTCTGTGACGTGTCTACTGGACAGCCCAGACCCATCATCTCCGCTGCCTGGCGCCGCCGGATTTTCGACACAGTGCACGGCCTTGCTCACCCTTCCATCCGAGCGACAAAGGCACTGATGGCAGCAAAGTTTATGTGGCACGGGCTGCGCAAGCAGGTTGGAAACTGGGCAAGGGCGTGCATCGCTTGTCAAACCTCCAAGATTCACCGACATACCAACGTACCGCTACAGAGCTTCGCTCTGCCGGAACGACGCTTCGACCACATCCACGTGGACATCGTAGGACCGCTTCCCCAGTCCAGAGGAGTTACTCACCTGTTCACCATCTTGGACCGATATACAAGATGGCCGGAAGCAATCCCGCTCTCGGATACTTCCACCGCCTCATGTGCACGTGCTCTCATCGCCTCCTGGATCGCCCGTTTCGGTGTTCCACCAGACATCTCTTCAGACTGAGGTGCACAGTTCACCTCTGGACTATGGTCAGTAATGGCCCAGCTTCTTGGCGTAAAGCTGCACCACACAACTGCCTACCATCCACAGGCAAACAGTCTGGTGGAACGTTTTCACCGGCACATGAAGACATCACTCATGGCAAGACTAACGGGCCCCGACTAGATGGATGAATTGCCGTGGGTCTTGTTGGGCATACGCACAGCTCCAAAGGAAGACCTGGCAACCTCCTCGGCTGAGCTGGTATACGGCGCCCCGCTTACAGTCCCAGGAGATTTCATCCCAGCAGCGCGCGGACAACAGGAATCTCCTTCGACCAAGCTTACGCGCCCCCGCGAGAAAGTTGGGAGGCTTTATCCTGTCCCTACATCTCGACACAGCCTCACAACCAGGTATGTCCCACCCGAATTACAAGACAGTCATTACGTTTTTGTCCGCAAAGATTTGCTCCGGACGCCGCTTCAGAAGCCTTATGAGGGACCCTTTCGAGTCCTGCACAACGGCTTCTTTCATCATTGACTACGGCGGCCGACACGAGACTGTCTCAGTGGATCATCTCAAGCCAACACACCTGGATGTCGACAAGCCAGTGATGGTAGCGCAACCCCGACGCAGAGGACGTCCACCATCACGACAGACCCCGCCCTCAAATCGACCAACTGTAACCCGAAGCACAAGATCAAGGCACCTTTCTCAACAGCCTAACCGCCTCCGTTTCTCCGGTTCTGGGGGAGGGGGGGTTATGTGGCGGCTCGCACCACCGAGTTTTCGAACCGTCGCTCATCCAGCTCGAGCTCTCTCGCCACCGAGGCCTCGGACCATCGTTCACCGAGCTCGAGCACACTCGTTAGCCTGGCGTGATCGAGGCTGACCAATCAACGCCGACCAGGGAAGAGAGGTGCTGGGGAACAACGCCGACCAGGAAGAGAGGTGCTGGGGAACGCCTGCAGATGGAGGCAGTATTCACCTCACAGGCCAACACGTCCACACCATTTATCTTGTATTTATTGTTGAGCTGTGTTACTTGTCCAGTAAACTGATTCGCTTCATTAAGTGTTTTCATCAGAACCGCTGCATACCTCAATTTGTCTGAAAATATATATTTCATCGATATCTAGCTAAAATCATTGCTACTAAAAACTACATTTTGGGGCTATACAGTGGTATATAATTTAAATAGTTAAAACTCCTTGTATATTTGAAATAACACTACAGGTAACAAGAATCTGACAAAACGCTTTCAATATACCATTATATCATTCTCAATAATCTCGAGCTCTCTTGATTAGCTTAAATTAAGGCAAAATTGTATTTGCTAACGAAAGCATCTATAATTCCAATTAGAAATTTCACTATAAAAAAAAGGCTGAAAACTGTCAATTTTCAAGGTTTTGCACCTCCTGAAAAATGCATTAAAACAATTAAAAAACGTAGATTTTAAGATTAAAATTGGTAAGTAAATAGCATGAAAAAAACACATGTTTAGCTTATAATTTTTTAAATGTATATGTAGCAAATATCAGATAAATAGTTGTGTAAAGGTATATACAGGTGCATTTTAATCATGTCATTTTTCAATTTAACAATAGCTAGGATAGACGTATATACTTCAATTTGAAGAAACAAATACAATTCATC
>JACEEZ010001403.1:95000-120000 GCA_016584305.1 Chionoecetes opilio
CATTATATCACTATATATAACCTAAAACTCTCATGATTAGCATATGTTGACGAAAAACGACTTTTTTTTTCGAAAACAACTATGATCTCAATTCACATTTTTAGTAACGAAAATAGGGCTAAAAAATGTCCATTTTCAACATTTTCAGCCCTAGAAAATGTATTAAAACACTTGAAAAAACGTTGTATTTTAGATAAATATTGATTTGCAAATAGCATGAAAAATACATGTTATAGTGGCTTATATATTGTTGTCCTCGTAGTCACCGTGGTAGGATTGGTTGTAGGTAGCGTGGCGGTATAGGCCTGAGCGGTAGGCACGTGTTGCGTGTTCGGTGAATCACACCCTTATGGACGTGCCTGGTCGTGTAACGTTGCGTGTGTGTGTTCGGGAGGAAGAATATACTTGTGTTGTATCTGTATGTGTAATTAATGATGAGTTATTGGCACTAAATCAGCTGCCGCCAAGACGGTAAGCACTGAGACCACGTCTGACCCCGGCTGCAACACTGAGAGAACTACTTGACCTGGTGGCTGACCCTCGCTCACCTTGTCTGCAAGTGGGCGCCGCTAGAGGTCACTACTATGCTACAAACATAGAGGCGGCAAACTTAAAAGTATAAATAGTTGTATATTACATACATATTTTTAGCTATTATATTTGTAAATTGTAGATGTTGAAAATATGAGATATGTAGATATGCAAAGTTATTTATAGATACGAATTAAACTTTAAAATGGCGTATATACTTCCATTTGTAGATTTTTTTTTCTTTGATAACTAGCACAAAGCATGGAAAAACTACATTTTGGGGGTATAAAGCTTTAGAATATATAATATTCCTTGTATATATAAAATAACACTACAGGTATCAGGAAAGTATGAAAAACGCTTACAATATAACATTATATCACACTAAATAGCCCCAAACTCTTTTTATTAGCTTATGATAATGCATAATTGCCTTTTTTTTTCGTAAACAACTATGATTTCAATTCAAAATTTTATAATCGAAAAAATTGATAAAAATATGTCAATTTTCAGCACTCTCAGCTCTAGAAAAATACATTAAAGAACTTGAAAAAACGTTGTATTTAAGATTAATATCAATACAGTAGGTATACAGCATGAAAAATACACATTTGTAGATATCAATTTTGTAAAATGTAGATACTGGATATACCAGATATTTAGCTATTTGAAGCTATTGATAGGTGCGAATTAAACTATAAAAAAGCATATATAAATTAAATTTGAACAAAAATAAGTACATATCATCGATAACTAGCTAAAATCATTGAAAAAACTAGATTTTTGGGGTATATAGCATTAAAATAAGTAAAACCTCTTGTATATATCAAATAACACCACAGGTAACAAGAAACTATAAAAAACGCTTTCAATATACCATTATATGATAATAAGTAACATTAAATCCTTGATAAACCTATATAAAAGCAAAATTGCATTTTCTAACGAAAACATGTATAATTCCAATTCAGAATCTCTCTACCAAAACAAGTGCTGAAAACTATCAATTTTCTACGTATTGCAACCCTAAAAAATTGCATAAAAACACTTAAAAAAAATTGTTTATAAGATTAAAATTGACAAGAAAATAGCATGAAAAATACATATTTATAGCTACTAGTTATGTAAAATGTAGATGCAGCAACTATCAGATATGTAGTTGTGTAAAGCTATTACAGGTGCACATTTAGCTATAAATATGCGTATATACCACAATTTGGAGAAAAAAACTACAATTCATCGATAATTTTATATTATAACTAGCTCAAATCATAAAAAAAAACTATATTTTTTCGGTATATATCATTAACATAAGTAACTTTCCTTGTATATATAAAATAACACTACAAGTAACAAGAAACTAGGAAAACGCTTTTCATATACCATTATCTCACAATATATTGCATCAAACTCAAAATATATTATAACATAAAACTCTCTTAATTAGCATATATTATTGAAAATTAAGTTTTTTTTTATCGAAAACAACTATGATTCAGATTCAAAACTTCTATGTCAAAAAGGGCTTAAATGGTCATTTTTCATTATTTTCAGCCCTAGAAAAATACATTAAAACACTTGAAATAAAGTTGTATTTAAGATTAATATTATGTGTAAATATCATGAAAAATACATATTTTTAATACTACTAATTTACTACTAATACAACTAACTTATAAAACTGTAGATGATGCAAATAATATATATCTAGTTATATTATGCTATGTAATAGAAGAGTAACAAGACACCTCCCGAACTAAATTGGCTCACCCCTCTTTTTTATTTTATTCTCTTACTGTCTTATTTATAAGGGACTGGCAGCTAAGCGGGCTTTGTGTTACCCATTTTTGTTGTGCCCTTGGCCAGTTCCTTGAGATGTAACAAAACAAAAAAAAAATATATATATATATATATTTTATATATATATATATATATATATTTATATATATATATATATATATATATATAATATATATATATATATATATATATATATATATATATATATATATATATATATATATATATATATATATATATATATATATATAATAATTTAGTGGTGCGAAATAATATATATATAGGCGTATAAACTTCAATTTGTAGAAAAAAACTACATTTATCAATATGTAGCTAAAATCATTGAAACAATTACATATTGGGGCTATATAGATATATATATATATATATATATATATATATATATATATATATATATATATATATATATATATATATATATATATATATATATATATATATATATATATATATATATATATATATATATATATATATATATATATATATATATATATATACATATATACAATAGTATATTAATTTTTAAACTATTTTAGCCTGATGATGCCAAGTGTCTTTTGGCGAAACGTTTGCACGCGCATAAACAACCCTAAGAATGACGAGTGTCTTTGTCATCCTGAATGTCAACAGTATATATATATATATATATATATATATATATATATATATATATATATATATATATATATATATATATATATATATATATATATATATATATATATATATATATATATATATATATATATATATATATATATATATATATATATATATATATATATATATATATATATATATATATATATATATATATATATATACTGTTGACATTTCAGGATGACAAAGACACTCGTCATTCTTAGGGTTGTTTATGCGCGTGCAACGTATCGCCAAAAGACACTTGGCATCATCAGGCTAAAATAGTTTTAAAATTAATATACTATCCTGCTAAAAAAACGAACATCTAAACGATTTTTTTTTAAACAATAAAATAATCCTATATTATCTAAAAAAATAAAGCACAATTTATACTTAGCAAACCTTGATGTGTATGTTGTCTAGGTTGGCAGAGGACTGAATGAACAATAGTTTACAGGTAGCATTTCGGCTCGTATGTGGCGATCGAAACGAAAGTCGGACAATCAAAACAGTGTGATAATCATTTGAGTATATGTAATTGGTATGAAGTGACTTGGTTATTAAGATCAGGGGACAAGTGCTTGATGTGTATGGATTCTAATAATTTAGTGTCACTAGAGAAGCTTGCCTTTGATAGGATACTAAAGTCATTCATAGAAAAAAGGTGATCTAGATCATGTGAGTGTGAGCGGATTGCAGATTGCGAAGGTGAAGAGATGAGTCGACCAGTACGTGCAGAGACACCTGTATGTTCAGAGAACCTAAGGGTTAAATTCCTTGCTGTCTCGACGATGTATCTAGCGTTACAGCTAGAACATTTGAATTCGTAATTTATATTAGAGATAAGAGCTTTAGGTATAGGGTCTTTATATTTGAAATGTGTTCTTAAGGTAAATTCATTCGTAAAAATATATTAAAATTTTGAGTTAGGAAGGTGTAACTTTAGTAAATCATTGAGTTTTTTACAAATGTTTTAACTGAGATGGCCATAAAATGGAAGTTTAATATAATGTGTGTCTAATGTAGGTTCGGGTTGGATCGACTTGGTGTTGAACTTTTCATTTAGGAATTTAGAGATAGTTATTTCAATCAATTTGAGGGGGTAGCCATTATTTTGAAAAAAAATTGTAAGGAATTTTATTTCATTATCGAAGGCAAACCAATTGGAAGAGAAACTATAGCATATGTGTAGTAAGGTCTTAAGAGTATTGATTTTAAAAAGGTTAGTGATGAATGAAACATATTGAGTTCCTAAAACTGTGAAAGTAGGTTTTCTATAGACTGAGGTGGTAAGATAATTATTTTTACGGGTAATTAGGATATCTAAAAATGGAAGTGATAATTGGTTTTCAACTTCATATATGAACTTAATATTTGGGTGCTTAGAGTTAAGGTAGTTAAAAAATAAGGGAATATTTTTGGTATTTTTAAGGAGTAACAAAGTGTCGTCTACATAGCGTTTATAATAAAAAGGTTTAAAAAGCTTAGGACAGTCAGACAGCCAAATTTGTTCATGGTGACATAAAAAGGCATTAGCAAATGAAGGACCTAGACATGACCCCATGGAAACACCATCAGTTTGGACATAAAGTATTTTGTTAAATATGAATGGAGAGTCTCTTATAGCTAGAGTTAATAAATCAGAGAATAGTTTTTTTGTGTAGTTAAGAAAAGTGGTAGGATTATGAAATAAATTATTAGTGATTATTTCAATAGTCTCATCTAATGGAATACATATATATATATATATATATATATATATATATATATATATATATATATATATATATATATATATATATATATATATATTCGCAATCGAAGGTAGAGATAATGGGCAGGGCATGTGGATGTTCTTAGGTCACTCGACGGTGCAGAAAGATTTTGGTTTTCTTCGGGGATCGAACTCGGGTCACCGAGAACGCCACTCGGAGACGCTAACCACTCTGCTACCGCCTTCCCATGTATTAATATAGTCATCTAAAGAGATATTCAGATAGAGTTCGATTTCTTGTTAATATTGCATCAGGTGGAGGCTCTTGTATTACTGTGGTAGTTTTTGGGAACCAACTGTGAGTGTATTGTTGTTGTGTAATAAGGTTGTTTTAGTGTTCAGGTTCTGTTAAGTTTATTGTTACCCAGATCTTACAAGCTTTGTTATGAGTTGATATGTTTAGTCGTGTTATATTGTATTTTATATGCAAATCTTTTACTCTCTGTCTCTCAGTTTCATTGTAATCGTCTATAAATCTTGCTGCTTGGTTGAGTACAGTCTGTATTTTTTTTTTGTATTGTGGATATTGAGCAGAGTGGGATTGGTGGGTATTCTAAGATATGAATCAACAGTGTTTTGACTAGTTTTGCCTTGATGTTTGGTGTCAGGCTCGTAAATCTTCTCAACTGACTTAATATTGCATTGGCTTTATGTTTGACAGTGGTGGCGTGTCCTACAAATCCGGTGGACTGTATTTTTAGTTCTAGTAGTTTTCCCGCTCTGCAGGTATCTATTTCTTTGCCATTTACTGTTATTTGTTTTGTTTTGCGTTGTGCAATTGGTATAATTTTGAACTTTTCCTCACTAGTTTTTATTTTCCACTTTTTCTCGTATCTATTTCTTTTGTCTATCTCTCTGTCTACCTTCATTCTCATCATGTTTTTTTATTTGCTAGGTGTTGTTATTATTTGAGTGATGTCATCTTCGTACATAGTGTCTAGGCGTACAGGTTCTGCTGGTGGGAGATCATTGGTGTACAGTGTATAGAGTGTTGGAGACAGTACGCTGCCTTGCGGTAATCCGCTTAATAATAATATCTTACTGTGATCAGATCCTATTGCTATTTTTGCTGTTCTTTGATCTAGGAAGTTGCTAATGATTAATCTAATTAATGTTTTCTTTAGGATTACTGGCAGAAAAATATGTAACAATTTATATTTCAAACCATTATGCCAGAGATTGTCAAAAGCTTTTGCTACATCTATTAGTACTACATACACTTGATGTGTGTTGGCTAGTGCGTTAGCAATGGTTTCATATGTAGTAGTAATTGCTGTTGTTATGCCCCTATGAGGTCTACAGGCATGTTGTCGGTTTTTTATGATGTTATTATCTGTCAAAAATGCGTTTAGCCTGCTTTGTATGATCTTCTCATAGATTTTTCAAGGTACTTCCAATAAAGAGATAGGTCGATAATTTAGTGGGTTTAACGGTGATTTGTTATCTTCAGGTATAAATTTTTTATTGCATTTTTTTAATACTGCTAGGAGATATCCTGCTGAGTAGCAAGCATTGTATATGTTAACTAATTGATCTATAGCTGTGTCAGGACATTTTTCTATAATTTGTTTATTTATCCTGGAAGATCCCGGTGTTTTCTTTTTAGATCTTCGTAAGTACCTTTTTACTTCATCCTTATCAATTACTCTAATGAGGAAATTTTCATTATTAAGTCTGCTTAGATCTGAAGTGTTGAATGGATGTACTCTAGGCTGTTGGATGTTAATATAAGTGTTGATGTGATCAGAGTGTGCTATGTCAAAAGGCTTTACCATCTCTGCTCACTTCTAATAAACTATTAACTTGTTCCTCCCAATTCGTATTATGAGCTTCTTTACATCTTTGTATGAGTTCAAGACGGATTCTAAGGTATTTTCTATAATTCTTGTGTTTCCAAACGTTAATTAGTGCATTTTGTTTGAGTGTGTTGTATGATCTTTCGAGTTGTTGTATTTCTGGTGTTGTAACCAATTGATAGATACGTTTATGTGTGTATTTTGGTATTGTTTTATCCATTGCATTTTTAACAGTGTTCATCCATTTAACTGTTGCATCTTCTATTTGCTGTGTGGTGCTTTTATTTAAAGTGTTTAAGTAAATCTTATCATCTAGTATGTCATCAAATGATTCCCAATTTGTTTTATTTATACTATAGTTAACCGGCTGTTGTACTATGACAGGCTTGGTGGAAAGTTTAGATATGATGGGTATGTGGTCAGATGTGATGATGTTTCCTGGTTCTGAGATACTATTAAGGTAATGGTGTTTATTGAAAAATATTTTGTCAGGGTTAGTTGCTGTTCCTAGTTTTACATAAGTGGGGAATTGTGGTCCCAAGTGCATAATTTTTTCTTGGTTGATTTGTTGCATTAGACTGTTGCCTACGGTGTTGTTGCTGCTATTGCCAAAGTGTCTGTGTCTGCCATTAAAATCACCAATGATATATGTCGGTATGTTGTTATTAATTAGCCTGTACCTGTCAGTGAAGGGTAAGTAAGGGCGACGGGGTGGTAGGTATGTGGTGGCAAGCACTATTGGTCCTAATGAGGTGTCTATCTCCACTGCAGGCACGTCTGTGTCAAAATCATCGTTAATTTTATGTATTATGTTACAATTGACTGCGATAGCAGATCCATCGTCTTGACTGTTTGTAGTGTAAACTTTGTAAACATTATATCTTGGTATCTTTAGTGTTTCGTGAGTTTTGAGGCCATGATTATTAATAAGAGTTATTTCAGGTGATACTTGCAAATAATGTGTTAGAAGTTATTCCTTGTTAGTTAGCCTATTTAAAACATTAAGTTGTATGATGACTAAGGTGTTACGTATTGCTAAGGTGTTTCTTTAGGCGTGGGTCTCTCTGTTCCGGTGTCGACCTGTCTTGTATTAAACCTGGTCTGATTTTTTCTGTATTCGTCTTTTTCTATAGTCTTAAATCAATCTCTTAGCTTGATTTTATCATCTTGGATTACTTTTAGGATTTGTTCTTCTGAGTACGTGTTGCCTACATATGTCCATTTGTATTTATTGTGTTGTATTCCTGTTAGCAAATCTCTTATAGTAAAGTTTCCTTCTGGCCAGCCTCTGTCTTGTGTGGTAAGTTTTGTCGAATAGATAGGTGAAGAAATTGGGTATCTGAGGCATTGAACAAAACAAGGTTTGCTTTGCCCCAATCAAATTATAGAAAGATCAGAAGTTAGGTGCTCGGTGGCATCTTTCCGTGAATCACTTAGTTTCTGTTGAGTTGGACGTCTAATAAAGAACGTTGAAAAGTGCAGTGTAGAATCATCGGCGTAGGAGTGGATTGGGCTTTGATCTAGTCTTAGAGGATCATTAATGAATAATAGAAAGAGAGTGGGTGATAGGACAGAACCCTTGGGAACACCACTATTGATAGATTTAGGAGAAGAACAATGTCCGTCTACAATAGCTGCAAGAGAACGGTTTGAAAGGAAACTTCAGATGAAGGTTCAGAGAAAAGGATAGAAACCGAATGAGGGTAGCTTGGAAATTAAAGATTTGTGCCAGACTCTACCAACAGCTTTGATATGTTCAAGGGCAACTGCAGAAGTTTCACCGAAACCCCTAAAGGTGGATAACCAAAATTCAGTTAGGAAAGCTAGAAGATCGCCAGTACATCGCCCTTTACGGAAACCGTTCTGACGATCAGATAGAAGATTGTGAGCAGATAGATGCTTAAGAATCTTCTTATAAAGTATGGATTCAAAAACTATAGAAATGCAGGAAGTCAAAGCTATATGACGGTAGTTTAAAGGATTAGTACGGTCACCCTTCTTAGGAACAGGTTGGATGTGACCAAATTTCCAGCAAGAAGGAAAGGTGGAAGTAGATAAACAAAGACGGAAAAGTTAGACCAGGCAGGGTGCAAGCACAGAAGCACAGTTTTTGAGAACAATAGGAGGGACTCTGTCAGGACAGAAAGGTAAAAGAAAACATCATTACGAAGCATCTTAATAACAAGCAAAATATAGTCAGAGGGTGGAAGAGAAAGAGGAACAAACCCTTTATCAACCAGAGTGGAATTTTCAGCAAAGGTATGAGCGAGGAGTTCAGCTTTAGAAATAGATGAGACAGCTGCGGAGCCATCTGGATGAAGCATAGGAGGGAAAGATGCAGAAGATAAATTGTTAGAGATGTTATTAGCTAGATGCCGGAAGTCACGAGTGGAATTAGGTTCAGAAAGATTTTGACATTTTAAGTAGATGGATTGCTATGGTACCGTCTGTGAGCCGCCTTTCTATCTTTGACAACATGAGAACAAGCAGAGTTAAACCAAGGTTGACGAGATTTAGGATTTGAGAACGTGTGTGGAATGTACGACTCCATGCCAGAGACTATGACCTCAGTTATGTGCTCTGCACAAAGAGAAGGGTCTTTGACATGGAAGCAGTAATAATTCCGTGGAAAATCAGAGTAGTTCTGCCTTAGGTCTTCCCACTTAGCTGAGTTGAAATGCCAAGAGCACCTCCGCCTAGGTGGGTCCCGAGGCTGCACCGGAGCGATAGGACAGGTAACATAAATTAGATTGTGATCGGAGGAACCCATGAATATTCACAGAGTAAGCAGAAGGGTTAGTAGTTAGGAAAAGATCAAGAATGTTGGGCGTGTCTCCACGGCGGTCAGGAATGCGGGTAGGTTACCAGCTGCTCTAGGTCTTGGAGGATAGAAAAGCTGTAGGTTCGTTCACCAGGTTGGTCAGTGAAATAAGATGATAGCCAATGCTGGTGGTGAACATTGAAATCCCCATGAATGGAAATTTCTGTTAGAGGAAAGTTAGATGAGATTTGCTTCACTTTTGATGTTAATAGCCGAAGAATTTTACATAGTCCGAAGAATTGGGTGAGAGATATGCAGCACAGATAAATTTAGTAGGAGAGTGACATTGAAGTCGAAGCCAGATGGTAGAAAATTCGGAAGATTCAAGACCGTGGGCACGAGAGCAAGTGATGTCATTGCGCATATATACGCAACAGCCAGCTTTGGATTGAAAATGAGAATAGAGATAGTAAGAGGAGACAGAAAAAGGACTGCTGTCAGTGCTCACAGTCAACTGGGTATCAGTGAAGAAAAGAAGATGTTGTTTAGAGGAGGATATATGATGTTCAACAGATTGAAACTTAGATCTAGGACTGCGAATGTTGCAGAAATTTAAGGAGAGAAAGATATAGGAGGTATCAAGACACCTCGAGTCGTTACTATGAAGAATTTCCGACCAGGAGATATCAATTGTCCCCTCCCCAGTAAGGGACTCCGCGGCAGGGTGTATGAACGCCATTTTGAAATTTTGAGTGAAGATAGTGTAGGGGTGTAAGTGCATGTAGTGTAGTGTGAGTAGTAAGAGGAATTGCCTTTAGAGTGCAGGATGCAGCTACTCTCATGTGTATCTGAGACACTAAGCCGCAGGGGTGGGGAACCATTTTACTACCAAGGGCCATTTGGATAATCATGACATCATTCGCGGGCAATACAAAACTATCAACTTAAAAATCAGCCTGCTTTTTTTGTCCGACGAGAACCATACGTGAATTATACGTGTCTGTCCCGTCATCTATGTGTCCTATCCGTCCCGTAATGGACGTGCTTGTCCGTAAAAATTTACATTATAAGTATTATGCATGCACTTAATAACAATTTATGTTGGTATAAAAAAAAAGCTCCTAGATTTATTGGATTTCGAGTGTCGTCAGTAGTTGCCTTGGCAGTGCCTGACCAAATTGTTTTGCGGGCCTTATACGGCCCGCGGGCCGGACGTACCCCACCCCTGCACTAAGGGATATGGAAAGAGAGAACACGGGAGATTTCAATGATAAGTCTGCAGCACCCCCTCAATCCCCGTAAGTACCTCTCCGGGAGTATTTCACCATAGCGGCAGGTGTCTGACTGCCTACTCCCTCCAATATGATGAAAAAGTGCAGTTTGTTCATGCGTGCGGCGAAGACATTAAGATCTTGGAAAGTTTAACATACCTTGGTAACGCAGTCCATAATGACGGCGGGTCACGTCAAGAAGTCTTACGGTGGATTGGCATGGCCAACGGTGCTATAGACTCGCTCTATAGGAGTTTTTGTCGTCGTCGGTACCTTTGCAGGAGGACAAAGATCCGGATCTTCAAGTCGCTTGTGGTCCTTGTCTTAATCTATGGTTGTGAGACATGGACACTAAATAGCGATTTGACGAGGTGAATCGATGCCTTTGGTTATAAGTGTTTTCGCAGAATCATGGGGTATCGCTGGGATGATTACGTGTCAAATCAACGATTGCACCGTGAGACTGAATCGAGGCCTATTACCTGCATAGTCCGTCAGCGCCAACTTCAGCCATATGGACATGTGGCACGCTACCCTGAAACCGATCCTTCCCATCGGGTTGTATCTGTAAGAGACAATACGGCATGGAGAAGGCCATGGGGGCACCCACAAGGCTCGTGGCTGGGACAAGTTGATGTTTCCTGTTGAGAGCTGGTTGGTATGGGAAAGGAGCCTGCATGGTGGCTCGCGCGTGGTGACCACCGGGGGTGACGTCGTAGGGTGGGTGAGGTGACGCGCCCTCCAGCGTATGCCCCCAATGATTGTGACCCGCCGTCATTATGGACTGCGCTACCAAGGTATGTAAAACTTTCCAAGATCTCAATGTCCTCGCCACACGCATGAACAGACAGTACTGCTTCATCTAGTAAGTCTCCAAATACCTGGACCTTGGTCTTGAGCCAGGAGACCTCAAGTCCCAAAGGCTTTGCCTCCTCGTGCAGCGCCTCGAGAGCCATCACCAGGACCTCCAGCGACTCAGCAAAGATTACTGCATCATCGGCAAAAACAAGATCAGTGATCTTGGTGTTGCCGACGGATGCTCCACAATCACTTTGATCTACAACCTTGTCCAATACCCATTCCATACAAGCGTTGAAAAGTGATGGGGCAAGGACGCACCCTTGCCTCACTCCTGTATTCACAGGAAAGAAGCTGGATACACCTGCCCCACGCTTCACAGCACTATAACACAGCATTATAATACAGTGATCACTTAAGTTCTACACCTGATCTTGAAGAGTGGTGATTGGCTAGATACATCCCCATACCACATACTATTCCAGAGAACGGAAATTGCTGCCGGGCAACGTCGGATACATTTTGGTAGTGTGTTATAGCTCCTTTAATAACCGAAAATGGTGATCAGAAAGACCTAGAGAAAATTCAGGTTAAAGTTTGGTAATCTTTTACTTGGAAAATTGTATTATAATTCTTTTTTTGAAAGGTTATGCTGTGCCAGCTTATACATAACACTACATGTCAGTATATGATAAGAACAAACAAAGATATATTAATATTGTTTGTAATATAGTCTTCGCGTGTGTGTGCATGATATTCTTCTATGTGAAGAACATAAAGAGGAAAAATAAGACATATTTTTCTTACGTTTCTTTTTAATCTGAAAATGTTCCACGTCTTTTTTTTTATAATGTTTCTTGTGCTTGTTTTTCTTGTTCTGTTTGTTTTTTCCTGATCTCGTCTCCTCCTCTTCCTTCCTTCTCCTCCACCTTCTTTTCGTTCTAATTGCTTTTTTGTTATGCATGAGAAAGAGAGACGAAGAGCGGATGTAAAAGTAGAAAATTGTATGTATGTGTTTGTTTGTTTGTGTGCGTGTGTGTGTGTATGTATGTGTGTGTGTGTGTGTGTGTGTGTGTGTGTGTGTGTGTGTGTGTGTGTGTGTGTGTGTGTGTGTGTGTGTGTGTGTGTGTGTGTGTGTGTGTGTGTGTGTGTGTGTTGTGGGGTGTGTGTGTGTGTGTGTGGTGTGTGTGTGTGTGTGTGTGTGTGTGTGTGTGTGTGTGTGTGTGTGTGTGTGTGTGTGTGTGTGTGTGTCTGTGTGTGTTTGTGTTTTTTTTGTGTGTATGGGTGTATGTGGGTGTGTATATGTGTGGTTGTATGTGTGTGTGAGAGGAGCCCCTTTACAACCTACTGTCTTAATTAACTCAGGTGCAGCCAACTTCTGGGGAGGATCTCTCGGCAGAAGGCGAAGAAGGAGAGGACATGCCCAAGTGTCAACAGATAGAAGATGCTCTGAAGATGTTTGAGGGAGAGTACCACGTGCCCACCACCTTTCGCCTCCTGTTGAAAAATGTAAATGATGTTTAGTTGAGAAAGTTATGTTTTTAAAACCTGTTTTTTCTGTGTTTTGTAGGTTTAATTTTAGTTTGATTTAGTTTTAAGTGAGTTATATTTTAAGTTTCGTTTTAAATTGTCAAGGTTCAATCTTTATTAAGTTAGTTTGTTTTTATATCACGTTTATGTGAGTTTATTTATTCATTGATTTTCGTATTAAGAATATTTCGTTTTGTATTGTTTAAAAAGAGTTTTTCGGTTTTTTTTTTGCTTGAAGTTCATTTTGCTAAGATCATTTTGTTTTCAGTTAGCTACATTTCTGTTTTACGTTGGAGCCTAGAGCGCCTGTTGGCTATCATCTTTCTGCCTTAGGATTTTATCTTCTTTCCTTGTGGGCTCAGGTGGTTTGGCCCTGCACATTCTGGAGGGCTGTGATGGTTAGTCCTCGCCCGTGGTGGCGCAGGCTGGATTTTTATAGTGACACAAGTGATGGTTTACTTTGATATTTTGACCTGAGGCTCATGCTGCCCCCTGGTGACCTCCTCCGCACTTGCAGTCACAGTCGAAGATGAGGTTGATGAATCTCGACAATGGAAGAAACAGTTACTCCTGGCGGGACTTGAACTCGGGACCTTGTGCACACCACTATCAGATACTAATCCTCAGGCCACCGCGTTAAAGATGGTCGAAAGTGTTGCATATGGCAGGATTTGAATTTGGGACATCGAGCTCACCACTCCAAGACGCTAATCACTCGTCCACCGCCTCCCCAAAATTAGTTATATCCCGAAAGTTAGGTTTTTGCTGAGAGATAGTTTCATTTAATCAAAGAAAATATCCTCCTACCATATCTCTTGACTACCTGTTCGCTATGGACAGGTACTTCAGGTAACAATTATGTTTCACCTGGGCGAATTCCTGTTCGGCGCGGAGACCCCCTTCCTCTTTGATCATATCGTTTGTGGTTGCCGTGATACCCTCCTCGAGCCAGCGCTTTACGAGTCCACCCTCGATTAACCACTGCTTGATAAGACTAATGGAGCGACGAAATGGTGCACCCCGCCTGTTGAGAGAAAGAATGCGAGGGTTGGAGGAAGGAAGTGATTGATTGATTGAATGAGTTTATTGCCAAAATTTTGTAATATAACATACCACAAAATATGTTTGTGGCATTAATCCGCTGAACATTTGCTCCTTAGTGGACAGACAGACATTCATACATTGATGAACATATATTGAAAGCGGCAATACATTCACAAATCATATCCTAAATATTAATACAATACATTCCTGAAAAATTGCATTTTTATTATACACTGGCAATAGCAGTTACACCAAGATCAAAATACTGTTACTTCAATGGAGAAAAAAGTTCCATCTCTTCTTCCCTGCGATTTTGATTGTGTAAATTATAAAGATAATTTTTCATTTCCACTTTGAGTGTATTCAAATTAGCCATTTCTGCATCCGATATTCACAGAAAAAATTTCCTCCTCCATAGATACAGCTGTAGTGGGGTGATCTTGATTGAAGTTGTCTAGTTTTATGTTTTTTAAGCATTTATCCGAGATAAGTATAAATTAAAAGAGTGTACTATACGTATATTTTATACTTACCAACTATTATCGTTTTGTGTAAATAGTATATAAGAATTCATTACATGAAACGAAATTACTTCAATTTCATGCACTGCACATTATTGGAAAATCATCAAAATCTTCTTCAATCTTTAATGAAACACGATGACCGAGTACTGCCACCATGTAATGTGTTTAGAATGTATCAATACCGAAGCAGCCGGAGTGAGAAATTATGACAAGGCTTACCTTTCACAATAAAATAGTATGTATATAACATAACTGACATCCGCCTACGTGTGTTTTCATCCACCTACGTGGATTCAGAGTGTCTATATATATGATTTGAATCAGTATTATATATAATATTTTATATATATATTTTATATATATATATATATATATAATATATATATATATATATATATAATATATATATATATATATATATATATAATATATATATATTTATTAATTAAAAATATATATATATTTATTAATTATATACTATTATATATATACATATATAATAGTATATAATTTGGCTTTTGCATTTTGTTAACACATTTTTTTGCTAAAGCCCATCTCGATATTTATTCCAAAATCGGCATTTAATTTACATCCAATCGATATAATGTTTTATCTGACATGAGGAGATTATTGTCATCTGCAGATATATCATAGTTTAATCACAGCGTTGAAATATCATTACTCCATATCAAAAACAATAAAGGGCCTAACTTTTTCCTTGTGGTACTCCTTTGTCAGTGTTTTCCAGTGTAGATAGTTTGTTATTACAGTAGACAACCTGTTTTCTATCTGACAAGCTGCTTGAGTGTAATTCTTGTGCAATTCCTCTGATAGCAATATTTTCGAGTGTATCTAATTATATTTTATGGTTAAAAGACAGTCAAATGCTTTTCTTGCAACAAGAAATATGCTAATAACATGAAACCTGGTTTCCAGACTATTATGCACCTCAGTTGTGATTTTCGATACAGATTTTTCCGTTGACTTTTTTTTGGAAAACGAAATCAGCTCACACATAATAAATCAAAATTTTCTAAAAATCTATTAAGTCTTACTGCAGCTGCTTTTTCAAATTTGTTGATAATAGAAGACATAATATATATGGGTATGTAATAGTGGGGCCAAAAAAATTATACTTCCAGCTTCAGACCAAGATACCTATTAACTTGTTTCCCTTTTACAAATCATATTATACTGGCAAAATTTCAGTTAGCTAGGACAGTGGGAAGACGGTGCTCAAAGAACTTGAATTTTGGGATTTTTGTAAAAAATACTGCTTCTATTCACAAAGTCACAACGCCAGGTCAGATTTAATGCTTCAAAATTCATTCCTAAGAGCAATTTTAAGTAATTTACAAGCAACCCTTGCAAACACTTTTCATTTTGAATTCAATTACACTCAACCCTTACTTCCGGAAATGCTTGGTGGAAGAGATGTTGAAAGGCTACCGGTTCTGGTGTCAGGAGATGGGGATAATAAACTGCTTGGAGTTCCAAAATTGACATTAGGAACAGAAGAAAATGAAGCCAATGCAGTGTACCAACTGTTAGAAAAATGGAATTTGACAGAGAAGCTTCAGGCTATGAGTTTTTACACAACACCAGTCAATCCGGGAGGATTCAATGGTGTTTCCGTACGCCTAGAGAAGAAAGTTGACCGTGAACCTTTGTGGCTTGCTTGTCGTCACCATGTTCTAGAGATCGTCCTGGCTTGTCTTCTCATTATGCTTGGGCCAAGTAATTCACCGGAGATTCCATTATTCAAGAGATTCAAAGTCATTTGGAATGAGGTTGATAGAGAGCACTTCTCATCCCTCCCAGTCCAACTAGAAGCCACTGATTTCAAACAATCTACAAATGCCTTCTTACAACAAAAATACATTCTTAGAGAGCAACTCAGAGATGACTTTAAAGAACTCATTGAACTGACATTGACATTCCTTGGCGTGCCACCCACTCCTATTCACTGGAGAGTACCAGGCGCTGTACATTGTGCCAGATGGATAGCCAAGTTGATTTACTCAATATAAATATATATATTTAATTCACAAGATGTGGTAAAGTTGACCACGAGAGAGATCGCCCAGATAGAGCGGTTTGTTCAGTTTGGTGTATTGATATACACCAAGGCATGGATTTCTGCTCCAATGGCAACTGAAGCCCCTGCTCAAGACCTGCAGTTCTGGTACAATCTGCAAAGATATGAGGAGATCGATCGTGAAGTCGGTGCAGCTGCAAGAAGGGTTATGGAAAATCACCTGTAGTATCAGTCTGATGAGCTCGTAGGCTTAACATTGTTCTCAGATCATGTATCTACCGAGGAAATATTAACGTTGGTTCAAGGATTGGCCTGTGATGTTAATGAAAGAAATGTGAGAGGGAATGCTTCTATCATGACTAAAGAATCCATCACACTTTGCAACAACAATAACACCACAACTGCTACATCGCTATAGCATTGATTAATATTTTCTTAGCTTGTCCCAAGAACTGTGGATTGTAAATTAAACTACAAGAGAGGCAAAGAACGACTTTCAAAACTACGCGTTGTCAACGACACTGCAGAGCGCGGCGTAAACCTGTTACAAGACTACAACACTGCACTTTCCCGCGATGAAGAGGAAACACAGCAAATTTTACAGACTGTTAAAGCTAACCGAAAAGCAATACCAACACAGATAACAAACAAAGCTGCTGTGAAGGCACTGACTACCTGTGTTTAGATGCTAGGGACCTTGGCATGTAATATGATGTAATATACATACATTGTCTTTGTTTTAAGAGTGTGTTTGAGTGTTCTTTTGGAAATGTTTTGGATTGTTTTATCATTTGTGATGAAACTGCTGCATTATAATACAATTATAACACCAGTTATGTTTGTTTATCTGGTGTCTAATTTATCTTAATATATGTGTGGAAGGTTGGCAGTGTATATTTTTTTATTCATCCATCATATAGAAATCTCATGTGAATGAGCACCACCTTCCATTTTGAATTAAAAGCTGAAATTTCACCAAAATAATTATTGCATCATATGGAACAAAATGAGAGGGTATCTTAGTTTGTAGTTTTATTTAATTTTTGGCTATGTTTCATAGGCCACCCTAGACTATGTATTTATTGTCATCATCTTTTGCATCAGAATTAGGTATTGTTTTAATAACAAATTTCGAATTTGGTCACCAATACTATCTTTATTTATCACTACTGCTCTTAGAAACCTACGTTTCCTTCAAATAGGAAGCTAAGATAAGCGATACTGTTTTGTTTGTAGTTCTCATGTCCTAAACTTCAGAGAAAGTGTAATGGTTTTTACCTCAGGTTTTAGTAAATTCATCATTTATTTTAGTTTGACCCTAAATGTTCATATGGACCTACAGTATTCTGTTTGGGAGTTTAAAAAACTTCACCAATGTGTAATAAACCAGTACAGACTAATAAACAATGAGATTTTTCACTCCATATATTTTATTATATTTTTGGTGTATTACAATCCTAGATTTAAAAAAAAATGATATAACTTTGCATTTACGATCCTACTGAAAACGTTCATTGTGTAATCAACTTCACTTTAGCTAAATCTTGTAGCGGATAATTGAAGCTTTTTTTCGAGTGGTAATTAATTTCCGTAAGGGTCTTTGTTTAGGTGCTATGGTGATCGAAAGGAAGCTCACCCGTCATTCGGAGGGTCCTTTCCGGAAAGCACAATTTTGACAAATGCGTGATATATGAGATTATTGCCAGGTTTCAGTTGAGCCACCCTCGTTAATATTATGCCCAAGGTGATCCTTTATGTTTGTCTTATATTTACGTTCATGTCTTATCTACTCATTAATTGTTAGTTATGTTACTCATTATGCAATTATATAATGAGTATAATACCTCACTGGATGCACATTGTATGTTCTAAGTTCTTTTGTTTTTGTTTTCTTCTAAAAAGGGAAATATACAATATGTAGGTATTCTTTATCAATGAAAAGTGAAATATAGATTATTTCGAATTGGCAGTGTGTTTTCTTATGTAAAATTGAATTTTAAGGGTGGTTTGTCCGCTTCAACTTTTTGGTTTGAGCACTTCTTTCTATGCAAAAATGGACTTTTATATTTATATGCAAAACATAGCTTAGCATACACCATTTTTAACTCACAGAAAAGCCACTTAAGTTAGAGATTCGATAAATTTCACTGATGACAAAGTTGTAGAGCGCTAAAAATTATATCGGAAGTATGCCCTCGATATTGCCGTAAGACCTACATTAAGTCCGCCAGAAGCCGGAAAGCTCACTTCTCATACAAAATCGCCTCGTTTTCTGGGTAAAAACCTTTTTCCTGGCAACTTGATTTTCCACGTTATTATTTACCCAACGTAGGTGGTTTCAGGGCTGGATACTGTTTAAGGTCTAAGGTCCTATCACCAAACTCCAAAAGTCACAAAAAAACAGCGTAAGTCGGTCAAACACGTACGGTCGAAGTCTAGCTCCGCATCCAAGCATCCGGTTCGACGTTCCCCCCACTGCTGCTGCTGCCTTGGCTTCTGGATTCCTCTAGGACCTTATCGCTGACGGCCACCTCTCTCCAGACATGTCGTACCTGGTCTGCGATCCTAACAAGCTGAGGAGGAACAGGTAGGATGCCATGGCATCGGCCAGGGACGAAGCACCAGGGTACCAAAATAGTTGGATTGGGTTACGATGGGAGGAAGGACAAGACCAGGGCGATGGTGCCCAACAGCTATGGGAAACTGCACCCAAGGTTGATCAGGGAGGAGCATGTGTCAGTGACAGAGGAACCATCTGGAAGGTACCTATGGCACTTTGTACCAGAGGACCCGGTGCCACCTGAGAAGCATGCGTTCAAGGTGGCTCAAGCTCTCTATGCTCTGCTGGTGACATACGACTCCACCGACTCACTGATCGTACTGCAAGGCGACTCAACTAGGGCCTACACGGGGTGGAAGGGTGGTACTCACGCCCATTTGGAGAAGATGCTGGGATGCAAGCTCTTCTGGAGTATATGCGTGTTGCACACAAACGAGTTGCCCCTGCGCCACCTTATCACCAGCATCGACGGGCCTACCTCATCTGACAATGGCTTCACGGGTCCTGTGTGCAGTCTGCTGTCCAGCGTGAATGAGATGCAGTACAACACAGAGTTCAGAGGAGTGCCAGGCGGTGAAGATCTCGCTGAGATACCAGAGTATATCCTGGTCAACATGTCCACTGACCAGCAGGTCTCCTACCAGCTGGTCCAGGCTGTGAAGCGGGGCGTTCTCCCATCCGAGCTGCAGGAGATCAAGTGTGGCAAGGTGTCCCACTCCAGATGGCTCACCACAGCCCAGTCGCTCGTGTACATCTGGACCAGAAAGGATGGACTGACTGGCAAAGAACTGAACACCCTGGAAATCCTAGTCAAGTACTGCCTGCAGTTGTACTTCAAACTTTACTACGACATCAAGGTTCACCACAGACTAGAAGACGGCCCCACGCACATCCTCACGCAGCTCAGAGTGATGAGGTCGCAGCCCAAGAAGGTCCAAACAGCTGTGACCTTCTACGTGCGGACAGGAGCATGGTTCGCACACTCAGAATGTGTCCTCCTCTCGCTGATGGCGAGTCAGAGTAAGGACGACCGCAGGTTCGCCGTGACCCAGATTTTGAAGCTGAGGGCTGGCGAGAAGTATGGGGACACCAGTGTAAGACCTCGCATCACACCCAAGCTGAACTTGTCAGCAACCAGCTTGCAGACACTGATCAGCTGGCAGCCTGGCCAGGTGCACGAGCCGGCATTCACCTGTTCACTGTCCGGGGATCAGATCCAGGAGATCCTGGTCAAGCCGTACGAGGTTCCGGAGTTCTCTATCCACACTCAGAGCAACGAAAGAGTCGTAAAGCAGGTGACAGAGGCTGCGGCAGCAGTGGTGGAGCAGCAGGCCAGAGACGGGTTCATCCGGGCTCGGGCCCACCACCAGGAGACCATGCCCTGCTTCAGGTCTAAGAAGGACATGATGGACACGTTCTAGGCCAACGTAGAGGCTGTGACACTGTGATGTAGTGCCTGATGAACCAACTGATCAGAAAGAGCTTACCACGCTAGTCATTTGGAACTCATATTGGTGCATGATGCAATACACAGTATCAACCGGACACTGCGTACTCATTTAAGCATTATTCGATAAGGGTGCAATATAAAAGTGCGATTTTGCATAATACGAATTGCTCAAATGCAAAAATGGATACAGATAAAATCGTCTTAGAATTTCATTTTACATAGGAAATTGACATGTTAAAGTTAAGAAAAAGAATTTTTATTATACTGCGTACCCTAATATATATTGTTAATCATGAACTACTGAATCAATCATCAATCATTAGGGGCATACGCCGGGGGGCGCGTCTCATCGCCCACCCTACGACGCCACTCCCGGACGTCCCCATGCAGGAAGCACGTCCCCTCCCTTCCCAAACAAAGCAACTTTTGACAGAAAACATCAACCTGCCCCATCCACTAGCCTTGTGGGTGCCACCTTGGCCTCCTCCACGCCAAATTGTCTGCTACAGATACAACCAGATGGGATGGATCGGTTTCAGGGTAGCTTGCCATATGGCCATATAGCCGAAGTTGGCGCTGACTGACTATGCAGGTTGTGGGAATTTATGTCATCTACATATTAATTTGAAAGTTCTTACCATTCATCAACCATGGCAATCACCCGACCATCATCACTATCACTAATAGGAATTATCGGTGGATAGTGGGTTGAATTAGGCTGTAGGGTTTGATTNGGCCACCCGAGCGCATTCACTGTTCATGTCTTAGATCAGGAATCTAATCCGTAGGGTGGACTCACTGAGCACCGAAGAGTCGTGAAGCAGATGACAGAGGCTGCGGCAGCAGTGGGCAGCAGACCAGGACGGGTCATCCGGCTCGGGACACGGGAACCATGCCCTGCTAGGGCTAAGAAGGACATGATGACAGTTCTAGGCCACGCTAGAGCTGTGACCTAGTGATGATGCCTGATGACCAACGAATCAGAAAGAGCTTACACGAAAGTCATTTGGATATCATATTGGTGCATGATGCAATAAAAAGACCAACGTTGGACACCCCGTCATTTAAGCTATTATTCATAAGGGTGCAATATAAAATGCGATTTTATAGTAAGAATTTCATCAAAATGCAAAAATGTAATAGATAAAATTGTTTAGAATTATTTACATTAAATTAGCAAATTGAGAAAAAGATATTTTTTTATACGGCGTACTAATATAATATGTATTATATATATATAATAATATATATAATATATATATTATATATATTATGTATACATATAAATATATATAATATATATATATATATATATTATATATATATATATATTATATATTATATATATATATATATATTATATATATATATATATATATATAATATATATATATATATATAATATATATATATATATATATATATATATATATGTATATAAATGTATATACTAGTGATGGACCGAATATTCGCATTCGCAATTGCGAATATTCGCACGTTTTTTTAATATTCGCATTCGCATTCGCACTCCCACGCGTAGTTGTTTGCGAATATGCGAATATTTTGCCCAATTCAATAAACTGACATAAATAAGAAAAAAATAACAAGTGAACATAATATTGCACAAGCAAACATATAAATAAATGAATAGTTTAGTCGAGCGTTACGCTGATGATTCTACCCTGTATTTTTCAAATTCGTTTATTAGGCGTCTAACTCAACAGGAACTAAGTGATTTACGGAGAGATGCCACGGAACGCCTAACTTCTGATCTTTCTATAATTTCTGACTGGGGCAAAGCAAACCTTGTTTTGTTCAATGCTTCAAAATCCCAATTTATTCACCTATCTACTCGACAAAACCTACCAGATAACTATCCCCTATTCTTCAATGACACTCAACTATCTCCTTCTTCTACAATGAACATTCTTGGACTATCCTTTACTAAAGATCTAGATTGGAAATCTCACATCTCATCTCTTGCTAAAACAGCTTCTAAGAGGTTAGGTGTCCTGTGGCGTCTGCGTCCTTTATTTTCTCCCTCGCAGTTGCTTGCTCTCTATAGAACCTTATCCGTCCATGTATTGAGTATGTCTCACATGTTTGGGGAGGATCCACTCATACAGCTCTCCTAAACATGTTTGAGTCAAAAGCTTTTCGTCTCATCAACTACCCTCTTCTGACTGACTGTCTTCAATCTTTACATCACCCCTGCAATGTTGCTTCTCTTGCTCTCTTCTACCGTTATTTTCATGCTCACTGCTCTTCTGAATTTGCTAACTGCATGCCTCCCCCCCTCCCGCGGCCTCGCTGCACAAGACTTTTTACTCCTTTTCATCCCAATTCTGTCCATCTTCCTAATGCAAGAATTAATCAGTATCTTAACTCTTTCATCCCTTTCACTGGTAAACTCTGGAACTCTCTTCCTGTTTCTTTTTTTCCACCTTCCAACGACTTCAATCTTTTCAAAAGAAGAGTAACAAGACACCTCCCGATCTAAATTGCCTCACCCTCTTTTCTTTATTATCTTACTGTCTTCTTTACAGGGACTGGCAATAAAGCAGGCTTTGTGTTAGCACTTTTTTTGTGGCCTTGGCCAGTCCTTTGTGATGTAATATATATATATATATATATATATATATATATATATATATATATATTATAATTTAATATATATATATATATATATATTTATATATATATATATATATATATATATATATATATATAATATATATTGTATATATATATAATATATATTGATAGATAGATAGATAGATATATAGATAGATTGATAGATTTATTGATATAGATAGATACATATATATACAGATAGATTGATATGCAGATAGGTAGGTATACAAATAGATAGATAGATATGAAGTAGATGTAAGACCTTACCTGAAAGTAAGTTGGCATGTAGCTACTCTATAGATTTAAGTTACTTGCAAAACGCTAACTGACGCGATCTCGTCAGCTTGGAGAGACATTTATTTTCTTTTTTAGTCGGGTGTGAAGGACAAATGCCAGAAAGGTTTATGTACAAGCAAATTAATGTACTTGCTCAAGCTTCTTGACTGCCGAGGCAGGCGTAGATTTTCCAAGTCCAACAACCTTGTGGGAATTTATGTCACATACATATATTTAATATGAGGTCTTACCTAATCAAAACCCATATTCTATCTCATCCCGACACAATACCCCAGCTAATCAACTAACTAGGATACTTATCGGTGGATAGTAAGGTTGAATTACGTAGGCTTGATTAATACTGCCTGTACCGTGATCCAAAGTGGTCAGCGCTTGATCGAGGCCGCCCGTGAAGTGCGGAGGCGGAGGCGTTAGTTGTTATCGAGGCGTCAATCGGTTTTCACACCAGTAACTTGACGACGCGGCGAGATATTCAGTGTGCCGTATTTAACACGTCCTTTGATTTAACACTTATATGTACAAAATGAACGTATGTACAAATCTCTTCATTATAATAAGAGAAAAGATGATGATCCCATGAGGGCTGGAAGTGTACTGAATTCTCCGTAAGTGGGCGGCAGCCATCGCCATCCTACCCTTGCCACGTATACACGCAGGATAGGAACAAATATTATGACGACGACCAATAGCCAGTCGCTCCAATCAAGGTGCTAATTATATAAGGTGCAAATGGTTAATAGCACTGAGAATGTTCATTAATATTATCCCAGTACTTATCATTTACTTAAATTACCTTAAATAATACCCATTACCATTATAATTATATATATATACATCCCTAAGCACTCCCCCTATGATGAGCGGACAATAACTCCCTCACTAGGGGGGGGGGGGGAACAAACCACCACTCTATCAATTATGAGAGGGTCAATCAATCAATCAATCATTGGGGGCATACGCCGGGGGGCGCGTCGCCTCGCCCACCCTACGACGCCACTCCCGGGGGTCACCACACGCGAGTTCCCATGCAGGCTCCTTTCCCATACAAAAGCAGCTCTCGACAAGAAACATCAACTTGCTCCAGCCACGAGCCTTGTGGGCGCCCCCTTGGCCTCCTCCACGCCGGATTGTCTCTTACAGATACAACCCGATGGGAAGGATCGGTTTCAGGGTAGCGTGCCACATGCCCATATAGCCGAAGTTAGCGCTGACGGACTATGCAGGTAATAGGCCTCGATTCAGTCTCACGGTGCAATCGCTGATTTGACACGTAATCATCCCAGCGATACCCCATGATTCTGCGAAGACACTTATTACCAAAGGCATTGATTCGTCTCTTCAAGTCACTATTTAGTGTCCATGTCTCGCAACCATAGAGTAAGACAGGGATCACAAGCGACTTGAAGATCCGGATCATTGTCCTTCTGCACAGATACCGACAACGCCAAATACTCCCGCTGAGCGAGTCCATAACACCGTGGGCTATGCCAATCCGCCGTAAGACTTCTTGACGTGACCCGCCGTCA
>JACEEZ010001403.1:125000-142500 GCA_016584305.1 Chionoecetes opilio
CCAGTCAGAAGGATTTCCATTTATTACCACCCTTTGTTTACGATTTGACAGCCAGGTTTCTATCCAATTTGAAAGATGGCCTGTTATACCATGAACTTTTACTTTGCTAATGAGACGCTTATGAGGAACTTTGTCGAACGCTTTTTGAAAATCGAGGTAAACTACGTCTACTGCCCTCGTGTTGTCGTACATTTTGAATACACCATTGTAAAAATCAAGTAAGTTTGAGAGGCATGAGCGTTTATTTCTGAATCCATGCTGCGAATCTTTGATTATGTCATTTTCTTCTAAGAACTTAACGATTTTGTCTCTTATGATGGATTTCATTAATTTTCCAGCAACTGATGTTAAACTGATTGGACGATAGTTTCCGGGCTGCGATTTGCTTCCTTTTTTAAATATGGGTGTGACATTTGCTAGTTTCCATTCGCACGGTACATTTCCGGTGAGTAAAGACTTATTAAATAAGATGGAAAGTGGTTTTACTATTTCGTTCTTTGCTTCTTTTAATATGCGTGGCGAAATTTTGTCAGGACCAGGAGCTTTGTTAATTTTCATGTTATTTATCGCGAGCAAAATGTCACATTCCTGAAAGGTTAATGAGCTGAGGCAAGTATCTTTGTTCTGGGTTTTCGGGATGGGTTGATTTTGCGTGTTTTCTACTGTGAAGACTGATGCAAAAAAGTTATTTAGAGTATCCGCCATAGATACTTAATTTTCTGTGTGTTCGCCATTTTCCATTTCCAACGGTCCTATGGTTGACGTCATTACTTTTTTCCTTTTAACATAGCTGTAGAATTCTTTAGGGTTTGATTTGCTCATTTCGGCAATACGTACTTCAAAATTTTTCTTGCTCTGCTTAATCAGTTTTTTCGTATTTCGTCTAATTCTGTCGTGATCGCGTTTGTCGTCTTCATTTTGTGTTTCTTTGTATTTTTCATATGCACGCTTTTTAGCTGCAAGGCTGTCCTTGATTTCGCGGGTCCACCATTTCGGTTTAATGTTTTGAAAAGATCGCCTATATCGCATCGGTATTGAGGATTGTATTGCTAAGTTAAGATTCATGCCATGCTACATTTATGTCGTTACTTTCTGAGATAACATTCCAATCGGTGTTCGTTAAGATTCTTTTTAGTTTTCTGAAGTCTGCCTTTCGATAATCAAGAACTTTTTCTTTACTTTCGACTTCGCTTGTCTTACTGATGTTAATACTGAAAGTAATCGCCCGGTGGTCACTGCTACTAAATTCGGATCCGACGTTAACGTTACTGACAAGATTTTCGTTAGTTGTGAAAATAAGATCTAGAATATTTTCGCCTCTCGTTGGATGATCCACGTGTTGGTATAAAGCACTTTCTTGGAGATTTGAATAGAGAGTGTGCCCCGAATGTGTTGTAAGCGAGGCGCCCCAACTAGTAACGGGAATATTAAAATCACCGAATATTACGCTTTCGTTCTGAGAACTAATTTCCGCTATTTGTTCATAGAGTTCTTCGTCAATTGTATTTGTTTGAGCTGGAGGTCGATAAACAAGGCCAATTACTACTTTTTGAGAATGACGATTTAGTTGAACGAAAATTACATTACTGTTATCAGTTTCGTGCTTAGATACTACAAGGGGATGAAGGCAGGACTTTATATATAATAATACACCTCCTCCTGCTCTTCGTAGTCTTTCTGAACTTAATAAGTTATACCCCTGTATCTTAAATTCAGCCAAAAAAATTATATTTGTCGTATCTATCCATGACTCGGAAATTCCGATGATGTCGTATTGTTCTGAATAAACTAGTTCCTCTAAATCATGAAATTTGTTACGTATACTACGGGCATTAAAGTAACAAGCTTTAATATCGGGATGGGTAGTTGGGGCTTTGCGGGAACTAGATTTTGGTGCTTTGTGCGAACGAGAACTTATATTGCGGGAACGAGAGCTTAGGTTGTTGTCGGAACCTCTACCTGCTGGGAGTTTTTTGATTTGTAGTTAGTTACCGCGTCATTGAGTAGCCTACCGAGTCGTGCAGAACCAACTGAATTTAAGTGGAGACCATCGTTTCGGAAGAGAATCGGTTGGTTATAAAAATGGTCCCATAAGTTTATATATTCAACTCCTTCTTCTTTACATTGATTTGCGAGACGATTGTTTGTGCTGAAGGCCTTGTTGTAGAAGCTGTTTGCCGCATTGATCCTCGGAAGAATACCAGATACGATGATTTTACTAGATTTTACTTAATATTTGTTCATCATCTTGCGATATTTAGTAAGGAGGGCCTCTGATCTGGTTTGTTTTACGTCATTTGTTCCCGCGTGAATAATGATCAGGGTGTTTGCGTCGGCGTCATTTGTTAAAACATCGCAGGCTTCTGTTGTGTGAAAGGAGGAGGAGGAGGAGGAGGAGAGGAGGAGGAGGAGGAGAAAGAGGAGGAGGAGGAGGAGGAGGAGGAAAAACACAGGACACAAGGCACAAGACAAAGACTTAAAACAAAAGAAAGGAAGAACATTGGCTTATTGCACTTCCACAAAATAGAAAGCGAAACAAATGTACATATATAAGGAAGTAACATTACAGTAGTAGTAGCAATAACAAAAGTAGTAGTAGTAGTAGTAGTAGTAGTAGTAGTAGTAGTAGTAGTAGTAGTAGTAGTAGTAGTAGTATAGTATACTAGTAAGAACAATAGTATATACCGTCATTACCCCAAGACCGGACCCAAACCAAGAAACAGCATAGTAGCCCTTAAAAAATGCAGTGCGACAATTCTTCCCCATTTTCTATGTGTTCCTGTGTGCCGGAGACCTGCTGGCTTTGTAGCCCACGGCTCATCTGGCGCCCCGAACCCACTAAAGTCACAACCCAAATTTTGGGAAACCCCCCGGGTTGTTGGTCTAGTAAAAAAATAAAAAACCGCTTGTTTTTTTCCGCGAAACTGGGATTTTGGGGCAGCGCCGGGGAGATGTGCCCCTTTCTCCTTTCCCCTTCTTGTTTTCCGCGCCCCACCCCCGGGGAGATGAGGGCCCCCCCTTTCCCCCCTTTCCTTTTCTTCCATCCCCCGCCCAGCCCCCGGGGGGATGACCCCCCCTTCCCCTTCCTTTTCCCATCCCCCGCCCCCACCCCCCGGGGAGATGACCCCCCCTTTTCCCCCCTTTCCCTTTCTTCCATCCGCGCGCCACCCCGGGGAATGACGCCCCCTTCCCCCCTTCCTTCTTCCATGGGCGCGCCCACCCCCCGGGGGAGGGGGGGGGGGGGGGGGGGTTTTTCCCCCCCTTACGGGAGCCAGGTGTTTTAGCCCGGGTTGGCCAGACCCCATTTTTAGACCAAAACCCTTTGGGAATTTGGGGTGCATAATTGTTCTTTGCGGTTTTTGAAGCCTGAAACCTCTATTTTTGGGAAATCTGTCGGGTGAAAATTTTTGCTCCTTGACATTTGCAAAAAATGACGACTGAAATGGAAGGGAATCACTTTTTTGTAAATAAAAAATTTTGAGGTGGGGGTTTAATAAAAAAACGGGCATAGATCACAATTTTACAGACCTTTGAAAATGTTTTTCCCCCCAAAAAATTTTTGTATTGATTATTTTTATCCCCCTCAAACTAATGATAATAAATTTTCGTCAACAATAAGGTCATAGGGGGAAAAAAAAGGTCAAAATTTTTTTGGGGAAAATGAAAATTCGACAAAGTGATTTTTGGCCCTTTTTCCCTTTTAAATGATACATTTTACATGCGCCGCGTCATAAAATGTGGACATGGGAAAACCCAAAAAAAAAAGGGGGGCAATTTTTTTTTTTAGTATCAAATTTTTGTTTGTCTGTTGTTCTATAAATTATTTTTTATTATGATATACTTTTGAAATGCAACGGAATTTTTAAACCCTTCACGGGGGTTTTTTTTTAGTCTTTTGTTATCATGTTAGTTTTGTTTTTGGGGGCTTCTTTTTTGTTGAAATGAGAAAAAAAATTTTTTTGGAAATTTTTTTTAGTCTTTTTTACTCATTATATTTTTAAAAAACTCTTTTTTTTTGTTTAAATTTTTTTATCTAACAATTTTGATTGTTAGTTTTCATCGCCCACAAAAATAAAGAATGGTATTTTTTGATAACATTGCAAACAGCTTGGGGGCTTTTTGGGGGTTTTAAAGGGGTCTAAACAGTGCATATTTGGCAATTGAAAATTCTGCTTTACGGGAAATGTTTGGGATGTGTTTTTAAATTTCATTTTTTATACCTAAAAATCTAGTATGAATTTTAATTTGGGAAATTTTATAAAGGGTTTTTTTTATTTGGATTTAAACTGGGGCCAAATCTCTGAAACAGTAGTTTTTTTGTTTTTTTTGTTGCACATTTAATTTTTTAACCCTTTAAAATTTTTAAATTTTCATACTATTTTTAAAAACCCAAATTCTGCCCCTTTGTTATCTTTACTTTTGCGGGGAAACATGTCGTGATGTGTGCCCCTTTTTTTTTTTTTCCCCGGTTCCCCGGCCCGGGGTTTGGCCCTTGGGGTTAACCCCAAAGGCAACCCGTTGATTAAAGGAAGTCGGCAGAGGTGAGGGTTTTTTTCATCTTCGCCCCGGGCCGCTCTTTGAGGTAAATGAGGACACAAAATCTTTTGGGTTCCCCAGAGATTGCACGGGCTCTTACACATCCCCGTGGCACTTTTCCCCGTGTCATGGGGGTTCGGGTTTTTCAAAACGGAAGAGAAAAAAAATGGCCACTCCCACATAAAAAAAACGTTTTGCGTCAATCTCTGCAATAAATTTTGATTTAAAAAACAAAGTTTTTTCTGTGGTGAATTCTGTAATTTTTGTACGGGATCAGAAAAACCCTTTTCCCCCCCCGGTGGCCCCCCAGCATTTGTATGCGGGAACAGCAAAACGGGGACAAACCTTTTTTATAAGGATCCATCTTAAAAAATGTAAAAGAAAGAGAAAAGGGAGATGAAGGGCTGGGCGGGTTTGGGGAAACACGAATCCAATAGGCATGAGTGCCCTTTTCAGTTTGTAAAGCCAGGTCCCAAACAAGGGACTGTAAAAAGTTTATGGTTCCAAAAGATCAAGCCCGGGCAGCAGACCAGCAAAGGATCTCCGGAGAATGCATTGGCCAAACTCATGGGGAAAAACCTTTGAAGCCCAACACGAGACAAAAATTCGAAAAGGGAAAACCCCCAAAATTTTTGCAAACATCCCTAGGAGAGAAATTTGGCCCCAAACACGCATGCCCAGATATCGATAAAAACAATGGATTTTCCAGCAGGGGCAGAAAAAGTACTCTTTCATTTCCCCAAACTGGAAATTTTTTTCCTCCTAAAAGTGAAGCTTGGGGTGGGAAAACGGGGGAAAGGGGGCCACTTTTTTAAAGCATGTTTTGGAGGTGGGCACTAATGGCAAAGGCACCGATAGGGCCCCCTCGGGGAGAACCGTGGGTATCCCGAACAAAAATTTCCGGTTGTTTTAAATCCCAGTGACCCTCCCCCCCCACAAAACCGGAAACCCCCCAAAACCCAGCCGTTTGAAGCTAAACCCAAAATGTGGCCCTGCTCAAGGAAACACCATGCTCAACTGAGAGGTGTGGAGGGGGGCCCGGTCAATGTCCTTTTCTTTTTTGTCGCTGCCCGAGCAAAAATATAAACCCATTCAAAAATCTCGGGACATTGGGAAAAAAACCCGGTAGAGGTTCCAATGCTCGGATAAGTTTTAAAAATTTAATAAATGGGGATGACATTTATGAGGAGGGTTTTTGATTATATGAGGGGTTTCCCTCATTGGACGCTACTGCAATAGATCTCTTTCTCTAAGACTTTTGTGTTTTTTGTTATGTTCTAGTGGGAATGGGTTTAGCTTAACCCCTTGGTTTCATGAATTCTGTGGATATAAAGCTGATTTTTTTTCTGTAAATATGTTAATGTATAGGGTTTACCCATTTTTGGGGGCCATCTTAGTTTGGGGTTATTCGGGAAATATTGTTATTGAAATTTTCCCCAGCCCCTTTTGGGGGTTTTTAATCTTATTTTTTTTTTATGTATTGTTATGTATTATTTTAAAAGCCCGGGCTTTTTTTTCAGACCGAAATTAAAAAAAAGTGTCTATTGTAAATTCATTGGTTTTTATTGGTTTCCTTGACCAAAAAAACCTAGGGTTTTAGACCCCAAAAAGGGACTTTTTGGTAAGTAAAATATTAAGGAAGTTATAAATTATAAAACCATTACAAACGTTGGTGTATTATGTATATTAGCCGCCTTTTTTTGGGGGAAAATTTCTCAAAATCTCAAGGGTCCCAAATAATTGCACCCGAGGGATTCTTTTAAGGGAACACTCAGTGATCAAAATCCGCGCGAAAAATTTATCCCCAAAAATTCCCAAAAGGTTTTCCCCCCCTGGCTCCCGGGAAACTACTTCAGGGGAAGAAATGTTGGTTTGTTTATGCGAGGGTTGTGGGGGAAGGAGATAAGGATGATTGGGGTGTGTTTGTGTTTTTGGTGTGTGTGGGGTTGTGGTGGGGGGGTTTTGTGTGTGTGTTGGTGTGTGTGTGTGTATTGTGTTTGTGTGGTGTGTATTTTTTGTATGGTGGTGTGTGTGTGTGGGGTGTGGTTTTGGTGTGTGTGTGTGTGTGGTGTGGGTGTGTGGGTTGTGTGGGTGCGTGTGTTTATTTTTTACTTTTTTGGTAAAGGGAAAATTTTTTTTATTTCTCTCTCTCTCTCTCTCCCCTCTCTTTTTCCTTTCTCTCTTCTCTCTCTCTTTTCTCTCTCTCTCTCTCTCTCTCTCTCTCTCTCCCCTCTTTTCTCTCTCCTTTTCTCTCTCTCTTCTCCTTCTCTCTCTCTCTCTCTCTCTCTCTCTCTCTCTCTCCCTCCCCCCTCTCTTTTTCTTTTCTCTCCCCTCTCTCTCTCTCTCTCTCTAGGCATATCGACTTATAGCCCCGGGCAGATAGGTGTAAAAATTGGGGGGTTTATACGTACAAAGCAGAAATTTTTGGCCCCGTCATAGAAAACCCATTAAGAAAAATTTCCAGATAGGGACCCACCGGGGAAACGTCCTAGGGAGCCGTGGCGGCCATTTTAAAAAATGGCCGTTTTTAGTCTAGGGGCTGGGGATAGGGGTCTCGTACCCCCCCCCCCGAAAATACTTCCCCTTTGGGTGTCTATAAATAGAAAAATGTGTAAAAAAATGTTTTGCATTTTTAATATTTTGAAAAATACCTACGAAATCATTTTTAGGAAAAATTAGTGCCGCCATTAAAAAAATTTCTATTTTCCCGCCAAATATCTCCCCCCAAAAATTGCAGAAACTAGCAAAAAAGGTGTCTAAAAACCTGTTTTGGGGGAAAAGGATTTATATAAAACCTTTTAAAAATGTGTATCTTTTCCCCCAAAAGGGTTTTTTTGCATATAAACCCTTTTAGAAATACCTTTTAGTGTCCATGTAGTGATTTGTAAAAAAGTTTTTATTTATTTATTGCAATTTGGTTATCGTATCCTATTTGCCCTCATATTTTTTCATATTTTTTTTTTTTCATTTGGGGGTTTTTTCGAACAGGGGAAATATCTAAGATTTAAATCAGCTAGTGGATCCACTGAAAACCCGGGCAAACAAAGACGCAGGTACAGACGGGTTGGAACAAATTTCGTTTTGTGCCCAAAAATCACAAAAAGGGAAAGTTTTCAAAGCCCAGCAGAATCAAAAAAACCGATTTGGAGTTGGTTATTCTACCTTGCCTTTAACATCAGACGTTTCAATGAACTTCACGAATTTCCGATGTCACTAGAATTTTGGACGCCTTTTATTTCGGGAAAGGCCCTTTAAACTACGTTTCTGGGGAACAAAGCCCCAAATGGCCCAAATCCTGCCATACAAAAACAAAAATATAATACTACAAAAAGAGAAAAAAAAAGGGGAATTTCCACAGGGTTGCACCCTTTAAAGCTACTAAACCAAGAAATACACTTTGTAAGTCGCTCACAGGAAATGGCAGCACGGAAAAGTCTGTTTTTTATCGAAAATGTGTCAAACTTTCCCAACCACTCCCTGGGGCACAAATTTTTGTCTAGGAAAACCCCCCCTTTCGAAGATGTGCATTAGACCTGCAGGGAGAGGCTACTTGGCCCAAAAAAAAGTGCTGGGGACATGGGGCCCCACAAAATGGGAAAATATCATCCAAGGTTTTTTTTTCACTTCCCCAAAAAAACAAATCATTACAAAATAAAAAAGAAGTGGACACAACTGATAAAGGCAACCATGGGATTGCCCCCTGCCGGTTCTGTCATTTTTCGATGAAACAAGAATAGAGAAAAGCAGCCCGGGCTTTAAAAAAAGCCCGGGTCTTTGGGCAAATTTTTTCTAAAACGTCCCAGAACAACTTTGGGGGTGGAGCCGCATGGCAGACAGTAGCACAGAGTTTTAAAAAAAACGATCCTGGCCCCGCCCCAAACCCTTCCCGGGTCATAAGGGAAAGGGGGTGCTATACTACCTGGGATTTGATAAAGATTAGGACCGCCCTCCGGGAAAATTTTGCAAAGAAAAATAGATGACGAAGCCATATGTCTTTCAAAGGGGAGCGAAAAAATTTCGTAAAAGAAATGTTCCCAAATGCCCGCTACATTTTACAGGTTCTTTTATGAAAACTGCCAATAAAAACTCCGAAATCACTGTTGGGCTTTGGTGGCCTGATCCTCGACGGCCCCCAAATCAAAGTCTCAATCAGGTGAAGGGGGTTTAACCCCAAACAACCCTCAGCACAGCTCAGTTATTTCAGTACAATAAACCCCCCATCCGTTCCCCAGAGGGGAGTATACTGTGGTCACAACAAAAACGAAAACCCCCTTGCCCAAACTACGTGGGACTCACGTTCACGCAAGGGCTCGGAAAAAGTGACCTCAGGGGGATGCTGTTTGATGCGAAAATGTATTTATCTCTTAAACCACCAAATAATTTGGGGCAGTTACTAAATTTTCTACCCTTTTTAAATCAGGGAGATAGGTGATCCCAAAATCCCTCATACGAATTTGGGGTTTATACGTACAAAATGAAAATTTGGCACAGTCATAGTAATTAATAGTTGTTTTTTCTTTAAAAAAAAATATGTCTTTCCTGTCAAAATAGTTAATTGGTCCGGGAATTTTTACGGGAAAAATTTACTCCTGAACCCCGGAGGTTCCCAAATTTGAGAGTAAACACTTTTACGCTCCCTGGTTTGGGGTTTAAATTTACATTGCTGGGAACCCCCAAAAGCAAATTTGGGGTCATTTGGAGAAAAAATTTTGGGCTATATGTGGATCTTTGATCATTTCATTAGAACATAAAAAAAAACATTTGTTTTCGTCCCGGTTTTAAAAAAATAGGGGGAAAACGGGCATTTTTTAAAAAAGGCCGCCCCGGGGTACCATAGGACGTTTTTTGCGGTGGGTCCCCTATCTGGAATTATTCATTAATTATTTCTATGACTGTGCCAAAATTTTTGTTTTAAGTCTAAAACCCCCAATTCTTATGATGGGTACACCCAAACTGCCCGACTATTAAGGGGGGAGTAGTTAAAAGATATTCGAAAAATTTTATGTAAAATTTGGGGAAAATCTGATAAAAAGTTTTTAAAAAATTTTTTCTGTAATAAGAAAAAAGAAAAAAAGGGAAACTACAAGAGGCCCCCGAGGCCTACACGTGGTGTTCCTGTAAAGGTGGCAAAAAGTCCTACAAAGTCTTACGACTGTATCTGTTTTTTAAATTTTTTTTAAGGATATATTAGATTTAAAATTTTTGGGAAACCTTTTGGAACTCTCCATTTGCATACATAACCTACTACATCTTGTAATAGCCGTAAATTATAAAGCGATTTTTTTTTTCTTTCAATGAAGCTTGGATGCTTTCCGGGCAACTTTCACAGCAACTAAAATTAAAAAAAATTTTACGACAAAAACCCCCCCAGGGGATCCCAAAAACCCTTTAAGAAGCAGGACGGGGCGTTGCTGATCCCTTTCCCCCCTGAATCCACCCCCGGGAATAAAAGCTTATTTCTGTTTTTGTAGCAAGGGGTTTAAGGGGTTTTTTTCGGGGGATTTTTTGGGTTTCAAACGGAAAAAATTTTTGGGTTTCAAATGGTCACAACAACAAAAAACAAAAGATTGCGGGTCGGGCCAATCATCTTCCCCGGATGGTTTTTAACAGGGGTCGGGGGGAAAATTTTAGCAAAACCCAAAAAATTTTTTGGGTTTCAATCAGGTCCCGCCCGAAAAACCCCTTTATTTCCCGCTGTCGCCCTGGGTGGGGGAAAAAAAATGATAAAGATTGGGAGAAAAATGCCCTACCCTGGGAAAAAGAGAAAGGGGGGAAGGAAGGGGAAAATTTTTTGATTAATAAAATCATTGATTATAACTTTGGGGGCCCGGAAAGGGTTTGTTCTATCTCACTTGAGAACCCCGAAAGCGTCTACAAAATTAAAACCCCGAACGAAAAGGGGCAAAATAAGGGAGCGGGGTGGGGCAACAGAAAGCGTAAAAAGTCAAGGGCGTGGGGTGACTATGAGGCCGGGAAATTTTTTTAAAAAGGGTTTGGCCCCGGGAAAGTTTAAAAGGCTTCTCCTGTAAAGTTTAAGGTTTTTGCTTTCCTTGCTATATCTCCATTTATATTTGACCCTTTTTGTAGTTTTTTTTTTTTTTAAGAAAAACCTTGCAAATTTTTTTTTGTTAGAAAAACATTAAAATTGCTTTTGAGTGATGTTTTGGGACAATTTTTCTTTTACAAATTTTTCATTTTTTCATTATTTTAAAAAAAAAATCATAAAAAAACGAGGGAGGGTGGAAGAAGTGATTTAAAACCCAATTTGGGTTTCCAATGTTCAAATCTATAGTTTCCCCCCCTAACTGAATGATATGGTAACTAAAGGTTCAAAAATTATATTAATTTTAAAAAATTGGGCCTTTTTTTTTCGAATTTATTAACTTTCCCCTTGATATAAAAAATTTAAATGAAATAATTTTTGGTGTAAATTAAAAAACTCTATTGGAAATGGAAGGGATCCCTAAGTTTTTCCCCGTGATTGAAAAAAACCTGGGTTTCACCCTTTACCTATCGACCTGGGCTACCCCCTTTAACATTCTGGGCCTGTTTTTATTTTTAGTTACATTTTTTTTGACCTGACCTTTTACCCCTTTACCCAAAATCAAAACCCCACCACACACCACCCCCCCCACTCAAAACTCAACACTCAACACCCACACTCCCCACTACACACTACACACTACCACACACCCCACACACCACAAACCCCACACACAAAACACTCACACCACACTCACAAAATCCACTCTAACTCCAAATCCAAAACACCACACACCACAAAACACAAACACTCACACTCACCCCTCACACTCCCCAACCACACTCACACACACCCCACACAAAACACACACACACCCCCTCCACTCACCCCCCACCTCACACTCACACTCACCCCTCACCCTCACATCACACTCACACACACACACACACACCACTTTACACTCACCTCCCCACTACAAATCACACCACATTTACCCACACCTCACCCCCACACAACCACAACCCACCCACAAAAACACCACACACCACACACACCAAACACACACACAACCCCACACAAAACCCCCCCCATTTCAAAGGGGGTTTGCCGGGGGTTTTTAACCCCCCCCGGGGGTGGGGTTCGGGCCCAAAACTTAAACAAAAAAAAGGGTGGATGAAAAAAAAAAAATGGGTTTTGGAAGGGCTGGGCCATTTCGAGCGTTGCTCAGGCCCAATTAAAAAACAACTGAAAGAATAAAAATAGTGAATACCCACACCCCAATAGAGCTCTCAGAAAGCCCCACTTTTCCCGATCCTTTTTTCATTTTATTTGGGCCCCTTTTCCCCGCGAGTTAAAAGGCCCCCAAGAAGGGAAACCCTCAGTTCAAAAACCCGGGGGAAAAAAGTTTTGGGGGGGGAGGTGTTTTATTTCGGGGGAGGAAACCCCGTCAGGAAGAGTTTCCTCGCCCGGTGTGTTAGTTTGATGGGAAAAAAGGTGTGTGGGTGTTAGGTAGGGTGGGGAAAGTGGGAATGTGTGTGTGTGCGTGGGGAAGAAAGGGGTTTTTGTTGTGGGCTGTGTGTGTGTGGTGTGGTGTGTTTGTGTGTGTGGGTGTGTGGGAAAAGGGGGGTTATGTTGGTGGGGTGTGTGGTTTGGTGTGTGTGTGTGTGGGGTTGTGTGTGTTTTGTGTGTGTGTGTTTGGGGTGTGTGTGTGGTGTTGTGTGGGGATAGTTTTACATAGTATGTGGTCAGAGAGACTTTAAAATGAACGATGACCCTTTGTCTTTCGCTTTTAAGTTTTTGCTATGTCTTTAAATACCCCGGGGGAAAACTAGTGGCCCACATGACCAATAATTTCCTCACCCTGTCCCTATGTTGTTAAAAATGTACATAATACAATTGCTAAATCTGAGGGAAAAAGATGCAATGTATATAAAAAAATTAAACCCCGAAAATTTTAAATAATGAAAATTATGAAAAGAAAAAATGTAATTAACGATCTCATAGGATGTCGTTTCCCCCCGTTTTTTGAGCTGTGGTCATAGTTTTGGGAGTGAAAACGGGACGCTGGAAAAAGGCGCGGACGTTTTTGGGCGCCTTCCTCTTTGGAGGGCGCCCGTGTGTTTTTGTGGACATACAAAAAGAACAAAATGTTTTGGAAGGGGGTGCCCCCTAAAAACAACACATTAGAAATCTTTACAGATTTAATCTGTTCATGCGTATTCTCTAATTTTTTGTGATGTAATAACATGCAAAATTATTCATGAATTTTAAATAGTTATCTTAAGAAATTGCATATTCTTTATCCCGTTAATAGTTTATTTTCCGTTTTTTGTCTTGCATAGGGACGTAGATCAAAGCTGGCTGCTTGTTGAATTTTATTGATGTTTTAGTATTTATCGTATAGTAGTAGTTTTAGTAATTATTTTTTGGTTAGGACTACAGTTTTGTTACTCAAATTTGTGGGAATGTTTCATTTTTGGGTAAACATAACAGATGTTTTTTGTCTATTTATTAATGATATTACTGTGTAATTTATGTAAAAAGCTGTTGGCAATAAATATCTATCTATCTAATCTGTGTGGGAAAGGGCGATTATGTGTGTGACTCTGTGTGGTGTGTATTTTTTCATGCTAGTTGTATTTTAGCAGGGCCGAGCAATGCTCCAGTATGGACCAGTCTCTATAATCAAACAGTTTTTACATTCATGCCTTAGTGGCTTTGTGTTGGCCGAAGCCAGCACCCGGAGAGCGGGTCACATAAACCCCGGGCTTAAAACACCCCCGGTTTCCCATTCACTGCTGGGTGGACAGTGGACTCGGGTTTTAAGGAAACCACCCATCTGTTTTCCACTCCAACGACATCGCCCGCCCCAGGATCGAACCCGAGGCTTCCCGGATTGTGAACCGAGCGTGCTATCCCTTACACCATGGAGTACCATATAAGTGTTGGTTGTGTGTGTGCGTGTGTGTGGGAAGGGGATTAATGTTGTGTTGACTAGTGTGTGTGTGTGTGTGTGTGTGTGTGTGTGTTGTGTGTGTGTGTGTGTGTGTGTGTGTGTTTGTGTGTTGTGTGTTGTGTGGTGTGTGTGGGGGGGAAAGGGGGGGATTATGTTGTGGTTGAGTGTGTGTGGTGTGTGTGTTATGTGTGTGTGGGAAGAGGGATTAATGTTGTGACTGTGTGTGTGTGTGTGTGTGTGTGTGTGTGGTGTGGCGAAAGGGGGATTATGTGTGGACTGTGTGTTGTGTGTGTGTGTGTGTGTGTGGTGGTGTGTGTGGTGTGGTGGGTGTGTGTGTGTATGTGTATGGTGTGGGAAGGGGGATTATGTGTGTGAGTGTTGTGTGGGAAGGGGGATTCATGGGGTGTGAACTGTGGTGTATGTGTGTGTGTGTGTGTGTGGGAATGGGGATTATTGTTGTGTGTGTGTGTGTGGGTGTGTGTGTGCTGTGTGTGTGTGGTGTGTGTGTGTGTGTGTGTTGTGTGTGGTGAGGAAGGGGGATTATGTGGGAGTGTGTATGTGTCAAAAGGGGGGATTGTGTGTGTGTGTGTGTGTGTGTGTGTGTGGTGTGTGTGTGGTGTTGTGTGTGTTGTGTGTGTGTGTGTGTTGTGTTGTGTGTGTGTGAAGGGGGCTTATGTGTGTGCTGTGTGTGTGTGTGGATGTGTGTGTGTGTGTGTGTGGTGTGTGTGTGTGGTGTGTGGGAGGGGGCTTTGTGTGTGAGTGGTGTGTGTGTGTGTGTGTGTGTGATGTGTGTGTGTGTGTGTGTGTGTGGGGGGGTGTGTGTGTGTGTGTGTGTGTGTGTGTTGTGTGTGTGGGGAAGGGGGATTCTGTGTGTGAGTGTGTGAATGTGTTGTGTGTGTGTGTGTGTGTGTGGTGTGTGGTGTGGAAGGGGGATTATTGTGTGGTGTGTGTGTGTGTGTGTGTGTGTGTGTGTGGGAATGGGGATTATGTTGTGTGATGGTGTGTGTGGTGTGGTGTGTGTGGTGTGTGTTGTGTGTGTGTGTGTGTGTGTGTGTGTGGTGTGGTGTGTGTGTGTGGTAAGGGGATTATGTGTGTGGTGTGTGTGGTGTGTGTGTGCGGTGCGTGCGGGTGGGAAGGAGGATTTGTGTGTGATTGTTTAATTGTGTGGTGTTGTGGAAGGGGGCTTATATGTTGTGTGTGTGTGTGTTTGTGTGTGTGTGTGGTGTGTGTGTGTGTGTGTGTGTGTGTGTGTGTGTGTTTGAAGGGGGATTATGTGTGTGTGTGTGTGCGTGTGTGTGTGTGTGTGTGTGTGTGTGGGCAGGGGGGTTTATGTGTGTGAGATGTGCATTTGTGTGGTGTGTGTGTGGTGTGTGTGTGTGTGTGTGTGTGTGTGTGTGTGTGTGTGTGTGTGTGTGTGTGTGTGGGAAGGGGGATTATGTGTGTGACTGTGTGTGTGTGTTTGTGTGGAAGGGGGATTATGTGTGTGCTTGTGTGTGTGTGTGTGTAAGTGTGTGTGTGGTTGTGTGTGTGTGTGTGTGTGTGGGAATCCTTGAAACACATTGACCACTTGAAACCACTTTACTGATGCTTACCATAATACAACGTTTAATAAGGTTATATACATCATGTGGTGTACGGGGAGCAGCCCATACGAAGCCCTACTTAACCTTCCCAGAAGGGAAGGGTGATTATGTGTAGCAGTGCGTGTGTTTGTGTGTGTGTGTGTCTTTGTGGAAATGGGGCATTAATGTTGTGTGACTGTAATGTGTGTGTGTGTGTGTGTGTGTGTGTGTGTGTGTGTGTGGTGTGTGGTGTGTGTGTGTGTGTGTGTGTGTGTGTGTGTGTGTGTGTGTGTGTGTGTGTGTGTGAGGGGATTATGTGTGTGAGTGTGTGTGTTGGTGTGGTGGTTGTATGTGTGGGAAGGGGGATGCTGTGTGTGAGTGTGGTGGTGTGAGTGTGTGTATGTGTGGGAAGGGAGGGATTACCTGTGTGTGAGCGTGTGTGTGTGTAGTGTGTGTGTGTATGGTCAATCGGTTGCCTAAAGACCGATAGGGTCAAGGTAGGGAGAGAGATATTGGGGATAGTGATTCACTCAATGTGTTGAAAGCAATAAGCTGGAGGTGAGAGTATAGGTGAAACCCAGATGTAAACGTTCCCCCGTCCGATGATGATTTAGAAGTTTTTTATGAAGAAACCTTTAATCCGTCAAATAATTTCACGTCTAATATCAAGAAGATTTCCCGATTCATTATGTTTTTGTACCGGAGTATTGGATTTAATTTCCACCCAATGAGGTTCACCAACAAGTAAAATTGTTAAAACAGGTAACGCTGGTTGGACCGGATGGATTTACCAGCCCGAGACTTTTTTAAAGTTCTTACCTCCAAGTGGATACATGCTACTTACAAATATTTTTCAACTCTGTATTTTCCCTCTGACACATATCCTCGGAGGGGGGCTGGTCTAGAGCACAACTGTTCACGATATATTTATTAAGAAGGGGCAATAAGGCATATGGTGAGAAATTAAAGAGGGAAAATTATCCAACAGTATTGCTACTTATAACGATTATGGTGTGTTGTGTTCGCGCCTTGTCGCCTCATGGTTTAGACCATATTTAGAGAAAAGGCCGGGGAACAGAAGACTAGGGGATGTTCTTGAACGGATTGTTTTGTCTTACGCTTGTTGTGTATATTGGCCAGGAGAAAGAACCTTACTCGTTTTCGTAACATTTAATAGACTTTAAAGCAAGCATATTGAACAGAGTACCAAGACATTTATTATGTCCGTGGTGTTGATAGCGTTTAGGATGTGGCTCAGTAATGATAATCTGCTATGGATTTGCCATGTATAGTTTAACAGAAAGCGAAAAAGGATTGGGATTGGAGCCGCTTTGGTAACTATCGCATTAGGGTAAAACAAGGCTCGCCAAACTTCCTGCGTTTTGTTTGTAATTTTTGGTTAATGCATCTAATACGCTCTCTTAACCCAGGGCAGTGGTTATGAATGGATTTTCTGAAGTGGTTTCACGTTTCTTGTCATGTGGATGATACGTACTATTAGCCACGTCACGAGAAATATGTTGATAATTATCAATATTACGGAGTACTGTCTAGAGTACGGCATATAGTGAATAGTTCTAAAACTAATTTTTGGTGTTAATGGGCAGCCGTGACGGACCGCTTGACCCGTTGGCAGTGAACGGTTTAAGTGTTTCACCTTGGTAATCGTATGTTTATTTTAGGGTCTCCGTTCACCTGCGATGGGTCGACATCTTCCGCTGTTATAGTTACATGCCAAGTTAAAAATGCCACACGTACTAAAATTTGTTCTTTTTGTGAAGAAAAAATGATGATGTACCATTTATTGTTAAAAAAAAAACGTGTTTTTGAACCAGCATTAATGTCCAACACTTATGTATGGGCTGAATCATGGTTGGGGCAGATTTAAAACCTATTGATAAACGTTTAACAACTGTTGTTTAAAAGCAATTGTTGGGTGTGCGAAAGGTCAGACTTGCAATGATATATGTTACGTGGAATCGGTTTACCCCACCCCAAAAGATATGTAAGTTCTGTGCCAACATAAAGTTCTCTTCCATAAAATGTGGCAGAGAGCGATCAACTTATATGATGACCCACTGACGTTTGCAATTGAATATATCTATGATAATGGACAACTGTTCCATCGTAGATTAATAAGGAGTTTTGTGGACAGTGAAGTCAAAGATGTACTGTAGATATGCAATGTTAAGATCGAGAATTTCAGACAGTAATTCTACGAGAAAGAGGACATATAAAGAAGATGAAGCCCTACTTTTAATGTGCATAATAGTTTACACTGATAGACACTTAGTTGAATGAAACGCATCGCCTGTCGTTTACACACAGTTTTAGGACAGGTGGCTTGGCTAATATGTGAGACTGGAGGTGAATAGGAGAGGTCGCGGTCGCTTACACTGATGAGCAACTGTGTTATGTTGCCAAGTGCAGACCTGAAGACACGTGGTGGAACCAGTGTACACT
>JACEEZ010001403.1:150000-152419 GCA_016584305.1 Chionoecetes opilio
CACACTCACCTGGATGACCTGTTGCAACAACACACCAGTGAGCACGTTGTCATCATAGCGACATGAACCAACATCTAGTTGCAAGATCCTTTGGATGACTTCCTCACAGTGTTGGTCAACAAAACCAATTTGACTTCCCCACACACATTTCCGGCTCATCACTTGATCCTGTCATCAGTGATCTCCCGACAGTGTCTCACCTGTTCACCCCCGGTGCTGTAGATCATCAGATCACATGGCGATCCTAAGTACAATACAGGTTGCAGCTCAAGAGTACCCCCATCAAAACGCCCCAAACTGCTGTGGGCAGAACAGACTAGGACGGTCTATGTGACGCGCTGCAACAAACACCCGGGAGCACCATTCTCGTCAAAGATGTGGATACACAGGTACACACATTCCCCATGTACTCTGCTTGAACTCCAGAAAAAATATGTGCCAAGCCAGACTTACACTGCCAAGCCCTTGCTAAGCCCTGGTTTGGTTACCAATTAGGATGGCTGCCGATGAAAAAGTCGTGCCTGACAGCTCTACTCACACCATCCAACCCACCCTAACAAGGAGCGCTACAGACACGCTTGTGCAGCATAAAAGAAATCCAACAATGGGCTCAACGACGCTGCAATCAATCAATCAATCATTGGGGGGGATACGCCGGGGGGCGCGTCGCCTCGCCCCCCTACGACGCCACTCCCAGGGGTCACCACGAGCGAGTTCCCATGCAGGCTCCTTTCCCATACCAAGCAGCTCTCGACAAAAAACATCAAATTGCCCCAGCCACGAGCCTTGTGGGCCCCCCCTTGGCCTCCTCCACGCCGGATTGTCTCTTACAGATACAACCCGATGAGAAGGATCGGTTTCAGGGTGCGTGCCACATGCCCATATAGCCGAAGTTGGGGGCTGACGGCTATGCAGGGAATAGGCCTCGATTCAGTCTCACGGTGCAATCGCTGATTTGACACGTAATCATCCCAGCGATACCCCATGATTCTGCGAAGACACTTATTCCAAAGGGATTGATTCGTCTCTTCAAGTCCCTATTTAGTGTCCATGTTTCACAAAACCATAGAGTAAGACAGGGATCACAAAGCGATTTGAAGATCCGGATCTTTTGTCCTCCTGCACAGGTACCGACAACGCCAAATACTCCCGCTGAGCGAGTCCATAACACCGTGGGCTATGCCAATCCGCCGAAGACTTCTTGACGTGACCCGCCGTCATTATGGACTGCGCTACCAAGGTATGTAAAACTTTCCAAGATCTAAATGTCCTCGCCACACACATGAACAGACTGTACTGCTTCACTAGTAAGTCTCCAACACCTGGACCTTGGTCTTGAGCCAGGAGACCTCAAGTCCCAAAGGCTTTGCCTCCTGTGCAGCGCCCTCGAGAGCCACCCACCAGGACCTCCAGCGACTCAGCAAAGATTACTGCATCATCGGCAAAAACAAGATCAGTGATCTTGGTGTTGCCGACGGATGTTCCACAATCACTTTCATCTACACCTTGTCCAATACCCAGTCCATACAAGCGTTGAAAAGTGATGGGCAAGGACGCACCCTTGCCTCACTCCTGTATTCCACAGGAAAGAAGCCGGATACACCTGCCCCACACTTCCAGCACTCTCAGTCCCAGAAATCAAACCAATAGTCCCTGCAGGAATCCCTCGAAATCGCAGAAGATCCCAGAGTGACTCCCCGATGTACTGAGTCAAACGCCTTCTTGAGATCAACATAGCTGCAAGCATCCCCCTGTCGAAACTCCGTCGGCGTTCCACCAGGACACGAAGCGCTAGGATACGGTCCGTTGTTGACTTACCAGGCGTGAACCCAGACTGCTGAGGTCCCCTTTATGCTTCACCAGATGGCTGCGAAACCGTGTCAGCAATAGAGGGGCAAGCACCTTGCCTGGTACGCTGAGCAGTGTAATACCGCGGTAATTGTTTTCAGTCCTGACGATCCCCTTTCCCTTTCCAGATAGGGGCGACCACCCCCTTTTCCAGTCAGGAGGAATGGTACCTGATTGCCATACGGCAGTCAGGGCAGCATGCAACCCGTGGATCATGGCCTCACCCCCAGCTTTGAGGAGCTCCGCACTGATATTTCAAACACCAGCTGCCTTTCCACCCCTCAACTTTGCTACAAACCTCTCTGACTTTCGTCAAGAGAGGGTGCGGTTTCGTCAATGGGAGGATCGGCATCCACTGCCTGTAACCCAGTGGTGTGAAGCTGCTCAGTTGGAGGGTTTCCACCGTGAACAACTGCCCAAAGTACTCAGCCCAACGAGCCATCTGCCCATCCATGTCCGACACGAGCGCCCATCTGCTGTTCGAATAGCACTCGCCCGAGAAGGAGACTTGGAACGGATCTTCTTCAGGGCTCGGTTTTTGCGGGTTCCAGAGGTCATTAGTGGGGGTTTC
>JACEEZ010001404.1:5000-22500 GCA_016584305.1 Chionoecetes opilio
AATATACTATTACTTAAAACTGTTTTGTTGTTCTATAATACTCTACTGTATAATAGACAATATCATATCGCAATAATAAGTTGCAGCCTGAAGTGTAAAAGTGTAGAGTGTAAGTAGAGAGTAAAGGCCTGTCCACACTAGGGGTCATGCGGCTGGCGGTGAGGCTGGTGGATATGTTGAAATACGACCTGCGCGTCCAGACTGTGCCTCACCGCCCTGGGTCACCGCCATCCTGGCGTGGAGCCAGTCAGCTCCATAGAAAATGACGAGAAAAACGACGAATTTTGTATCGTGACCTATTCTAAAATATGATCCTCCACCCCACCCACCACTCCATGCCACTCCCTTTTATATCTTCTTTCCACTACCGTAGATAACAGTTAAGTCGCCAGGACAACTTTTTTTTTCTGTTTACAGACGTGTGGTGGCGTTAATACGTACATTTCTACATCCATGATTTCAGGACAGTTAGAAGGGGCTATCTGGAGAGTCTGTGTTCATTTTGTGTCTTCATCTGTGTCATATTAGGGCTATAAATGAACAAATGACTAAAATATCTACAAAGTGGCTAGCAACAGTTCAGAATGAGGTAGTATAGTAGTAGTAGTAGGGGTAGTAGTAGTAGTAGTAGTAGTAGTAGTAGTAGTAGTAGTAGTAGTGGTAGTAGTATTTAGTAGTAGTAGTAGTAGTAGTAGTAGTAGTAGTAGTAGTACTAGTAGTAGTAGTAGTAGTAGTAGTAGTAGTAGTAGTAGTAGTAGTGGTAGTATAGTAGTAGTAGTAGTGGTAGTAGTAGTATAGTAGTAGTAGTAGTGGTAGTGGTAGTAGTAGTAGTAGTAGTAGTAGTAGTAGTAGTACTAGTAGTAGTAGTAGTAATACTAGTAGTAGTAGTAGTAGTAGTAGTAGAAAGTAGTAGTAGTAGTAGTAGTACTAGTAGTAGTAGTAGTGGAAGTAGTAGTAGTAGTGGAAGTAGTAGTAGTAGTGGTAGTAGTAGTAGTAGTAGTAGTAGTAGTGGTAGTAGTAGTAGTAGTAGTAGTAGTAGTAGTATAGTGGAAGTAGTAGTAGTAGTGGAAGTAGTAGTAGAAGTAGTGGAGTAGTAGTAATAGTAGTAGTAGTAGTAGTAGTAGTAGTAGTGGTATAGGTATAGGTACAACTTGAACAAGACATTTTTTCACGGAGCGCTGCGATATACGACCTGCCTTCACTGGAGCATGTCGAGCACTGTTTGCGTGAATGACGAGGGCAGTGCGGCAAATATGGGGAAGGGTTGGAGCGGCCCAGAATCAGCCTGGCGGTGTTGAAACAGTCGAAATTTAACAGCGCTAGCCTCACCGCCAGCCTCATCACCCCTAGTGTGGACGGGCCTTGAGAAGTGTAGACCGCACGCTATAGTGTAAAATGTCCCGGTAGAACCACACGCTATAGTTTTAAAAACAAGTGCTTGTGGGCCCTCCGGACCCATTTATTGATGTTTGTAGTAGTAGTATATATTAGACAACATGTGATTGCAAACTCCAATCGTGTTGTTGTTGTCGTTGGTCACTGGTCAAAATGCCTCGGGGTAGACCACGTTCCGTGGGATTCCAACCTTATGTGTTCCGTGTGATTCCAACCTTATGTGTTCCGTGTGATTCCAACACACACACACCACACACACTCACACACGCACACAAACGTCCATGAGTCTACTGAGTTTGTGGAATGTGGCAAGACGTTACCGCAGAGTTTTTCCTGTAATCTAATACTTATATAGTATTTTTAGCCCAAAACCTCCCTTGAAAAGTATTAAATCGACATGGGACCAACCCGCTTACCACCTACAATTTATTTTCGATTTTTTGAGCCTACTCTCATCAAATTGAATTTACAGTTTCGGCTACCCAAAACAGACAGACAGACAGACACAGACACAGACAAAACACACACATACACACACAGACACACGGCTACTCCTATATTATATTAGATTTGATGATTCCAACACACACACTCACACACGCACACAAAAGTTAAGACCATGAGTATACTGAGTTTGTGGAATGCGGCAAGACGTTACCGCAGAGTTTTTCCTGTAATCTAATATTCCTAAAAGTGTTTTTAGCACAAAACCCCCCTTCAAAATTATTCAATCGACATGGGACGAAACCGCTTACCACCTACGATTTATTTGCGATTCTGTGAGCCTACTCTCATCAATATTGAATTTACAGTTTCGACTACCAAAACAGACACACACACAAAAGACACAAGGCTACTCCTATAGTATATTAGACAAGTGCTTGTGGGCCCTTCGGACCCATGTATTGATGTTTGTAGTAGTAGTATATATTAGACAACATGTGATTGCAAACTCCAATCGTGTTGTTGCTGTCTTTGGTCACTGGTTAAAGTGCCTCGGGGTAGACCACGTTCCGTGTGATTCCAACCCTTTGTGTTCCGTGTGATTCCAGCACACCCCACACTCACACACGCACACAAACGTTCATGATCTACTGAGTTTGTGGAATGCGGCAAGACGTTATCACAGAGTTGTTCCTGTAATCTAATACTCCTAAAGTGTTTTTAGCCCAAAACCCCCCTTAAAAAACTATTCAATCGACATGGGACCAAGCCGTTTACCACCTATGATTCATTTGCGATTTTTTAGCCTACTCTCATCAAAATAGAATTTACATTTTTCGGCTACCCAAAACAGAGAGACAGACACACACACAGACACACGGCTACTCCTATAGTATATTAGATATTAGATGTCCCGGTAGACCGCACGCAGTGGCTCTTAACCTTTTCAGTGGCTCCGAACCCCAACGAAAACCTTTGCACACTGGCCGAACCCCTCAAATATGGGCAGAAAAAACAAGATTAATAAAAATAATTTAGACAAAATTGTCAAAATGCAAAGAGTATATTTCGATAACAAGTAGACCAAACTTCATTTTAATTGATACACAAATGTAAGAAAAATTGCCACAAAATTCAGGAGTTATTTGGATAATAAGAAGGAACGAAACACTTGGAAGCAGTGGCGTCTTTGGAAAGGGGGAGGAGCACAGTGGTGAATCCAGGATTTTTTTTAAGGGGGCTGGGTGGAGCAAAAGTGAGCCTCTACAGCTGGGGGGTCTAAGAGGGGGTCATAATTTTTTTGAAATCAAGCTTTTTTAAGGGCATTGTGAGGCCTCACGAGGAATAATTGAAACTAATTTGATATTCAATGGCAAAACAATTTTTGTCTCTTTGGGATAAGGGACAAAAATTGTTTTAGGGTCAGCATGGTACTCGGAGCAGCTTCACACCACTGGGTTACAGGCAGTGGATGCCGATCCTCCATTGACGAAACTGCACCCTTTCTTGACGAAGTCAGAGAGGCTGTAGCAAAGTTGAGGGGTGGAAAGGCAGCTGGTGTTTGTAATATCAGTGCGGAGCTCCTCAAAGCTGGGGTGAGGCCATGATCCACGGGTTTGCATGCTGTCCTGAACTGCCGTGTGGCAATCAGGTACCATTCCTCCTGACTGCAAAAGGGGGCTGGTCGTCCCTATCTGGAAAGGGAAAGGGGACAGTCAGGACTGCAACAATTACCGCGGTATTACACTGCTCAGCGTAGCAGGCAAGGTGCTTGCCCATCTATTGCTGACACGGATTCGCAATCATCTGGTGAAGCATCAGAGACCTCAGCAGTCTGGGTTCACGCCTGGTAAGTCAACAACGGACCGTATCCTGGTTCGTGCCCGGGAAAACCCCGACGTGGGGTTTCGACAGGGGATGCTCCCGGGGCCTATGTTGATCTCAAAAGGGCGTTTTACTCAGTGCATCGTGAGTCATCGGGGATCTTCTGCCGACTTCGGGGGATTCCGGGAAAGGGACTAATGGTTTGATAACGGCCCTGTTTTTTTGGGGAATGAGAGTCCCTGTAAAGTGTGGGGCAGGTGTATCCGGGCTTCTTTCCTGTGAATACAGGAGTGGGGAAAGGGTTTCGGCTTCCCCCTTTCATTTTTTAAACGCTTGAAATGGACGGGTATTGGACAAGGTTTAGATCAAAGTGATTGGGGGAGATCCGTCGGCAAACCAATATCTTTGATCTTTTTTTTTTTCCCGATGTTTGCGTATCTTTGCTGGGGTCGCGAAGGTCCGGTGTGGCTCTCGAGGCGCTCCCACGGGGAGGTTTTAAACCCCTTTGGATTTTGAGGTCTCCCGGGCTTAAGCCCAAAGGGTTCCAGGGGGGTTTGGGGGTTTACTAGATAAAGCATTACAGCTGTTCATGCGTTTTGGCGAGGCCCATTGAGATTTTGGGAAATTTTTTACTTTACCTTGGAAAGCGCATCCATAAGGAGGGCCGGGTCATTTTAAAGAAGCCCTTAGGGCGGATTTGGCTACCCCACGGTGTTATGGACTCGCCCCCGGGAGTATTTGGCGTTGTGGGTTTCCCTGGGGCGGGGAGGAAAAAGATTCGGTTTCTTAAAGTCCTTGGACCCCTGTCTTACTCTATGGTTGTGAAACATGGACAAAAATTTAGTGATTTGAAGAGACGAATCAATCCCTTTTGGGTAATGAGGTTTTCCAAAATCAGGGGGGTATCGCTGGGATATTACGTGTAAATCAGCGATTGCAGGGTGAGACTAAATCGAGGTTATTACCTGCATAGTCCGTCACCCGCCAACTTCGGCTATAGGGGCCCATGGGGAAAGCAAACCCTAAAAACCGACCCTTTCCCCATGGGGTTTTGTATCTGTAAGAGACAACCCGGGCGGGGGAAAAGGCCAAGGGGGCGCCCACAAGGTCGTGGCGGGGGGCAATTGATGTTTCTTGCCGAGAGTGTTTGGGTATGGGAAAGGAGCCGGGCATGGGAACCCCGCGCGGGGTTTCCCCACGGGAATGACCCCCGTGGGGTGGGCAAAGGCGACGCCCCCCCCGGCGTATGCCCCTAATGTTTGGGTTTTGATTGTGGTACTCGGTACATGGTAAAAGGGGACTCGGGAAAGCGAAATGGCACTCGGCCATGCCACCCCCCCCTTACCCCTTTTTCCAGCTATGCTGGGAAAGAGAGAGGCGGGCAAATTTTAACCAAAATGGTACCAAAAAGGAGACTTGATAACAATGCATTTCAGGAATGGAGATAAATGACAAAGATAAAATTATGTATGGGAAGTAAAACCCCCAAAGGGGTCATACGTAACCCCGTTATTGGGAGAATAGGAGGGGAATTCCTATCATAAAATTCCGGGTTATGTCCGTAAGAAATTCAACCCTTTTTTTTTTCTCGGGGAAATTTATCTTCTTTCTTTTTATTCTCCTTCAAATCTTCCCCCTTCCCCCTCACTCCCCCCCCCAAAACACTCCGAGTACTTTTTAAAAATTTCGTGGGACACTTTTTTTCGCACCCATTAAACTAGTGGATTCAAAGTTTTTCATCCTCCCCTCCCCCCTATCGATAAAGGAACACTCCTAATTTTTAATGTCCTTAAAAAACAGACCAATAGTGACAGATCACGTTCAAAAAATGGATGGGTTTGTAGAGTTATTTGCAAAAATTAAAAGTTCCCAAATTTATGTCTCGATCCACTACCTCGTCTCCCCCCCAAAAAAAACCCCTTCGTTGCTTAAACGAACGAAAAAAAACACTTTCCCCCGGGATATTAGAATAAACATTTTAAATTCTTCTATATCAAATTTTGAAAAACGGGATTATGGCAGCCTTTTCCCATTTTAAAACTTTTTTTTAAATTTAAATTTAAAATTCCATTCAGGGCTGATAACCCCTTTCAGGGGAACCCCGTTCAGGGTACCCAAAAACTTTCCCCCTTTCTTCCCCCCTTTCCCCCCAAACCCCCCCCTTGGGTTTTTACCCTCGAGGGAGCCAGTCGCTCTCCACTTTTCTCCGCCTCAGACGGACGTCCCCAGTTGCCCAAAAAAAACCCGTCACAGGGTTTTTTTTTAAAGGGGAAACGCAAAAAACACCCTTACTCTTAGTTTCCCCCCCTTATATTTCCATTTTAAAACTAAAAGTATCAGGGTATTTTCAGGGGGAAAGGGTTTAATTTCTTTAATAGGATTCAGTGGGGAATTTTTTATGCTCATAAGAGTTTTCCTTTATCAAAATGGGGAAAAGGTTTTCCCCCGTTCAAAAATTGGGAGAGTTTTCCCTGAAATCAGAGTGTAAATTTTTTTTGTATCAGTTTAGAGTTTTCCCTGTGTAAAAGGGTGGAGAGCTTGGGGGATCGATTGGGGGCGTTTTCCTGGGTTGGGGTGGGAGTTTTCTTGTATCAATTGGAGCGTTTTCCTGTGTTAGGGGGGAGGTTTTCTTGTTCAGATTGGAGCCTTTTCGTGGCAGGGTGGAGGTTTCTTGGTTGGATTAAAGCTTATATGTGTGTCTGAAAATTCTCAAACAAAGACATAAACTTAAGGATGAATAAATAGGAGTTTTTTCAAATATAGTTCTTGTTTTTTTTAGTGAAACCTCGGGTTTGATTATTTTTGTTTTGGGAAACAGAAAATTCCCCCAAAAACCCCTTCCAAAAAAAGTGTCACCCTTACTCGGATAAATTCCACGTACAAACCACGACAAAACCCCAAGAAAAATTAAAATTTAATATTTAGTCAAACATCCCCGGGAAGAAAAACCCCATAGAACTACTTGCCTAAAGCTGGTGGCAGAAATTTCCCCCTTCCCCCTTTAAACTCAAAACCCTTTCCCTTTAAACCCTTTAAATCTACCCCTTTCCCCTTAAGTTCTTTCCCCTTTTCAATACTCTCCGCAGCGAGAAGTGTTCGTCCCTATAATCAAATAGTGAAGTCATAAGACAATTTAAATTTCCCTAAATTTTCAGTTGAATCAATGAAAAATCCTAATCAATTAATTCATTAAATAACAAAGGCACCAAAACCCAACCATTAAAAAAACCGGGAAACCACACTGGTGACAAAAAGGGGTGGGTTATTTTTTTCCTACAAAAAACAACAAAAATATACCTTGGGAAGTAGCTAAATAGCTCAAATTTTCCCGGAAATATGTAAAAAGTTTCTTGTTAGGAAAAGGTCAATTTCCCAAATCTTTCGATGTCCCGGGAAACTGAAATTAGGTTTTCAGAGCTTCGGGGGGAAAGGGCAAATTCTTTTTTTTTTCCCAATGAATAAAAGTGCCCTGGTATGGCCACATTACTGTGCATTTTTGGGGTTAGGTAGCAACGATTTTTAAGATAGCATAGACCCCGGCCCCTCTTGCTTCCCCTTTATAAAGGGAAAAATTACCGCACAATAGAGGGGAATTTGAGGCGGTAGTGGCATCTGCTTAATAGAACCATGCATTTATTCAAAAAAGAAAACCCAATCTTTGGGCACGGGAAAACCGAGGGGGTTTTTCCCTTTGACCGACGGAACAGGGGAAATCGAGTCCCCCTTTTGGGGTCTATAAGAGGTTTTTTCTCCAGCGTCATCATGATTATGAAGATACCATTTTCCCCCGAGATGAAAACAAAGGGAGGGGAGGAGGAGCGGGCAGAAAGAATAAGACGGTTAAAAGATTTAGTGGAAGAAAAAAAGAGCTACGAAAATGAAGAGAATTGAATTATGGTCACGGGAAAAACAAACGGACCCTTTCCATCCCCCTCAATTATCCCCGGATAGCGTGGAAAGGGGAAAAATAAAAACAAAACCCTTTCCATGCCCCTCAATTATCCACGATAGCGGGGAAAGGGGGAAAATAAAACGGACCCTTTCCTCCCCCCTTAAATTATCCACGGATCGGAAAAAAGGGAAATCATAAAACCTCGGATTTTCCAGTTTTTGGATTTTACATCAATACAACCCCCTTTGGGGAGGGCAAGGGCCCCCGCCTCCAAATGTTTTTTTAAATTTAAATAGAAAAAAATTTAGCTCAAGCGACGCAACCCCGCATCCAAATTGCCAAAGGGAGAGTGTGTTCAGAACTCTCAATCAAATTCCCCAAGCTATCAAACAAAACCATAAAGTAGAGACTTGGGCGACCTTAGAAATTTTTTTCGGGGGACCCATTTCACCACCGAAGGGGAGTTTTTAAATAGAGCCCGGGCCAGGCAGTGGAGACAATGAGTTACGATTTGGGGGGAATTCCTAAGTTTTTCACACATCTTTTTTAATTTCCCAAAACTTTCGGGTTTTGGAAAAAAACTCCCAAATAAAAAATTTCCCCCGGGAACCGGGGATAAACAATAAAGAAAAACTGGGGGTAGGGCCCCTTTTTACCGGGTCGCGTCCGAAAAAAAAACTAAAAAGGGTTTCCCCTGGATGAAGATATCCCCTTTAAAAAAATTTTCATAGACCATCTCGAGCACAAAACGCAAAATTTGCTCGGGGAAAGACACACCCCAAAAGGTTAATAGGATCCAGCACATAACCAAAAAGGAAAAAAGTGCTAGCCGAAAAAGAAACAAATTTATTTTCCATATTTTTTCCCAAACCCCAGCCCAAAAAAAAGACGAAGTGGAAATTTCTAAAACCCAAACAAACCAAGAACAAAAGGGCCCCTTTTTGGGCCCAATAAACTAGAAAAGTCATCCCCCCACGCGAGCCCTTTAAACGGGGGGGAAAAACTTTCACTCAAAGTATTGCGCTTATTGTAAAACCCCAAACGAATAACCTTCCGGAGTGGTCTGGGGGAAAAACCTCCGCTAGGTCTTTGGGTTTCCCGACTGTCGAAAACCCCGGGTTTTGCCGGGGGGGAGATCGAAATTGCCCGGGGGCGTGCCCGGGCAAATAGTCCTCAACATCCAAGTCTAACTCAAAACCCTAGACAATTTTCATGACTAGACGGTAAAGATATTTCACCCACTATCCACGTGAAAATAAAGGGGAAAGATAGTAGAAGCGATAGTAGACACAGGGAGGGGTTTACATTTTAAATCAAAAAAATGTACCGCCAAACGAATCGGGAGGGGAAATAAACACGACGAAATTTTTCCCCCAACTGGTGGGAATCACAGCCCACTCCTTTAAAAATTCTCGGTATGATAGGGGCCCAAAATTGAAATCGGGGGACGGAAAAAATTTTTAAAAAAGGGGTTTTTTCCCTTTTACCCCGGGACTCTTACCAAAGGGCGATGTACTTTTTGGGGTGACATCCCACAAAACCCACTCTCACCTGGGATGGAAAAAGTGAGCAAGGGGGGGGGGGGTTTACACTCCCCATCCCCGTGAACCCCATCCGTCAAAAAAAAAAAATTTAAAAAAGAATAAAACTAAAACCCGGGGGAAATTGTGAAACCAGGGAAACCCTTCACAGAAAAAATTTTAAAAATCCTGTAAAAAAAAAACCCTTTAAACCACTCCATTTTAAGCAGGTTAACGTAAAAATGGGGTTCCCAAAGGTTTCTAACCTCCTTGCCCTCCCCGGGGGAAAAGGGTTTGGGGCAAAAATAGTTACCCTTACTTAGAAAAAGTGTCAGCAAAAATAAATTTACATTCCCTTAAAGGAAAAATCCCAAAAAGGGAAAAAGGTTTTTTGTGCAAAGGTACTATACTGGGTCAAAAACGAAAAAGAGAAATTCCTCAGCGAACACAATCAATTCAATTCATGAAGTTCACAATGATTTAAATCCCGGAAAATGTAAAGCACACCCGAAAGGAACTCTAAACCCAAAGGTTGAAATTAATCAAGGGCAAAAAATGGAAACACCTGACATTTCAAAACAACAAGAATTACAAAAATTTAATTTCCCTGGGAAAAGGACCCCTTTTTCACCCTAGCCCAAAACGAATTGGGTTTCCTTTTTAAATGGTCCCCGGTTCATAAAAAGGGTTTGGATGACCCTCAGCCCAGTCGAGGCCCTTTCGACCGTTTCCCGAAAAAACCCAAGGAAAAAAATTTTCACATAGTTTTTCCGGGGGGGGAAAATGGAAAAAAGGGAAATACATAAAAAAGGACCAGGGCCCGCAGGGTTTCCCCGATCGTCTTGGTAAATAAACCGGATGGTATTTAAGAGAATGTTTTTAGACAAAGGAAAACATAAATAAAATTGGCCACAGACATCTATCCTTTTTCCACGATTAGAAAATTGGTAGAACAGGCCGCGGGTAAAAAAGTATTAGGGTTACCCAGACATGCCGAACATGTTTCCAATATTACCGATGACGAAAGCCGCGATCTAACCACCTTCGCGATGGTGTCCCCCTTATATCGTTTTTGACGCCTACCCTTCGGACTAAAATGCTCACCCGCTATATTTTCCAGGCGGATGGGTTTTAGATTAACTTCCCCCCCTTCAGAAGGGATGGGTTTTAAAAAAATACCTGGGCGATTTAATTTATGGGGGTCCTAAAGTTTCCTTCTTTGGAACATTTTTAATCAGCTTTTTGAAGTCCTTACTACAAATGGGGGAAATTAAAACCTTTTAAATAAGTGTAAATTTTTGGGCTTTAAAAAAAGGGCACTTTTTTTTCGGTCACCCGGGTCTCCCGAAGGAAGTAAACCGGACCTAAAAAAAGTGGAAGCCGTTTTAAAATGAAAGCTCCCAAAACGGTCAAGGAAATCTGGGCGTTTCCCTTTGGGATGTGTGGTTTTTATAGGGGAAACTGTTCCTTCGTTTTTCCCAAAGTTGCAGCTCCAAAATTTTCAAAAATTAAAAAAGGCCCCCTTTACTTTTTACCTGGACGGGTGAGTGGTTTAACATGCGTTCGAACATCTCAAATCGTGCCTGATAAAAGCCTGTCCTGGTTTAAAGGGGACAAATTCATGAACCTTTCAAATTTTTACAAAAAGACCGGGAAAAAATCACGTCGGAGGGGTTTAAGGCAAAATTTAATCAAAAAGGTTTTCCCAATTTTCCCAATTGGGGAAATTTTTCCCAAGAAAATAAATTTTTGCGAAACACACAAAAAAAACTCCCCCACCGGGGCAAAGAAGCGTTGGCCATAGTTCTCAAACCTTTTGAAATTTTAAACATTATCTATGGGGCCCCTTTAAAATTTTTCGATTGTCAAGGATCCCCAAACCCCCCAACCCCGTATTTTTAAAAGAAAAAATAAATCTCCCCCCCCTGACCGGGTGGATCCTAGAAAAAGGGGGAATATAAAATATACGATTAAATAAATTGAAAAAGGGAAAGAAATTTCCCCGGGCGCGGACCTCTGTCGGTCCCCGTTGGGGGTGATAACCCGCCGGCCCCAGACTACTTGGTTTGGGGGCTAAAACCAACCACAATTCTTCTACGAAAAAGGGTTTGGAAAAACCCCTGTGGAAAAGTTGGTTTGGGAAAATTTTGGGGAGGTAAAGTTCCTACCAAAAAAGAAAACCCAAAGGGACTTTAGATCAGTTTTCAGTAAAAATGACATATTTTATTTTGTTTGAGAAAAAACCGATGGGGGCTACGTTTTGTCCTCATAATTCCTCGTAGTAAGCCGGGTTTGCTCCCACATGCGCAGAATTTTCAGGTCACTTAGGGCAAAAAAAAAACCCTTTAAGGAAAACCGAGGAAAAATATTATTGGGCAAATCTGAAAAATAGATGTGGGGTGGGGATGTTTAAAAATTGTGTTTAAATTGCCCGAGATTTAAGGGGAAATAGCGGGGTTTCAAAAACCCTGGAAGGGAAATTTCCCCCAGTTTGATAAACCCTTAGAGAGGATAGGAATTAGACCCCAAATGATATGGTAGCCGGAAAAACAAGGTTTCCCCTTTTGTTTGACGGGAGTCGAAACCCTTACAGTAGGGTTTTTTAGGTTCCCTTTCCCCCCTTTAAAAAAAAACACACTTTCACACATCATAAAGACCATGTGGGAGGACCTGGGGAATAAGGGACCCCCCCGCAACATCGTCTGGGGCAACGGAGGGGGAGTTTTACCGCCGGGAGTTCCCCAGTTTTTGCACACGACACCAAATCACTCTCTGCTATTTCGACCCCCTAAACCCCCCTCAAAGGGAAAATCGGTTTACCCAGGGATGCACAACCTTAAATCAGTCCTTTTGAAACCCTTTCCAAAGGGCACCCTCTTATTTGGCCCCCCATTTTTGCAGCCGTGCCAAAAACACCCTGAATCAAGCGGTTTCACACCTCCCTGGGGGCCCCCAACCCTACCTTGCTTTCCCTTTTCTCGCCCGCCCCCGGCTATTTTGGGCAGCTTTACCCGACGTCGAGGGGAGAACAAGACGATTGGACGTGGCACACGCCCCAAACCCCGAGACGCATCAAAAAAAATGTCGCGTCGGTCCAGACGTCGCAAACCAAAAACGGAAAAAAACAAGTGGTGGGGAAATAGGGCACTGGTATTGGGGCAGAAAAAAGACCACAATACCAGGCAATGGGCCCTAAAAATTAAAAGTGAAAAGGGGGGGGGGTCTATAGAGTAGTGGGGGTCCCTTTGGGGGGGTAGCGTCTATGTTTTGGGAAAAAGTTTTTCACGGAAAAACAAGTGCCCAAAAAAGCCGCCGAACAAGGGGAAGCCCTATCACGGCCCGTGAAAAAGTGGTTATAGAACCGGTGGAGGAAAGGGGCCCCACAACCCGATCCGGTGGCGAAAAAACTTTGCCCCCCCCGTGTCAGGAGACCCCCAGAAGGGTCATCGAGGAAGGGGAATGGGTTTTTTTGGTTAAGATTTTTTAAAAAAATGAATACCGAGTCAAAGAGGGGGAGTGGGTGTCAGAAATAGATGAAACCAAATTTTTCTAGGAGATTTCTCTTTCTGGAAGTCGGAGGTCTGGTTTTCACGGGGGTCAGCCTGGTTCAGTTGGGGGGAGGGATTTTAATTTTGAATTTGTAGTACTGTACCCCTTCAAACCGTCAACCCGCTTTTTTCTGTGGCGGGTTTTTTTAAAGGGCTTGTTGGGGGGTCTTATCATTTCCATGAGGGTAGCCCGTGCGCCTCTTTGGGTATTCCCCGCAACGAGAATTTCGGGTACTGAGTCAGGTTTTTTACGACCACGTTTTCTACCCAGGGCAAGGTTATTGGGGTTTTTCCTTTCATTGAAATTCGTGTAATCTAAACACAAACAGACAAACCCCTTTTCAAAGAATAGAAGAATCTCCATTAAAATTTACTCTAAAAATTTGTCCCATACACAAAAATCCTCTTGACCCCAGCTTTAGAAAGGAAAAAAAAGATCCGTGAAATAGTTAAATTTTTATTTAAAAATTTAATTTTTTCCCCCAGAAAGACGTGTGTTTAAAGCCCCCCTTTTTTTCGGAGGATAGGATGGGGAAAATTTTCCCTTTATAAATTTTCCCCGGGTTTGTTTCCCTAAACAAATTTAACTTTTCGTTTCTCGTGAAAATTTTTCTTCTTTTTTCTATCTCTCACCCTTTTATCCCTTTCCCCCCTTCCCTTTACTCCTCCCCCCATAAAACTCCGAGTCGAGGGCAAAATTCGTGGGACACTTATTTTGCGATCATTTATAACTAGTGGGTTCCCAAAACTTTTCTCCCCCTCACCCTCTATCAGATCAAGGGAAAAACTCCTAGATTCTTAATGTCCTTCAAACTAGGGCACAATTGTACAGGGGTCACGTTTATAAAAAGGGGGGGGTTGTGAGGTTTTTTTGCTAAATTTAAAAATTCCCACCAAATTTATGTCCCCCGACTCCACTACCTCGTCTCTCAAAAAAAAAAAGTTCCCTATGCTTTTAACCCAACCCAAAATAAAACTTTCCCCGGTATTAGAATAAACATATTAAATTTTCTATATCAAAAATTTAAGAACTGTATTATAGGCAGCCCTTTCATGTTAATTGTTTCATTATTTAATTAAAGTCATTCATGGGCTGATAACCCTTCAGGGAAGCCGTTCAGGGTTTTCCCAAAAAATTCCCTTTTTTTCCCGCCTTTAAACCCAACCTCGCCTTAGTTACCTCGAGGGAAACCAGTTGTCCTCCACTTTTCTCCAACTCAGACGGACGTCCAGTTGAACCCAAAAAAACCCCTCACAAAAAGGTTTTTTTTAAGGGAAAACCAAAAAAACATTCTTACTCTTTTTGATTTCCCCCCCTTTTAAATTTTCCCCTGATAACTATAAATATTCCCCGGTATGTTCATAAATGAAGGATTTCATTAAAAAGGATTTATGAGGAAGGTTTTGCTATAAGAGCTTTCCTTTATCAGTGGGGAGAGTTTTCCCCTATCAGATTTTTTGGGGCTTTCCCCGTATCAGAGTTTTAAAGTTTTCCCTTTTATCAGATTAGAGCTTTCCTTTGTCGGGTGGAGAGCTTTCTTGTACGATTGGAGCGTTTTTCCCGTGTTTTGGGTGGAGAGTTTCTTGACAGATTGGGGCGCTTTCCTGTTGGGTTTGGGTGGGAGCTTTCTTGTATTCCCAAAAGGGGGCGCTTTCCTGTGTCAGGGTGGAGAGCTTTTTTGTGTTGGATTAAAGCTTTAGTGTGTCTGAGATCTCAAAAAGAGACATAATACTTCAGGATGAATAAATAGGGGTGAGGGTTTTAAAAATAGTTTTTGTGTCAAATTTTGTAGAAACCTCAGGGTTATTCTGTGTTAGGACATAAATTTCCCCCCACTTCCAAAAAAAGTGTCCGCCTTAATCGGATAATTTCCCCGTAACAACCACGACTACCCAAATTTAAAACTAATATATATCTAGCAAACATTTCCCGGAAGTAAAACCATGAACTCCTTTCCCGAGCTGGTGGCGCATTTTTCCCCTACCCCTTAACTCATACCCTTTCCCATTAAAACCCTTTAAAAAATACTTCCCCTTCCCCCTTTAAATTTATTCCCATTTCCCCCCCAAAAACCCCGCAGCGGAAGTTTCCCTACTTTTAATAAATTTGTGAATCATAAAACAAATTCAATTCTCAATTCAGTTTTTAATCAATGTTAAAAAACCTAATCAATTTTAAAATCATTCAAACAAAGGGACCAGGAACAAAAACCCATAAAAAAAACCCCCGGGCCCCCCAATACGAAGAAACCTTTCAAAAAGGGGAAAGCGGGGGCTTGAAGGGCATTAATTAAGAAGACAGTTTTTTTTTTAGCGGTGCAAATTTCTTTTTGGGGGAATAGGGCCCCGGGAAAAGGGAAATTTTAGATGCAATAATATTCAGTTTTCAAAACTAAGATTACCCAAATTTAGGGCGACGGAACCCCCAGTGTGGCTAATTTCCCGTATATTTTAAGTATAGGCGTCCCGCCTCTGGCCCTTTTCTTTTTGGGCTCATTTTTTGCGGGTGGAAAAAGTGGGGAAACGGCTCAAAGTTTCTTTTTTTAAAAAAACCTAGTCTACAGAAGTTACAGAAGCTACCAAAAAGCAAAGAAATTATTTTTAAAACCAAAGTTTATTTTTGCGCTAATTTTATCATTACGCTAATTACCATTAAAGGGGTTGTTTTTACGCAAAAGGTTTTTTGAAAAGCCCCCAGATTTTTTACAGGGACTTTCTTTCATGTCAAATTTTAGCCAATCCGAAATATTTAGGAGTTTGTTTTCTCTTTTTTGGTTACAAATGGTTCACCTCCCCTTAGCGAATGGGGCTTATGGGAAATAGCAGCTCGCCCTTTGGTTCAATTACAACTAGGTAAATAAACAAAATATAGGCCCAGCCCTGGCCCCCCTTTCTTTTGGTTCGTTTTTTTTCTGCTGGAAAGTGGGAGCAAACCACGTTCCACCAAATTTAAATAATTACCTAATTACTCATTAAGGGTTTGTTCTACCCAAAAAAAATTTATTTCACAGACCCCCCCTTGATTTTGGGCAGCACTGCTTGGGATTGGGCAAAATTTTAGCTCAAACCGACAATATTTAGGAGTAAATTATTTTACTTTTTTGGGTTAAACTTGGTTTTCCCCTCCCCTTTCGGGGAATGGGTCTTAGGTAATTTGCAAACTCGCTTCCCCTCGCTGCCAATAGGGGAAAAACATAGCTCTCCCTCCACCGCCCCCGCTTGAATTTATGTTAATTTCGCGGTTTTAATTTTCTTGGTGATTAATTGGGTTACAATAAAGAAAATTCCCAAAATTTTCGGGGGCCTCCCCTGAACTCCAATTTTGGGTCACCGAAAACCCCTTGGGGGGGGGAGGCGGGGTTTTGGGGCGAACCCAGGTTTAAAAACCACTGCATAGTTTCAAAAAAGTCCCAGTAGACCCCACGCTAAAAGTAGCAACCCATCGGTTTTCTATAAGCTCTAGGGTCTTTTTTGAAGGGGCAAATCTTAAGATTTAAAGTCCCCCGCGTGATCAGGCCCCTAGGGTGGAAAATTTCAGAGAGAGTGGGAAATAGGGAGGGAGGGGGTAGAGAGACGGAAAATAGTGGGGGGAAAGGGGAAAAAAAGGGAGTGGAGGGGGAAAAGGGAGGGAAGCGAGAGTTAATCACCCCCCGGGGGGAATTTCTTTTTAGTGGTTCGAGCCGTCAAAGGGGGACTGGGAAAACTACCCTATGGACGTAAAAAAAGGAAAAAATCGAACCCTTTTGGGAACGATTAACCCCCAGTTTTGGGGGGCAAAATGTAAAATACAATTTTTCCCGGGGAAATACTTTTTTGAGCTAACAAAAAGGGTGAACTGTTTTTTTTGGGGTTTTTCGGCTAACCCGGAAAAAGGAAAAATAATTCTATATGCATTCTAAATTTTTTCAGAAAATTTTTAAAAAATTTTACCGTTTTTATTTGATGTAAGTAAAAGTACATGAAAAAGTTCTTTTATAGTAGAGTTTTTTTCTTGGGAGTCCCTGACCATTTTCTTCTTACTTTTTTTCTCGATGGATTTGATAACCTGGACCATTTTAAAGAAAAATAGCTCCTATACCTCTCTGGGAAATGACGGCTAACTTTTCTAAAGCCCAATATTGAAAATGGCCGCCGCCGACATCTGAAAAACATAAAATATTATATTCTGACATCAGATGAGTTAGAAAGACGAATGAGGTGTCATTTTTTACTAATTCTGACATTACAAGCCACTGGAATGATATCGTACAGTTTGGGGATCATTTGACCTCTAAATCCAGGATAGCCACTGTCCGCCATCCTGAAAAACATGAAATGTAATATCTTCGGCACAAGATAAGCTAGATGGATATGTGAGGTGTTGTTTTCCACTTATTTTAGCATGATAAACTCATTGGAAGTATTATTCTAGAGTTTCAGGGATATCCTGACATACATTTTCAAGTATGATACGGCGAAATGGGGAAAACATGCTGTATTTTATATATAATATTTCTTTTCACACTTTTCCAGCTGCATCGCATGCCCAGAAACAATGAAATGGCAAAAAAAATTATATATGATATTAATTTTCTTCTGTTTCAGATGCATCGCATGCCCGTCTGATGAAAATCGCCGACTTGTAAAGTAACTAAAAAAATGGATAATAGAACAGACAGTGAAGAGTTACAAGACAAGGCTTTAGATGAATAGAAGTGCAGTTTACTCTGTGGAAAGTCATGTACAGCAGATGACAGTTTGGAAAATATTACACCTGAGAAGTGGGAATCCATCCGGGAAAAGTCTTTAAAAATGGAGAGAACTTTATAATTTTAAACATGTACTATGGGTAAAACAAATATCGGTGCACTATATGCGTGAAACATTCTGACACTACG
>JACEEZ010001406.1:0-53690 GCA_016584305.1 Chionoecetes opilio
CCTGAAATTTTTTAAGGTTGTGTGTGGGCGCCTTGACTGCTGCTTTTCGTCGCGATCCTCGCCTTACGGGAACAAAGGGAGCAGGGGAGGAGAAGACGAGGGTACGGGGGGGGGGGCCCCAGGAGGAGGCTGGCGTGGAGGAGTGAGAAGGGGGAGGAGGGGAGGGAGAAGGAGGAGGAGGAGGAGGAGGAGGAGGAGGAGGAGGAGGAGGAGGAGGGGGTGGAGGAGGAGGAGGAGGAGGTGGAGGAGGAGGAGAAGGAGACTGGTTAGACTGGTAAGGAGAGGTTACGCTTAGGAAGAAATAGTAGTGGTGATGATGGTGGTGATAATGCTTTTTTTTATTTATTATTATTTTTTTTTTATTTTTTTTTTTCTCTTCACATCATATTTTACATCACGACTGGCAAAGGGCAAAAAAAAAGAAGCAACACAATGGAGATAGTGATGACGATGATGAGGAGGAGGATGACTTTTTTTTTTTACATCACAAAAGACTGGCCAAGGGAAAAAAAGAAAATAAATAAAAAATCAAAAGAATGCCCGCTTAAATTTTCTTACCACTATGATGATGATGATGATGATGATGATGATGACGACTTTTTACATCACAAAAGACTGGCCAAGGGCAAAAAAAGAAAAAAGAAAAAGAGCCAACAAAAAGCCTGCTTAAATTTTCTTACCACTCTGGTAATGATTATTATGAAGACTGTTATCATTATTTTGGTACTAATGATGATTTTTATTGATATATTTGGCGTCTGTTGGATGAGCTTAGATGATTACGAGTATTATCACCATCACCATCACTACTGTTAACTCTTGGACTAGAGTCTCAGTAGTGTAATGCAATATCCTGGGTCCTAATTTAAAGATTATTATTTTGACAAAAAATAATATAACCAATGTTTATCTTAATATTACTGTCATTTATATTTGTGTCAATAAACCAACTAACTATAGTCTATTTTCTTTAACAAGGCAAAAATTCCATTCTATCTTATGGTCTCATGCTTAAAATTATGCCTATGTTTACCTGATAATATGGTTAACTATGATAAAATAGCTGAAATTTAGAAGAAGCGTAGTATTCCCTTCTCTTGGCATCAAATATCAGTCAGTAAGCAGCAAGGGGTCAGGATAACAAGATAAAAAAAAAAGACTATAACTAGGATGGCTTGACACTAACCTTGTTGATTTGAATGCAGGTACCGTCATCACACGTAAACTCTTCATTCTTATCACACTGCGAGAGGGCCAGGGAATTTTGCCACCATCTTCTCCTGGCCACAAAAACCCATGGGGAACTCCCACTCATGGCGCCCGATGGGAAGTCCAGTACCATCGTTCTTCCTCTCCAGCAAACGTGTCATTTTTTCTGAGATTGACCTTGAATGTACCTGGACCTCAAAATTGAGCTTCACGAATAAAGTAGCAATATAAAACAAACAAAAAAAATTCAGATACTGTTAGATAAGGAAATACAACAAAAAATCAGCAAAACGTATCATTGACCTGAGATTGCCCTGTTTTGTACAGTATCTAAAAATTAAGCTTCATCAAGAATAATAAAGAAATATAAAGCAAGCATAAAACATCTGATACTGCTAGATAAGGAGATTGAAATAAAAAATAACAGTATGAAAAAAATATAAAAAATACTTGTATGTATCTCAAAATTTAGCTGCATCGAGAAAAAAAAGTAGCAATATAAAACAAACTAAAAATTCAGATATTGGTTAGATAAGGAAATATAAAAAAAAAATCAGCAAACTTTATCGTTGCCCTGAGATTGTATGTACTATTTGTATTGACCTTGTATGTTCATATTTGCTTTTATATTGTAACTTTATTCTTGATGAAGCTTAATTTTGAGGTACGTACTCAAATACTCTTGATAGTACCTCTAAATTAAGCTTCATCAAGAATAAAAGTAGCAATATAAAACACCCATACAAAATTTGATACTGTTTGATAAGGAAATTTGCAGCACCACAAAATTACAGTAATTACAAACATTACTTCCATGGTAAACCTCAAACATCGTAAACTAAATTGACCCACCTCCCCCCTTTCTTTATATTTCTCTTACTGTCTTCTTTATAAGGACTGGCAACTTAGCGGGCTTTTTTTTTGCTTTTTTTTTTTTTTTTTTTTTTTGCCCGTGGTCAGTCCTTGTGATGTAAAAAAAAAAAAAAAAAAAAAAAAAAAAAAAAAAAAAAAAAAACTTTCTCACCAAAATGTTCTCTAGGGCCAGGAGCTTGGTCGGTTGTAGTAGATATGGGAGCGATAGTAGCCTCTAAAGTAGGGCTTCCCGTTCCTCATGCTGGCCATCACAAAGCGATCGTCGTAGAGCGTCGAGTCACAAATCCCACGAAAACCTACGAATAATCACATACACAGTCGGACCAAGAAGTATGTTTATTAGTCTGTTGTTTTAACGAGGTGAAAAATCCTAACCCCTTGCTGCTTACGGGACTGATATTTATGCCAGAAAAGAGGTAATACTACGGTAGCGTGACAAAATGGGACACCGGTGACTATAGAAGGGACGGGAGGATGATGCAATGATTAAAGGAACATTTATGCTTCTTGTTAACTCTTTTTTTCCCCTTGCTCAGTCCTTTGTGATATTTAAAAAAAAAAAAAAAAAAAAAAGGACGGGGATGCCAGGAAACATGTATGTAAAAGGACGGGATGCCAACACCCACCTTAGGAAGACAGGGGTTCGTCAGGGTACACAGGACACACTCCTTGTTGCTCTTGCTACACGAGAAGTCCGCCCAGCCGCCCTGCTGCCCATGCAAAAAGCCGATGAAAATTAACATACTTCAGGAAACTAATAAAAATTCTTCAAAAATGTTGACATATACTTAAAAAACTAACATACTTTGGGGCTGTGTTGTGTTTCTGATTGTTGTTTCTTCATTATAAAATAAATAAAATATTCCCATTCTTTTATAAATTTTTCGTACGTAATGCTTCAGCCTTTAATATTAGTAGTCTTTCTATAATCCTCATATTCATTTCCCCTCCTCTAGTGTCTATTTTTCCGTTTTATCCTGCATTTTTCTTAATAGCTTCTTCTCTGATACATTCCTGATGCATTATGGGCATCAACAAAAATTATGCAAAAAGAAAGGTTATTTAATAAGTTGAATTAAAAATGACGATGATCCGATGGCAGTGATGTTCTTATGCTCACCTGGAAGCCGTTCCCTTTCATCACCACACAGTCGTCACGGTTATCACCCTTAGGTTGTCCCGGCGCCCAGTTGAAGAAGTCACCTGGATGGAAGGTTGTTGGATGGAGAGATAGCAAATTTTAAATTGGGATGTGAAAAAAAATAATGTGAAGGTGTATGAGAAAATAAAAATTTAAGTAATCGAAATACATCATTTGCATATGTAGGAGCTATGAATTTCATGAAATAACGACAACAAATCCAAGAGGGAAGGTTAAAAATCTAGTGAAAACGTGGGTTACTGACATCCAACCATCAAGCACTCAACAAGAATGTAATAACTAGAGGGTAATAATTTCTTCAGGGACCTCCTACTGCAGAAAAACAGTAACCCAAAAAAAAAACTAAAATAAATAAAGAACATCAACAGTATGCGACCGCCTTCATTATGAGAAAAAAATATATATATATGTGTATAATAGGGAGGGGCACATTATTATGGAGACGCTCTTTCACCCCCTGTTTTAAATGTGAAGCAAAGGGTAGAAGATCACATAGCATAAAACACACCCACACACACACACACACACACACCTGTACGTACATTTTTTTTCCGTGCCGTGGTGCGCCAGGTGTTTGCCGTCTCGTCCTTAGTGATGCCGAGCCACGTCAGCGGCTCACCCTTCGTGGAACACCGGCTCCGGCTCTCCATGGCCAAGCCGTAAGCCACCTGTGTCACCAAAACCTCTACCATAAAGCATCTAAAGTAATAACAAAAAAAAATACGGGGCAGGCAATATATCAACGGGCGAGAGCCAACCATCACGACCCTCCGAATGTTTCAGGGACAACCACCTGCCCTCAAGGAAAAAAAATAATAGCTACAGTCGTTCTAGGCTTCAACGTTTTCTCTTATCATAATGCTTTTTTAAATATTAATAATAAAAACATACTGGGCAATATATCAGCATGTTTTCTCATATATTAAAAGCCGTCTAAAATACAAATAAAAAAGCTAAATAATGAGCAGCAGATACAATCAGCATGTTTTTTTTTTCCCTTTCTATTTAAATTTAGATAACTTTTCCTACGACTTTTTTTTCGAGAGAGAGGCGTGACAAGACACCTACCGAACTAAATTGGCCCTACCCCCCTTTCTTTATTCTCTTACTGTCTTTTTTATAGTGATTGACAACTACGTGGGCTTTTTGTTACCTCGTTTTTTTTTTTTTTTTTTTTTTTCCCTTTGGGCCAGTCTTTTGTGACGTAAAAAAAAAAAGATGATGTTGTTTGACCTAGCTTGCCGCGCCATCAGCCACAAGAATTGACAAGTGGCAAACATGAGACAGAGTGGCAAGACTTTATGAAAAGAAGGGGCGGACAAACTAATTTGGGCCCACCCCCATTTCTTTATTTTCTTACTGTCTTATTTATAGGGACTGGTAACTAAAGGGGCTTTCTGTTATCTCTTTTTTTTTGCCCGTGAGTCACTGCAGCACTGTGGCACGTAGGGAGTGGTTCGTGAAGGAGGTGGTCAAGTGAGTGTGTGTGTGTGTGTGTGTGTGTGTATGTATCTAGTTGAGTTTTACAGGGCCTGAGCTACACTCGTGTGGTCCCGTCTCCGTATCTACATTTATACAGTCTTTCTTTCAACTGGTGCACATTCTTTGTTCTCCATTTAGCCCATTCCAAACTTCTACATTTCTATGAGGAAAGCTAGACTTCTTTATGTTGTTCAGGCATCTACCTTTTCCTAATTTGGTTGTTTTGGCCCTTGTGATGTTGTGGTTTTTGTGTGTTGTGGTGGTTGTGGGGAAATTTAGGGGTTGTGTGTGTGTGGTGGTGGTGTGTTGTGTGTTGTGTTGGTGGTTGTGTGGTGTGGTGTTTTGTGTGTGGTTGTGTGTGGTGTGTTTCCTTAAAAAAACACACCCTATACAACTTTTATTGGAAACATATGGTGGGGCATGAAAAAAATATGGATGGAAATGGAAAAACCGAAAATAGGTTAAATTTTCATCATTTTTTACTGGCCCCCATGGTTTCAGTATAAAACGGGTAGGGTCAGAATCGAAATTTCCCGTTGGTGTCATGAAAACCCCTTTTAGACCCAAAAGGGAATTTTTCCCTTTTAAATTTTGGGGACCCCTAAGACGAAATTTTTTGTGAATATAAGCTATTTTTTTTGATATGACCTGTTTTGTATCCTTCCCACTAACTAATTTGGTGTATTTAGTTCTTTTTTGTTATTTTTGGCTCGACCAAAAATGATTTTTATAGCAAAGAAAAAATCCCGGGCGTGAAGGGTTTAAAGGGAAAGGGGGGTTTTGAATCCCCCAAAGGGGAAATTTATATCAAATATGACCCAAGGGGGAATACTATAAACCCTCCCCTTTTTAGACATAGTACGGGGACGTCTTTGGGAAAAGTGGAACCCAAAAAAATGTGGAAAGAAAATTTCCTTTTTTTAGGGAAACCCTGGGATCATTCAACCAAACACCCCCTTTCAAAAGGGAAAAATTTAATCTAAATGTTCTACTTTGCATTTGAAAATCCATCTGTGGAAATATTGACATAAAACCCCCTTTTCTTTTCTCCTCTCTCTCTATCTCCTCTCCCCTCTCTTTTCCCCTTCCCCTTTTCCCCCCCTCTCCTCTTTTCTCCCCCCTCTCCCTCGCTTTGTCGGGGTTTGCTCCCTTGGGTGGCTGGCTCTGGCTGCTGGCTGGCTGGCTGGCTTGGGGTGGCTCTCTTTTCCCCTTCTTTTCTCTTCTTCCTTTTTCCTCCCCCCTCCTTTCTCTCTTCCCCTCCCTCTCTCTTCTCTCTTCTCCTCTTTTTCTCTCTCCCCCTCTCCCCCCCTCCCCCTCTCTTTTCGCCCCCCTCTCTCCTTTTCTCTCTCTCTCTCTCTCTCCCCTTCCTTTCCCCCTCTCTCTCTCTCTCTTCTCCTCTCTCTCTTCCTTTTTCTCGCCCCTCTCCCCTCTCCCCCTCTCCCCCCCTCTTAATCCCCTCCCCTCTCTCTGTTTTTCTTTAATTTCCATTTTTTCTTTTCTACCCCTTGTTTTTTCCCATGTAAAATAAAAAAATTTTTTTTTCTTTTTTTAAGTTCCCCAAGGAAGAAAGGGGGAAAAAAATGGAGGGGGAAAGGAAAAGTTTGGAAGGAAAAATAAAAGGAAACGAAAAAGGGAGAGAAGGAGGGGAAGGGGAGGAAAAAAAGGGAAGAAGAAGAGGGGGAGAGAGAGAGGGGAGAGGAGGAGAGAGAGAGGAGAGAGAAGAGGGGAGAGAGAGAGAGAGGAGAGAGAGAGAGAGAGAAGGAGAGAGAGAGAGAGAGAGAAGAGAGAGAGAGAGAGAGAGAGAGAGGAGAGAGGAGAGAGAGAGAGAGAGAGAGGAGGGGGGAGAGAGAGAAAGAGGAGGGAGGGGAGAGAAAGGGGGGGAGAGAGAGAGGGGGAGGGGAGGAAGGGGAGAGAGAAGAGGAGAGAGAGAGAATTAGAGGGGGGAGAGAGAGAGAAGGGGAGAGAGAGAGATAGAAGAGAGAAGAAAAGAAGGGGAAAGAGGGGATGGAGGGGGGAAAAGAAAAAGGAAAGAAATTAGAAGGGGAATTTAAAAATAAAAAAGAAAAAAAAAAGAGGAGGCAGAGGGGAAAAATTTTGGGGAAAAAAAAAAAAAGGGGGGCCGGGGTTTACTCCCTTTTTCCCCTCCGGGGGGTCAAAACTACAAACACCCGAAAAAAAATTTTAACCCCAACCTGACTCTCGAGGTTTTGGGGGCCCTGGGTGCTTTTTCGGGGGGCCCTATGAGGACGGGTTCCCCGCCCCCCCCCCTCCAAATATGTTTGGGCCCCCCTGGCCTTCCCTTTTGGGCCCAAAAAAACCTGGGGCCCGCTACCTGAAAAGGTGGCTGGCGATCCCCAAAGCCTTTCAACAAGTGAGGTATAGCGTGAGTGTTGCGCTGCGGTAAAGGAAAAAACAGAATTTCAGAGCTTGCTAAAAGATTCCAAGGGAAAAAAGGGTTTCGGTGAATATCTGGGGGAGGATAAAATTTTAAAAAAGCAAAATTTTTCACAAAATCACTTATTAAAAATTTTCGTATGACAGAAACCCTTGTTTTTGGGACTGCGTTTTTGTTGTTTTCCCGGATCTGAGGGGGCCAGCCTTTCCCCGGCCCCGCCCCTGATCACAATGAGGGGGCGTCCTTTTTTTTTTTTGTTTTTTCTTAAAAACTTAACATCCTCATGGGAAATCATCCAAAAGGGAAAAAAATTCCCCCCATTCTTGTCCCTCTCCCTGTCCTTTAAAACCCGGGCCCGGCTGAAAAATAGCAAAAATGAATGATGTGACCCTGGATTACCATTAAGATTAAAGGATCATTTTGTCATTTCCTTTGCCAAAATGGTTCTGTACCCCCGGGGCCGGGGGCCCCGGGGATTTAAGGGCCCTTTTTGACCCGCGGCGTATCTAAGGGGTGTGTTTTTGAGGAGATAATTATAAAGATAAAGTAAGAAAATGATACAGAAAAAAAAATTTTAATCCACCCTTCGTTTTAAATTGCCCGGGGGCCAAAATTCCTGCCCTATCAACACTTGATCTGATCCCAGAGAAAAAACGTGCATAGGTTAAAAAAACCGTGAGGAGCTAATAAATGAGGGAAAAGGGAAGATCATCCCCCCTGGGTGTTTGTGAAGGAAGTGTATCTAAAACCCCTTTATTTGTATTTTGAATCTATGAAAAGATGAGAAAAATTTCTAAATAATTAAGAAAAAGTAAAGTTTGAAAGTTATTGCCTTTTATTTAAGGACACTAAACTTTGGGGTCAATTTTCCCCTAAAGCCTGAGGAGGCTTTGAAGGGGTGGAATGATTACCCTGACCCCGGGGTTAAAATGGGGAGGGGTGTGTGTGTGTTTTGTGTGGTTTTTGGGGGTGTGGTGTGTGTGTGTTTTGGGTGTGTGTGTGTGGGGTGTGTGCGTGTGTGTGTGGTGTTTTGGGGTGTGTCGGCGGTTTTTATATAATTTAAAACCCACCCCGACTTTCTGTGTGTGTCTGTTGTGGGGGGTTGGCGCGCTTAATTCTATTCATCTTATATTTAACATTTGGGCCCTTTTTTTGGGGTGGAAAGGGTGGTGTGTGTGTGTGTGTGTGTGTGTGGGGTGTGTGTGTGTGTGTGTGTGTGTGTGTGTAGGTTCTTCGCCTGGAAGCACCACTACACCATAGAGTTGGGTCATCCGTTCTCCCCTCTCGTGTGTGACCTCTGCGCTAAACTGCATGACCCGGACAGCCTCGCGACCCCGAACGTCACCAGGTCAGCAAGGGATCAGTGTTCATTCTCTCACTGTCCATATAAACCTTCCCTCTGTTCCTCCCCTCCTGCTTCCCCTCCTTTCTTCCTTCCCATCATTCTTAACCTCTTCACGCCCAGATCTTTCCTTTGCTATAAAAAAAATGTATATTGTCGAGCCATAGAACTACGAAAAGTAACTGAATATACCAAATTAATTAGTAGACAAGGGTACTATACTAAACAGGTCATATATATAAAATATTGCTTATATGCACTAAAAGTCGTCTAATGGCTAAATTACAATGAAAATTACGTTCTGGATCCCAAGGGGTCAAATTTCTTCTTCTTTTTTTCTTTCTTTTTTACGTTGGAGCCTATAGCGCTTGTAGGGTTTTTTTCTCCTGTAAACAACCCACTCTCACGCTGCTTTTATTCGTATCTTTACTCTTTTTTCATATCAGTCATCATTCTTTTTCTTTTTTTTATCTTTCCTTCATATGTCTGATTGCGTTTCAGAGCCATTTCTCCATCATCTTTTTAAGTAATCTACATTTTCACATATATTTAAATGTGCGTTTTTGCTTTGCTTTGTCTTATTGTATCTAATTTTCTCATACTCTGTATTAGGTAATAATCTTTTCCTTTCCTCAACTTTATTTTGTGAATGATTAGTTCAATTTTTCTTGTATTAGCAATCTTTAATTTTATTTCGTTGTCCTTCTTGTTACCTCTTCTGCTATTGCATCATTCCCTAAGAACTTATTTATATATATTCACCCTGTCTGGCCTGCTCTTATTATTAACTGTCCCTACCTTCTCATTTCCACTTTTTTATTCATGATTTGTTGTTACATTCACTCTGTCTTCCTTGTCTTCATTAATTGTTCTAACCTCCTCATTTCAACTTTATTATTCTTCTTGATTTGTTGTTATATTCAACCCCGTCTTGTCCTTGCTTTTATCAGTAATTGTTCTTACCCTCTCATTTCCACTTTTTTATTCTTCTTGATTTGCTGTTACATTTTACCCCCGTTTGTGTGTGTTAGGAGCCCCATGGAGCAGGCCGGAGTGGTCGGGGCGGTACGGGGACGGGACGGAAACGGCAGCTATCCCGACATCCACTCGTGGTTTGTCAAGGGCAGCGGGTGTCGGCGGTGGTGGCAGGGCGCCGTGGATCGCAGGAAGCACATCAACAGATAATAAGAACATGAGACCATAAGGAAGCTACAAGAGGCCGCGAGACCTGCACGTGGTAGTTCCTGTACTTTAACCCCTTTACACCCAGATATTTCCTTTGCTATAAAAGAAATTGTCTGTTGTCGAGCCATAAAATTACATAAAGTAACTGAATATACCAAATTAGTTAGTGTACAAAGATACTAAACAGGTCATATCTATAAAATGTTGCTTATATTCACTAAAAATAGTCTAATGGTACCCAAATTACAATGGAAATCATGTTCTGGGTCTCAAGGGGATCATGGCATCTTTGAAAACCCACACGAGAAATGACTCTTAAACCCCTCGCTAAGTCATAATTGTTAACAGTGTGGATGATTTTATTACAACTGTTTTATCATTGACTTGTAATCATACTTGGAATGACTCGAGTAACTGAATGGTTATGGAAACACCATGATTGCACCACCATTATATTTTGGTCCTTTTGAAAAGCTTACCAGATTTCAATATACAGTTAGGCTTCACGAAATGCGTGCTTTATCATCAAGTCATGTTTCATCATTATTGTCTCCATACTCTTTATGTCATAATCATCATGCAGACAACAACGGGACAATGCTTTCCTATGGACGCCAATAAGAACAGGTGTGTTGTGATATCCCTCAGGCCCACCACAATATTATGCACGAATATTTGTTTTGCATTACACACGCACACGCACACGCACACGCACACGCACACGCACACGCACACGCACACACACACACACACACACACACACACACATACACACACACAGAGAAGACACAAGATATAATTTTCGATTGTAATTTATGAAAATAAAAAGTAAAATATAAAAAATATATAGTATATATATATATATATATATATATATAATATATTATATATATATATATATTATATATATATATATATATATATATATATATATATATATATATATATATATATATATATATATATATATATATATATATATATATATATATATATATATATATATATTATTATTTTTTTTTTTTTTTTTTTTTTTTCTTTTTTTTCTTTTTTCTCTTCATTCAGATTTTGCTAGTCATATGCATACTTAATCTGATTACGATGCTAAACTTACAGGAATTCATTGGACGACAGAACATGTGTTACACTTGTGCAAACACTCGCACTAAAGAGATGTCAAATCAGTATTTTCTGCCTTGATTACTTTATTCCAACGAGAAATTTATGGCCGGTCGATGACGTGAGCGGCGCAGCGTTCATTGAGGCTTTTCTGCCGACTTGCCCGACAGCTTGCTGGATTTTTCCTTCTTTATGGCCTCACAAAACACACACACACACGTGCGCGCACGCGCACACGCACACGCACACGCACACGTACACGCACACGCACACACACAAAACACAACCATACACACACAACACACACACACAACACACACGTGTGTCGGTGAAACTTGGGAGCAGACCGCAATAAATGTGTGACTAATTACTGCAGGACAAGATACAACTACCCTCTGTGAGCCTCGAACGTGCTCACCGGGTGGGACCCGCTGCTTCTCATCCTCGAGCAATCGTCGTTCGGTTCGAGAAATTTAGCGACAGAGAAGTAGCTATAAGAAATGCAAAGAAACTTAAAGGAACAGGGATATATATAAATGAAGACCTTTGTCCTGCTTCAATGGAAATAAAGAAAAAACAGTCCCCCTTAATGAAAAAGGCCAGGGAAGATGGCAAAGTAGCCTTCTTCCGACACACACGACTTATAATTAGGGACAGAATTGACCAACGATCGTCACCCTCGGTGCCGGCTGCTGGCTCACCCCACGTAGGTGCTGGCTTGGTGGCTCACAGTCTTGGTGGAGACCAAGGAATATAGAGGACAAGGAAGATGGAGTCTTATGTAGGCAGAAAATCCCTGCCCTATGCACTTGCTGGCGCTTAGATGGCGCTACCGTCGCCTCTTCAGGGAATGTAAACAAACAGGCCCACAAGGCCCACATGGCTACTGACACCCCAGAAGCAAGAATGCTGCCCGTCGCCTCTCGCTATTGCTACTGTGTGTGTGACAAGAAGAGACGTAAACACCCTGCAGTGAGGCTGCAGTTGTTCCCGAAAGATGCTAGAAGGTATGTAAGTGTCGTTTTAAAGGATATTTGAGTCAATAAGAGAAAAGCCAGAGTGACCAAATATCTTTAAAAAAGAGCTACCCTTTATGAGCGCTCCCTCCCTTGCCTCTTAAGCTATCACTGGGCATGTCTCTAACACTAAAGGGCTCAAGGTAGTCAAGCCTGCAACCGTGCTGGCGAAAATAAAAGAAGCTAGATAAGCCCGTTACCGTGCACGCGTGTTAATTATCCCTTTAGCCACAGTTGCTTGTAATGGACGAGAATACACAGATAACAAGTGTGTCGGGTAAATATTCGATATTATTCTAGTCATCCCATACTTCCCACCTTCCCCAAAACAAGCTTGGGGGAATGGGGCCCCCCGACAAGAGTGTCTAGCTATCCAGCTAAGGCTAAGGTAAAATATTGTTATGTTACCGGGGGGTCGATGGGAACGGAGCTCCCCCTCTTAGAAAGTTAGGTTAGATTATCGGGGGTCAAGGGGAGCGGAGCCTTCCAGCTAGGTGGTGTTACATTTGGTTAGGAGGTTAGGTTAGATTGTCGAGTGGGGTCAGTTGTGCAGTCAGTTCGTATAAAAGTTGTTTCGTACACCAGTAGATTCGTACTCCACAAAAGTTTTTCCTATACGAAACCCATAGTCTTTTCGTAACTCAGCTCATTTAAATTTGGGTTTCGTACAACAAACCTTTCGGTGTTTGATTAAATAAAAATTATTATATATATTATATTTATTATATTAATATTATATATTTAAAATTTTATATATATTTATTTTGTATTGAAGCCGTGTTACCTCTCAAACATTTATTTTGATCATACTTTCTGTAGCGCCATTGATCACGGAGAGGGGGGCTAGATGGGGCAGGGGGGAGGACAGCTCTCCCTTACTCCCGGGAAAAAATGGCACACAGTTTTTTGTACAGACATCTTATTGTTATCAAAACCCCTCTATATTAAGGGTTATTTATTCTTATTAAGGGCTTCCAGCCCTTATCGGGGGGGTATTGGAAAAAAAGTTTTTTTTTTCTCCTCTTAAATTAATGGCTTTAGCATTGGCAGGTCAGTATAAATGTTCTAATTTGTACAGGATTATTACTGATATTTTGTTTTGACAGATTGTTTTGCCCTGATTTTTGGAGTGTTTCCCTAAACCCCATCCAGCCACAGCCTCCCCCCAAAAAAGCCACGCCACACCCTCCCCCACTAAGCCACACCCACACCCTCCCCCACTCAGTCACGCCACAGCAAATGGTGGATTGAGATTTATAATGTTACTTTTTTGCATGATTTTCTCACTTTGAATTATATCTGAGTGAATTATCCCTTGTATCGAAAAAATTTCCATATACAGTCTCAAAAAGATGGGGGACAATGATGGTTTTCGTTGTGTGCCAGACCTCTGTTTCCCTCCTCCAGGGTGCCTCCCCCAGCAGCCCCAGTGACCTCCCCTCAAACATTTTAGAGGGTAAAACTCATAAATTTTTTTCCTTTTTTAAAAATTGCATAATACCAGTTGCTAGTGTTTGTTTGTTATTGATATGTCTTTTTTTCTTTCTTATCCCTAAAACTGTCAAAAACCCTTTTTCTCCTACTATAATATCTCACATGCCCTCCTCATCTTCTTTACCCACTTCCTATTCACCATTTTCATTTCCTTCCATACTGCAATTTCCCCATTTCTATGAAAACATAAGACAATATTTATGCAATTATTGCTATGTAACTAACAACAAACTTTTTTCAAAGATGTGGAAACAGCAAACGGGTGGGGGTCCCAGGATGCCAAACCCTCAAATGCCCCAAAGTCGTAATATTTCAGGAATATTTTTTTGCTGTTCCTCTACAATGCATGATTTTTAGTTTTTAAGTGACTATAAATCTACGGATTTTTTGATATTATATTTGAAAAGATATTTAATTTCATATATTACCAGCGTCTCACTCTTGCATTTTTCTTCTTCTCACCATCTCTTAAACACTAATACTCCCATTTATCAGGGGGTTTCCCCCTTTCCCACACCCCCCGCATAGTTTTCTAATATATACCCTTTGTCATCTCACTCTCACCCTTTTTTTCAAGATGTCACATTTCCTTTTTCATGTTCTTGCTTCCCCACCTCACCATCCAAGCTCATCCCTTTCTAAATTACTAACATATAGCAAATCACCCATTACATTTATAGTACATAATTATGTTAGAAAGTTACCTTATGTAAAAAATGTGAAACCCTTTTCCCATATTCTAAGGACCCCAATAAGAAGCCTCCTACAAAACACCATCTACGGGCGGGCGTTGCAAATACGAAAAAATGGGGGGGGCTGTGAGAACACCCCCCCAGCTGAAGCGACGGCTAAAATTTTCGGGCCTCGGAGGTTTGATTTTTTTTAAGGGACTCTCATTCTTCTTCTTGTGCCCTTTGTCGCTTTTACCCTTCCTGGTACTCTTCCCCTTCTCCCTTCTTTAAACAAAATTTTTGTTAACGCCCTTGTTTTTTCCCCGGGGAAAGAATTTCATCGTTTTCAACCCTTTTGATTATCATCCTAATTCATTGTCTTTTGTGTGTTCATATCTCCCCACTGCTTTAGGAACCTGGTTGGGTTTTAAAATACTTTCATTTTTCCTTTCTGCCCCCTACAGACAAACACCGTAAACAGGCCCCTCTTTTGCTCTTCTCCTTCCCACTCCTCTCTGCCTGGGACTTTATTTTGATTATAGTTTTCCCCTCTGACTCTATACTTGTTGCATTCCCAATGACATGTTCAAACAGTTTCTTTCGCTCCTCCCCTGTAGTAAAATTCGGGTTCTCCATTCCCTGTTTTCCGTTGTTTCCAAAGGTCCCTGTTTTTGCTTTATGAGAAAAACTTACCCCCCCCAGTCTCCTACATCCAAGTCCCCCCTCGGTTTCTGTTTCCCCCGTACCCGCAACTTTATTTCCGGGCCATTCCCCTCCTGCCATTTAAACTACCCATTTTTTTCTCAATTTTCTTTTTGAAAATTCTTATCTCCATTTTGTTCCATTTCTCCCCTTTTTTCATCTCTATTTTTCCTTTCTTCCAGGTGGAATTGATTTTTTTCCTGTGATATTTTTCTTTGCCCATTATCTTCAGTAAGTTCTTTTCTTGTGAAACCCCAGTTTTCCTTTTAAAACCTTTTCCAGAAGGTGCTCCACCCTCTGTCTCCCCTAAATGCCCTTTTACTAAAGGCCCCTAAAAGCTCCAGTCCCCATCTCCCTACTGTGTTCTGGCCTTTACCTGCATGATGTCTCCTTCCCTGTACTGAGTCATTTCTACCCATACAGACAATAGGGGCGCCCCCCCCCTTCCATAACTCTCCTACCCCTTTTTTTATGGCTGTTACCCCCCATTTTTAAAAACCCCCCATCCTCCCTTTCCTTGTTCATTAACTTCCCTGTTTTAAAGCATCCCCGTTCTTCCTTCCCAGTTAAAAATTCTTATCTACCCACTACTTTTGACATTATCTGAAACACCAGAATCCTAAGTAGTTAAACTCCCATGACTTTAAAATTTCTTTCACTAAATTTTTAGGTCCTTCCCTTCTGTACTTATTTGTTATTTGTAAAATCCTCCACACCACCCCCCACCCCCCCCCCCCCCCTCCAATTCACCTTTTCTTTTCCCGCCCCCACATACCTCAAAAAAGAAAAAAGGGGGGAACATCCTTTAACTTTTTTTCCCCTTCCCCCCTCCTTTCCTGAACCCCCCCTTTCCCCACTTTGGTTTTTCCCTACCACATTTAATTTTCCCTTTTTTAAAACTTCCAAAAAATTGGGTTATTTCATAAAATTGGGGTTCCGGCTTTGTCCTCTCCTTTTTTTGGGTTTGCCCTTTTTTACCTGTCAATTCTCCCCAATTCCATAGTAAAATTGCTTTTTTCCATTTTTTCATTTACAAAATAAGGGCCATCTGCCCCTGCATTTTTTTTGGTTTTTTCAAAACTTTAGTACCCTTTTTACCCCTCAAACTCAAATTAGGTACGTTTCCCCTTTTTCTCTTGTACTGTAATTATAAAGTTTTCCATTCGCTCTACTTCCCGTCCTTTCTAATTACTTTTCTCCAACCCTTCTTTAATGATTCTATTTCATCCCCCTTCTCAGTATCTCTTCCCTCATTTTAATTTAATTTTCGGTTAAAATCTCGTCCCCCCGAGGTTTTTTTTTTAGTGTTTTCCATCCTTTTTTTTCCCCCTTTTCCCCCGGGGGGAACTTGATTTTTTTTGCCTCTGTCAACAAGAGTTTTCCCCTAAATTTTTATTATATTTTTTGTCATTGCTTTTTAATGTGTTTTGCAAGCTGCCTCTCTTTGGGGTATGTGGTTTTCTGCATGTACCTCTAGCGTTGCTTTTTATTCCTCCCCGCATATAAGTTTCCCCCATTTGTGCAATGCTTCTAACTTCAGCTGCTTCCCTATATACTTGTTTGTAAATATTTTATTTGAATTTTGTATTTAATTTATTTTCATTTTATTTATTATTTTATTTGTTTGTTTTATTGTTCCCTCATAATTTGGGATTTGGTACTGTCCTCTTTTTTTTTCCCTCATGACTGCAGGGCAACAACGGTTTGTGCTGTTTGTTTCAGCATGTTATTCAGTAATGGGTTTCCCCTTAATTTTCCCTTTCAGTAGTCTAATACTTAAAATCTGCGTATTTTTATTGGTTATATTGTTTCATCCTTTTGTTTCCTGTTTTGCCCCCTTTATGTATGCTAAAAACTTTTGCTTTGTTTTTTTTTTTTTCTCAAAATTATGATGTAAAGCTAAAAATTGCCCCACCCTTTGTCAAGGTTTTAACATAAAAAACCCTTGATGTGTTTTCTGTCGGGGGTGCAGCATGTTTTGCAACAAACTCTGTGTTTTTCGTGTATGCATCACAGTGTCTTTTACGCTGCCATTAAAGCATGTATTGTTCGATGTTTTTTGATCTCTTTTATATGCAACTAACTTCTTGTTTATCCCGCAATGCATTGCAAGTCTAATAGGGGGGGTTTTTCTGTTTTCATGGGCTGCTGTAAAAAAGGGAATGATCTTACTGTTCTGCTTTGTGTTACATAACGTATTCATCATGTTCTGCATGATTTGTAAACCCAAAGTAATAGAAATTTGAAAAAATTTGGGTATCAATTTTGCTTTTATAATTTATTTCCCTTTTCAAAAATACTATCCAAAATATTTATATTTCTTTGAGGTTTTTAGCCTATAAAACCCTTAAAAAATATACATTTTTTGGATAGTAATATTAATATATAAAGGGAAATGCAGGGATATTATGAGCATTTGAGTCACCCCGATTCCGTACGTTCTCTAATGTTTCCCCTGTCTGTCTTTACCACTATCCCGGGGTTAGATGGCGTGCAATCGCGGCTTCGAAACTTTACTACAGGGAAAACACCTTCCCTTTTCCTCTTATTTCCTTTTGGGACGACGGCTGGCGTATCATCTACGGGGGGTGCTGCGCGTCGAGGGGGGGCAGTTTCTGCCACGGCGAAGGGTCCCTGGGCTGACGGTGCGTCGGAGGGAGTACGGGCCTGGTGCTGCAGTGACGTACGGTACAGCCACCCGAAGGGACTGAAAGGGGTGAGGGGGACCAGTGTGACCCGGGAGAAACTTGACACTGCGGACGTTTTCAGAAAAGGGTCTCAGGGACCGCAAAAAAAAAAAAGATAAGTTCATGACATAATGGTAAACTAATTTCATATTTACCCATGGCCATATTAAAATTTTTGTTATTACTTCCCTTTCCACTACTACCGCCACAAATATTATTACTACTATTGTCTCCTATTATTGTTATATTTTACTATGCTATACTATCTTTGCTACTACTTTATGGCTACTGTTTTTGTTACTGTTTTTGTTACTATAGTCTAACTCCCTTACTATTATTACTACTACTATACTACTAATCTATTTAATACACAAATATCTACTACGACTACTATTACCACACCTCAACCCCTGCTATCTTTTACTGCTACTATTTTACTTCTACTACTACTATTTTTACTACTACCACGACTACTACTACTACTATTTCCCATTACTGCTATGCGGTTCTTTAAACTACAAATGCTGCGATTACTACTGCTACTGCCACTGCAATACATTATTTTATTGTGCTGCTACTTTTATTATACTATTGCTTTATACTACAATCGCTATTGCTTCATAACAACTTCTACTACTATTCTACTACCAAATATGCAAACTACTACTATACTCTACTACTACTTCTACTGCAAACTGCTACTATTATTTAATCGGCTACTACAAGGGTTACATACTACTGCCAACACTACTAGTATTATATTTCAGCATACTACTTTTACCACTAATACCATTGTTATCTACTAATATATTTATATTACTGCTAACTATTGAACTCCGTTAACTACTCTACTATACTACTATGGCAATTATTAATGCTACTTTTTTTTATTATTTTTTTAATTTTTTCAGTCTCCAATGTTCCACATACAGATATTAATCCTTGATTTTTTATGGGTGAGATAAATTTTTAACGGCAACTTGAATGTTATAATCTTTACACCAATTTAGCCACATACATTTTCCTAGATCAGAATACATTCATCTTGACAATGTTTCATTCCCTAGCAACAATGAAGTTACCACCCCTAAACTCTAAATATCCGGTCAATTACTACAAATTTGCAATCCTTTATCGATACTGTTCTATGTCATATAAACATTAAATGTAATATCCTTGTCTTACATAAATCAGGCTGAGCCCTCACCTTTTTTCCCCTATACCAGTTGCCAGGCTACAAATGTTCACTAATTGTAGGAACACACATGGTGGTGGTGTAGCCTTGTACATTTCTGATTGTTATCATTCCATAGCTCTTAGTGAATTTTCAAAAGTAAATACATATATAGAATGTATTGGTGATCAAACGCCAATTTTGAGTAAGAAAAACATTATTATTATGTATTTTTAGATCACCGAGTGGCAACATAGATAAGTTTATAAATGCTGTTACGGAATTTTGTCTTTAGCGTATGATAAAAAATTCAAGGCTCTTTGCATTTGGTGATTTCAATTTAGATTTGTTAAAATGCAAGTGACATTTAAAGTTCGGGAATTTGTAATATAAAGTATTCATTTCTTTTTTTCCATTTGACCACAAAAACCCACACGAGGTCACAGATTTCAACCGCCACAAATTTTTGACCACATATGGTCAACCCAAGCAGAGGTAAATGTCGGGAACTAATAATTAATTCAGATATTTCAGACCATTTTCCAGTAATATCACAATTCAAACATGCAGTATGTGACCCCCAGCATTCGTCAAAAAGAGATGTATAACTGACTCTACCCTCAATAACTTTAGTTATGATTTTAGAAAAGGTAAATTGGGAATAACGTATTACAATGTAATTGTCCCACCGAATCCTTTAGTTTATATTTCAATGAATTCAATATATTATTTCAGAGACACTTTCCAAATTTTGAACATTTCTGTAAGAAATAAGCCGTCTTTAAACCCCTGTATCACTCCTGCTTTTAAAAAGATGCCCTTACTGAAAAAACAGGTTGGCAAGACTAGCAAGTAAGTGGCCCTCTAACATATAAAAAACATACAGGCAATATAGAAACAACTTACTAAAACATTAGAATTAGCCATAAATGAATATATAAAACAAGCTAAAAAAATAATCAAGGAAATCCCAATCCCATTGGAATACCATAAACTCCCTTCTAGGGAGAACCCAATAAAGCCAATAATACAATTCATTAGATCCCCCCTTTCACTAACATCTAGACTGTCTTTATTTAACATTTTATTAAACGTGGTAATTTAAATCAAATTTTTCTGACTACATTATATGAGGTATTTAAGTCAGCCCCCCGCCTTCTCTATGTACATGACCCCAACAAATACCACCGAAATAATCAATAATTTAAAGCCCTAAAATCTAATTGTCCAGGATATGATGAAAATTTCTCCTAAAATACTGCAACATTCATGTGAATCATTGGCCATCCTCATTGCTAGGAGCAAGAAAAAGGAAGAGAGATGTAGGATGAGGATGAGGATAGGAGGATCCATAGGAAGAAAAAGGAGAGGAAAAGGAGGAGAAAGGAGAGAAAAAGGAGGAGAAAAAAAGAGAAAAAAAAGAAAAGTAAGCAGAGTATACACGACTATTTGTGTGATGTGATGAAAGTTTAGTGACTTAACCTCAATTATTTACGATACTGATTAAAAAATCTTTTCTCTCTCTCTCTCTCTCCTCTCTCTCGTCTCTCTCTCATCTCTCTCTCGTCTCTCTCTCTCCCCTCTCTCTCTCTCGTCTCTCTCTCTCTCCTTCCTCTCTGATCTCTCTCTCTCTCCTCTCTTCCCTCTCCTCTCCCTCTCCCTTCTCCCTATCCCTCTCCCTCTCCCTCTCTCTCTCTCTCTCTCTCTCTCTCTCTCCTCTCTCTCTCTCTCCTCTCTCTCTCTCTCTCTCTCTCTCTCTCTCTCTCCTCCTCTCTCTCTCTCTCCCCTCTCGCTCTCTCCGACTCTCCTCTCTCTCTTCTCTCTCTCTCTCTCTCTCTCTCCGTCTATCTCTCATCTATACTCTCTATTCTCATCTATATATATATATAATATATATATATATATATATATACTATATATATATATATATATATATATATATATATATATATACGATATATAATATATATATACTATATATAAGTATATATATATATATACTATATATATATATATATATATACTATATATACTATATATATATATAATATATTATATATATAATAATATATATATATATAGATGATATATATATATATACTATATATATATAATAAATATACTATATATATATATATATATATCTATATATATATATATATACTAATATATATATACTATATATACTAATATATATAATATATATAATATATATATATAATATATATATACTATACTATATATATATATATATACTAATATATATATATATACTATAATATATATATATATATAACTATATATATATCATAATATATATATATATATACTAATATATATATATATATATATATATTATATATATACTAATATATATAATATACTATATATATATATATATATATTATACTATATTATATAATATATATATATATATATATACTATATATATAATATATCTTATATATAATACTATATATATATATATATATATATTTATATACTATATACTATATTTCTATTATGTTACCCTTTTAGTATGGTTATTTTACGGGTAACGGGATCACACCATGTTGATACTGGTTACTAACCTGTAAGGGTGATTGCCGGATGATGCCCTCTTGACGGGCAGGTAACTTGCTTCGTTGCCCAGAGGTACACATCAATAAAGTGGTATGGGCTAAACGTGGTCGAGCGGTCTTTACGTAATTTATAAGTGTTCTTTTAGTGCCAAAGGATTCGAGTAGGACTACAAACAATATATATTATATATATATGTATATGTACACTTGTGAAGTTTATACAATAATAATGTCACGCAGTTCGTTAAGTAACGGCCAATGAAACTAATGTCTAATAGACAGAGCCGTGAACAGTTAATGTCGTGACAAGGTACTCACACACCTCCTGGGTGTGGAGTACAAACAGACACACAGGAAGGTGTGTCGTGAGTTGGAGCGCTCTGTAATGCGTCTCCAGTAGTTCTCTGTGTTTGTTCCTCTCTCCGGCTTAGTTGCAGCATATGAGGAAAGCTGCCCGGAAGCTGTGGTTCCGGTGAGCCGGTGAGTGAAGGTGTTTACGTCGTGCTTCCCAAGATCAGGCTATCCACGTCATCATGATGGGATGGCGTGGCTGCTTGGGTCAGCATAATGTCATCAAAAGGTGGCAGTAACTCAGCACGACAGGCGCCGGTACAAGACACACAGACACTCAGACATCCTATGACATCAGACATTAGTATCGATTAACACATACATATAATATAACCACTACGCTAATAGTCTCTCTCTCTCTATCTCTCTCTATCTCTCTCTCATAGATAGTGTAGTCTCTCTCTTTCTCTCTCTTTTTCTCTCTTTCTCTCTCTCTCTCTCTCTCTCGTCTCCTCCTCTCTCTTCTCTCTCTCTCTCTCTCTCTCTCTCTCTCTCTCTCTCTCTCACTCTCTTCTCTCTCTCTCTTTTCTGTCTCTCGCTCTCCCAGTGTAGTCCAGGTAACGGTGAACGCCTGGAATTATTCTATTTGTCACCCATTGTTAGTGCAAAGAAAGGTGTACAAGTCTTTCTCATTCTTCTTGCCAGGCTCATAATGTATTTCTTCTATTTGCGTATTCATAATCACATCTTCATCTGTATTCCGTTTTTTTCAATTGTTTCTTGTTGTAACTACATTATATTTCATACGAGGATTGTGTTTATTCTTCCTTTTGTTCATTATTTTTCGATCTATTTCAGTCTTCTCTATATGTTTTTTTCTCTTTTATTCACCATTTTACGTGTTTTCTTATCCCATTTGTACATCCATCTATTTTTTATTCGTTATATTAAGGCGTTTTTTATAGTGGCAATTTTATTTGTATTCTTTGACACTTTTATGTCCCGCCCCGTTTTGCCATCACAAAGCACAATAATCGCTGCCAAGGCACCTTCCAGACATTCCCGGGGGGTAATAGTGTCGTACACTTCACTTCTCTGCTGAGGCTCAAGGAATAGGGTTGAAGTTGACATTGTTGAAGGCACAGCAGAAAGTACAGTAGGGGCCCACGACCGTTCAATCACACATCATTATCTAATTGGTTTGAATTTTTAGAATGGCGTAACAGAATAATTATTCAAACTTACTAACAGATGGATTTATTATCATACCGTAATGATTGGGACACAATGAAATGCCATTTGAATATTCATTGTTACACAGACATTTATCGATGTGTGTTGAGGCTGTTTTAAGCTTTTTTGACATGCATGTACATTGTACATACTTACATCTATGTTTACCCATATATACATTTTTCTTTGCTTGAAGCTCGATGAACACGGCCTTTGCTTCAACGTCTAGGGCATCTCGTCTCTTTTTTCCATCCTCGTGTGTTGTTTGTCGTTGCGTTTTAGCGCAGCATATGCCTCCTTGATCTCGGTGTCAATGTTATGGATAGCTGCCACGATATCTATGGTCGTGCGAGGGCACAGTGCCTCCCTATTTCTCTGACTCCACCCACTGGGGACTGTGAATGGTGGTCACTGCGGTGGCGCTGCTCGTGATGGACGTGCTGGGGCTCATGCCCTTCGATAAGTTCTTTAAAAGACTCTTTGTATGCGGTACGACAAATATACCAAAATGTATTGAATTTCTTTTGCAATTGTGATAACTCATGAAAATATTAAAGTATTTTATTATACTGTCAATGACAGTATAATAACAATGACAATTAACAACAATGACTCGGACATTTTCACAGCATCATATGACTGAGGAAAAGTTTCAAATATCGCTGCAGAATTCAATTATTCATGAGTTCCTACCTCCATGTGTTACTGTATATATGCCATCAAAGTATCATAGCTACACCTAATTGAAAACAATATTATTTTCAGCCGTAATCCATGTCATGAATTATTGAATGAGATGATTATTAATGGAAAGCCTGAACGTAGAGCTGGGTCATGCCGAGAACAATGTATGAACCAACCGATCTGATTCGCCTTGACCTTCTAGGCTCCACCCACACCCAAATAATGATCTAGTGTATAATTTTACTATTTTAAAGTAGTTATCTTCGACAGGCGTACGCTGAAAACAATATAAACACATACAGACAACAGAGGGGGTGGTTTTTATAACTGTACAATTATACGGTTTTATGCCGTTACAAAAGACGCCTTGAATATCAATGATTTATTTTTATTTTTTAATCACTTTGCTCATTTCCCTGGTTAACGCCATGACTTCTTAATCCTTGTCCCTCGGGTTCTGTATTATATTCATGGACCTTTTCCCGGCCAGCCAGCCTCCAGGTGTGATGATTAATACGCTGCACTCCAAGGCAGTACCTGTTTTAATTCATTAGACATTTAACTCTCCTCTGATTTACTTACTCTTTACGGGAAAATTATCTCTCTCTCTCTCTCTCTCTTTTTTTTTTTTTTTTTTTTTTTTTTTTTTTTTTTTTTTTTTTTTTTTTTTTAAACAACTGACATGGTATACATTGGGCTACAAATAGCAAAGAGGTTGTTGAAGGCAATGTGTGGCAGAAGCTAAAGATGTCCCCTGTCCCGGGGACATCTATCTGAAAGCTATGCCTTATAGGATAAACTAATTATATAATGTTACAGACTGAGGGTCACTGTCCGTCACAGGCACTTTTCAGGCGCACTATTTACACGTACACTGTGTCACTGTGTCAATGTGTGTCACTGTGTGTGTGTCACTATGTATCACTATTGACACGACACTGTTACGCCTTACGGGCACTAAGGCGGATGTAAGCGGCACCATCTGTGGGCCGCCACCTTCACCTGCTGGGTGTTCATGGCCACGACATCCACCTCAACCGTGAAGGTGTTCCACAGTGTCGCCGTGCCCAAGTAAAGGCTCGCTGGCCCATCACGGTGTGGGTCCTCGGGCCTCGAGGAGGAGATCACCTGACGCTACCGTCCTCGTAGCGCGCTCTGACCTCCTCCACGGGACCCGAAGTCCTGCAAGGTGGGAAGAGTGTTGCACCTGGGCCTTGTGCAACATTGTGAGGGCACCGACTCTCCTCCGGTGCCCCAGGCTGTCAAGCTGGGAGCGGGGATCATCCCGCCACTGCTCCTGCTGTAGTCGTTGTTGTTGTTGTTGTTGCTGGTATTGTTGGAGCTGCAGCTGATGTTGTTGTTGTTGTCGTCGCTGCTGCTGCTGCCACTGTTGCCGCGGGCGACGTTCCCTGTGATATTGGTCGTCGGTTGGGTGTATGAGGCGCTCAGCCCGCCTCTGTACTTTGTCCAGCAGTGACAGGTGGCACTGGGCACTACTCATCCAGGTGAGAGGCCTGTACTCCATGACGGGCCTCACTTGGGTCTTATATAGCCGCATGAGGCCGTCAGCGTCGAGCAGGTGCCTCTCTCTCTCTCTCTTTCTCTCTCTATCTCTCTCTCTCTCTCTCTCTCTCTCTCTCTCTCTCTCTCTCTCTCTCTCTCTCTTCTCTCTCTCTCCCCTCTTCTCTCCCCTCTCTCTCTCTTCTCTCTCTCTCCTCTCTCTCTCTCTCCCCTCTCTCTCTCATCTCTCTCTCTCTCTCTCTCTCTCCTCTCTCTCTCTCTCTCTCTCCTCTCTCTCTCTCTCTCTCTCTCTCTCTCTCTCTCTCTCTCTCTCCTTCTCTCTCTCTCTCTCTCTCTCTTTGCTGGTGCTATATTTCTCAACGTATCTTTCCTAGAAGAAATTCGCATTCTTTCCTCTCTCTGTATCTCTTTCTCTCTCGCTTCTACCGTCCCACTCTTCCTCCCTCCCTCCCTACCACCCTGCCTTCCTCCCTTCCTCCCTCCATCTCTCTTCCTTCCTTCCTTAGTTTATTTAATTACTCATCCTCAATTATATGTAAGTGTATGTGTGTGTGTTGGTATGTGTGTATGTGTGTGTATGTGTGTGTGTGTGTGCGTTTCTGTGGTGTGTGTGTGTGTGTGTGTGTTTGTGTGGTGTCACATGCAATGCTATAATTCCTTGATATATTAGAATTTTTTTTTATAACACAGCCAAAGACTACTCTATACAGTAGTCTTTGCCCGAGACCCTGTCCACCCAGCAGTGAATGGGTACCGGGTGTTAGCCGGGGGTTTGTGACCCCCCTCCCGGGGTAGTGGCTTCGGCCAACACTAAGCACTAAGGATGAATGGTAAAATAAATGTTGATATACGAGCGATGCTCAGGCCTGTAAAATACACCTAGATGAATGCAACTAGATGAATACACACACACACACACACACACACACACACACACACACACACACACACACACACACACACACACACCACACACACACACACACAAAACACACACACACACACACACAACACACACACACACAACACACCCCCACACACACATTTGATAATTTCACCCAAACTCATTCCATATAATTTCACAATCTGTACTCCCGGTCAACCCTCAAAACTTTAATAATTTACTTCCCATGACATAAGGGCTTTGAACATGCATTACCGCCCCTTCCCTTTGTCCCCTGCCCCTTCCTTTGTCCCCGTCCCTTCCTTTTTTCCCCTGTCCCTTCCCTTTGTCCCCTGCCCCTTCCCTTTGTCCCCTGCCCCTTCCTTTGTCCCTGTCCCTTCCCTTTGTCCCCTGCCCTTTCCCTTTGTCCCCTGTCCCTTCCCTTTGTCCCCTGCCCTTTCCCTTTGTCCCCTGTCCCTTCCCTTTGTCCCCTGCTTCTTCCCTTTGTCCCCTGTCCCTTCCCTGTGTCCCCTGCCCCTTCCCTTTGTCCCCTGTCCCTTCCCTTTCATTCCAGCACCTTAGCTAAACAATGTCACCAAGCACACATGTCCTCCAGCCAAGCAAGCAAGCGAAATGACTTGGAACTCAATTTTCATATAGTTTGTGTCTCATATTTACGCTTATAACAAGACCTATAACCTATATTTCCCTTTTCCTTTATGTTCTTTCCTTTTTCCCTTAACGTCCTTTCTCTCTCTCTTTGTTCACAATTAAATTTTTCTTCGTTCTCCCTTTTCTTCATTTTCCATCAAAGTCCAGCCTTGAGGGGATGTATGTAATGAATAATAGTGTAAGCGAAGGATGGAGGGCGGCGTGAATAATGAATAGGATATATAGGATGAATAAAATATAGTCTTCATCTTCCCTCTGGTGTACAAAGGTGAGAGATTATTGACTCTCCTCTGGCTATATGCACACACACACACACACACACACACACACACACACACACACACACACACACACACACACACACACACACACACACACACACACATACACATACACATACACACACACTCACTAACAGACACAAACACACACACACAGACACACATACACACTTATTTTATTCCTTCCTTCCTTTCTTCCTTCTTTCCGTTTTGTATTTCTTCCTTCCTTCCTTCCTTCCTTCCTTCCTTCCTTCCTTCCTTCCTTCCTTCCTTCCTTCCTTTCTTACTTACTTACTTACTTACTTACTTACTTTTTTACCTACTTACTTACACACACACACACACACACACAGTCGGGTATGTGTTTTTTTTTTTATCTTGGTATTTACGAATTCAAAGGCTGTCATTTCTCTCTCTCTCTCTCTCTCTCTCTCTCTCTCTCTCTCTCTCTCTCTCTCTCTCTCTCTCTCTCTCTCTCTCTCTCTCTCTCTCTCTCTCTCTCTCTCTCTCTTACGCAAGCCAGATCTACAGAAACGGTGCCGTGAAATGGGGCTAACCAATATTTGGACGACCAAGAGCCAACTCATTACCATGTTACTGGAAAAATGTCAACCCACACCAAATACAAGTGACGCACCACGGCCAGCACCTCCTTCATCCGACGCTTCGAGGCCAGCCCCCAGTGAGCCACAGACACCCCTGCCTCCCTCCCAGGCAGCCCCAGCTCGACCGGGGGACCTGCAGCTAGCCCCCTCTCCGCACGGTGACATGCAGCCAGCCCCTCCGCCTGATGACATGCAGCCAGCCCCTTCACCGCACGCCGACCTGTGGTTGACCCCTCTTCAACCCGACGACATGTGGTTAGACCCTACACCGCCAGCTGACCTACGGCTGACCCTTTTGACATTTGGCGACTCGAGAACAGCCCCGTCGCAGCCGGCAGAGCCAACGACAACCTCCCAATCTCCAGTCACTTCACAAATACCTCAGCCATCCCTATATGCCACGCAGGTAACTCACACAACTAATGATTTATTTGATACAAATGATATAGCTGGCAAAGTGCATAAACTCTCAAAAGACATTGAATCAATCATGTCTAAACTAGAAACAAAAAATATGGAGGTCGAACTGCTAAACTGAGCAGTCTCTCTCTCTCCTCTCTCTCTTCTCTCTCTCTCTCTCCTCNAAGTAAAATTTAAAGGGTTTTGGGTCCTTTTAACCATTATCCTCTAAAAAGAAACATACAGAGGCCCCAATATAAAGAAAAACCCAAAAAAACTTAACTAAAACATTAGAATTAGCCATAAATGAATATTATAAAAACAAGCTAAAAAAAAATCAAGGAAATCCCAAATCCCATTGGAATACCATAAACTCCCTTCTAGGCAGAACCAATAAAGCCAATAATCCCAATATCTTTTAGATCCACCTTGCACTAACATCTAGACTGTCTTTATTGAACATTTTATTAATCGTGGTAATTTAGAATCAAATTTTTCTGACTACGATTATATGAGGTATTTAAGTCAGCCCCCCGCCTTCTCTATGTACATGACCCCAACAAATACCACCGAAGTAACCCAATAATTTAAAGGCCCTAAAATCTAATTGTCCAGGATATGATGAAATTTCTCCTAAAATACTGCAAACATTCATGTGAATCATTGGCCATCCTCATTGCTAGGAGCAAGAAAAAGGAAGAGAGATGTAGGATGAGGATGAGGATAGGAGGATCCATGGGAAAGATGAAAAAGGAGAGGAAAAGGAGGAGAAAGGAGAGAAAAGGAGGAGAAAAAAAGAGAAAAAAAGAAAAAGTAAGCAGAGTATACACGACTATTTGTGTGATGTGATTAAAAAGTTTAGTGACTTACCTCAATTATTTACGATACTGATTAAAACTCTTTTTCCTCTTCTCTCTCCTCTCTCTCTCTCTCTCTTCTCTCTTTCTCTCTCTCTCCTTCTTCTCCCCCTCTCTCTCTCTCTCTCTCTCTCTCTCCTCTCCCCCCCCTTCTCTCCTCCCCCCTTCTTCCCTTCTCCCTTTCCCCTCTCCCTCTCCCTCTCCCTTTCTCTCCCCCTTCTCCTCTCTCTCTCCCTCTCCTCTCTCTCTCTCTCCTCCCCTCTCCTCTCTCTCTCTCCTTCTCTCTCTCCCCCTCTCTCTCTCTCTCTCTCTTCTCTCTTCTCCTCCCCTTCTCTCTCTCCTCTCTCTCTCTCTCTCTCCCCTCTCACTCTCTCTCTCTCTCTCTCTCATTTTTATTTTTTCTTTACTATATATATATATTATTATATAATATATAATATTATATATACTAAATATATATATAATATATTATAATATATATATATATATACTAAAAATTAATATATATATACTATATATATATATTATATAATATATATATATATAATATATATATATATACTATATATATACTATATATATATATTATTATATATAATATATATATTATATATATATATAATATACTATATATATAATATACTATATAATATATTTTATATATATATATACTAATATATATATATACTATATATAATATATATATATTAATATATTTTATATATATATACTATATATATATATTATACTATATATATATATATATATATATATATATATACTATATATATATATATATTAATATATATATATATATTTATATATATATATATATATATATAATATTTTAATATTCTATACTTTTTATATTATATATTTATATACTATTATATATATATTAACTATATATATATATATATATTTACTATATATATATATATTTTATATATACTATTAATATATATAATATCATATATATTATATATATATTTTATATATATATACTATATATATATATATTACTATAATATATTTTTATAAAATATATATTAAAAATATACTATATACTATATTTCTATTATGTTACCCTTTTTAGTATGGTTATTTTACGGGTAAGGGGTTCACACCATGTTGATACTGGTTACAAAACCTGTAAGGGTGATTGCCGGATGATGCCCTCTTGACGGGCAGGTAACTTGCTTCGTTGCCCAGAGGTACACATCAATAAAGTGGTATGGGCTAAACGTGGTCGAGCGGTCTTTTACGTAATTTATAAGTGTTCTTTTAGTGCCAAAGGATTCGAGTAGGATACTACAAACAATATATATTATAATATTGTATATGTACACTTGTGAAATTTATACAATAATAATGTCAAAGCAGTTCGTTAAGTAACGGGGCCAACGAAACTAATGTCTAATAGACAGAGCCGTGAACAGTTAATGTCGTGACAAGGCACTCACACACCCCCCCGGGTGGGAGTGCACACAGACACAACAGGAAGGTGTGTCGTGAGTTGGAGCGCTCTGTAACGCGTCTCCAGTAGTTCTCTTTTTTGTGTCCCCTCTCCGGCTTACTTTGCAGCATATGAGGAAAGCTGCCCGGAAGCTTGGTTCCGGTGAGCCGGTGAGTGAAGGTGTTTACGTCGTGCCCTTCCCAAGATCAGGCTATCCACGTCATCATGATGGGATGGCGTGGGCTGCTTGGGGTCCAGCATAATGTCATCAAAAGGTGGCAGTAACTCAGCACGACAGGCGCCGGTACAAGACACACAGACACTCAGACATCCTATGACATCAGACATTAGTATCGATTAACACATACATATATATAACCACTACGCTAATAGTCTCTCTCTCTCTATCTCTCTCTATCTCTCTCTCATAGATAGTGTAGTCTCTCTCTTTCTCTCTCTTTTTCCTCTCCTTTCTCTCTCTCTCTCTCTCTCTCTCTCTCTCTCCTCTCTCTCTCTCTCTCTCTCTCTCTCCCCTCTCTCTCTCTCTCTCTCACTCTCTTTCTCTCTCTCTCTTCTGTCTCTCGCTCTCCCAGTGTAGTCCAGGTAACGGTGAACGCCGGGAAATTTATTCTATTTGTCACCCATTGTTAGTGCAAAGAAAGGTGTACAAGTCTTTCTCATTCTTCTTGCCAGGCTCATAATGTATTTCTTCTATTTGCGTATTCATAATCACATCTTCATCTGTATTCCGTTTTTTTCAATTGTTTCTTGTTGTAACTACATTATATTTCATACGAGGATTTGTGTTTATTCTTCCTTTTGTTCATTATTTTTCGATCTATTTCAGTCTTCTCTATATGTTTTTTTCTCTTTTATTCACCATTTTACGTGTTTTCTTATCCCATTTGTACATCCAAACTATTTTTTTTATTCGTTATATTAAGGCGTTTTTATAGCGGCAATTTTATTTGTATTCTTTGACACTTTTATGTCCCGCCCCTGCTTGCCATCACAAAGCACAATAATCGCTGCCAAGGCACCTTCCAGACATTGCCGGGGGTAATAGTGTCGTACACTTCACTTTCTCTGCTGAGGCTCAAGGAATAGGGTTGAAGTTGACATTGTTGAAGGCACAGCAGAAAGTACAGTAGTGGCACGACCGTTCATATCACACATCATTATCTAATTGGTTTGAACTTTTAGAATGGCGTAACAGAATAATTATTCAAACTTACTAACAGATGGATTTATTATCATACCGTAATGATTTTGGGGCACAATGAAATGCCATTTGAATATTCATTTGTTACACAGACATTTATCGATGTGTGTTGAGGCTGTTTTAAGCTTTTTTGACATGCATGTACATTGTACATACTTACATCTATGTTTACCCATATATACATTTTTCTTTGCTTGAAGCTCGATGAACACGGCCTTTGCTTCAACGTCTAGGGCATCTCGTCTCTTTTTTCCATCCTCGTGTGTTGTTTGTCGTTTGCGTTTTTAGCGCAGCATATGCCTCCTTGATCTCGGTGGGCAATGTTATGGATAGCTGCCACGATATCTATGGTCGTGCGAGGGCACAGTGCCTCCCTATTTCTCTGACTCCACCCACTGGGGACTGTGAATGGGGGTCACTGCGGTGGCGCTGCTCGTGATGGACGTGCTGGGGCTCATGCCCTTCGATAAGTTCTTTAAAAGACTCTTTGTATGCGGTACGACAAATATACCAAAATGTATTGAATTTCTTTTGCAATTGTGATAACTCATGAAAATATTAAAGTATTTTATTATACTGTCATGACAGTATAATAACAATGACAATTAACAACATGACTCGGACATTTTCACAGCATCATATGACTGAGGAAAAGTTTCAAATATCGCTGCAGAATTCAATTATTCATGAGTTCCTACCTCCATGTGTTACTGTATATATGCCATCAAAGTATCATAGCTACACCTAATTGAAAACAATATTATTTTCAGCCGTAATCCATGTCATGAATTATTGAATGAGATGATTATTAATGGAAAGCCTGAACGTAGAGCTGGGTCATGCCGAGAACAATGTATGAACCAACCGATCTGATTCGCCTTGACCTTCTAGGCTCCACCCACACCCAAATAATGATCTAGTGTATAATTTTACTATTTTAAAGTAGTTATCTTCGACAGGCGTACGCTGAAAACAATATAAACACATACAGACAACAGAGGGGGTGGTTTTTATAACTGTACAATTATACGGTTTTATGCCGTTACAAAAGACGCCTTGAATATCAATGATTTATTTTTATTTTTTAATCACTTTGCTCATTTCCCTGGTTAACGCCATGACTTCTTAATCCTTGTCCCTCGGGTTCTGTATTATATTCATGGACCTTTTCCCGGCCAGCCAGCCTCCAGGTGTGATGATTAATACGCTGCACTCCAAGGCAGTACCTGTTTTAATTCAATTAGACATTTAACTCTCCTCTGATTACTTACTCTTTACGGGAAAATTTCTCTCTCTCTCTCTCTCTCTTTTTTTTTTTTTTTTTTTTTTTTTTTTTTTTTTTATTTTTTTTTTTTAAACAACTGACATGGTATACATTGGGCTACAAATAGCAAAGAGGTTGTTGAAGGCAATGTGTGGCAGAAGCTAAAGATGTCCCCTGTCCCGGGGACATCTATCTGAAAGCTATGCCTTATAGGATAAACTAATTATATAATGTTACAGACTGAGGGTCACTGTCCGTCAACAGGCACTTTTCACAGGCGCACTATTTACACGTACACTGTGTCACTGTGTCAATGTGTGTCACTGTGTGTGTGTCACTATGTATCACTATTGACACGACACTGTTACGCCTTACGGGCACTAAGGCGGATGTAAGCGGCACCATCTGTGGGCCGCCACCTTCACCTGCTGGGTGTTCATGGCCACGACATCCACCTCAACCGTGAAGGTGTTCCACAGTGTCGCCGTGGCCCAAGTAAAGGCTCGCTGGCCCATCACGGTGTGGGTCCTCGGGGCCTCGAGGAGGAGATCACCTGACGCTACCGTCCTCGTAGCCGCCTCTGACCTCCTCCACGGGACCCGAGTCCTGCAAGGTGGGAAGAGTGTTGCACCTGGGCCTTGTGCAACATTGTGAGGGCACCGACTCTCCCCGGTGCCCCACTGTCAACTGGAGCGGGATCATCCCGCCACGCTCCTCGTAGTCTTTGGGTTGTTGTTGTTGTGGTATTGTTGGAGCTGCAGCTGATTTTGTTTTTGTTGTCGTCGCTCTTCTGCTGCACTGTTGCCGCCGGGGGACGTTTCCCCGTGTTTGGTCGTTCGGTTGGGTGTATGAGGCCTCCCCGCCTCGTACTTTGTCCCGCATGACGGTGGCACTGGGCACTACTCATCCAGGTGAGAGGCCTGTATCCTGACGGGCCTCACTTGGGTCTTTTTTAGCCGCATGAGGCCGTCAGCGCGAGCGGTGCCTCTCTCCTCTCTCTTTTTCTCTCTATCTCTCTTCTCCCTCTCTCTCTCTTCTCTTTCCTCTCTTCCCTCTCTTCTCTCTTCCTTTTTCTCCTTTTCTCCTCTCCCTCCCTTTTTCTCTCCTCTCTCTCTTATCTCCTCGCTCTCTCTCTCTCTCCTCTCTCCTCTCCCCCTTTCTCTCTCTCTCTCTCCTTTTCTTCTTCTCTCCTCTCCTCTCTCCTCTCCTCTCTCTCTCTCTTCTCTCTCTCTCTCTCTTCCTTTTTTTGCTGGTGCTATATTTCCAAAGTATCTTTTTAGAAGAAATTCGCATTCTTTTTTCCCCTCTTGTAACTCTTTCTCTCTCGCTTCTTACCGTCCCCCTCTTCCCCCTCCCTCCCTACCACCCGCCTTTCCCCCTTCCCCCCCATCCTTTCCTTCCCCTTCCCTTTGTTTTTTTAATTACTCATCCTCAATTATTGTAAATGTATGTGTGGGTGTGTGTATGGTGTATGTGTGTTATGTGTGGTTGTGGCGTTTCTGTTGTGTGTGGTGTGTGTGTGTGTTTTTGGGTGTCACTGCAATGCTAAATTCCTTTATATATTAGAATTTTTTTTTTTAACAAAGCCAAAGACTATCTATACAGTAGTCTTTGCCCCGACCCCGTCCACCCAGCGTGATGGGTACCCGGGGGGGTTTGCCGGGGGTTTTTTGACCCCCCCCCCGGGGTAGTGGTTCGGCCCAAAACTAAGCACTAAAAGGATGAATGGTAAAATAAATTTGTATACGAGCATGTCAGGCCCCGAAAAAACACCTAATGAAGCAACTAATGATCACCACACAACCACACACCCACCACAACACACACCAAAACCACAACACACACACCACACACACACAACCACACACAACCACACACACAACACACAACACCACAACACCCCACACACACCTTTTATAATTTCACCCAAACTCATTCCATATAATTTCAAAATCTGTACTCCCGGGTAAACCCCTCAAATTTTTAATTAATTTATTCCCATCCCACAAAAAGGCTTTGAACATGCATTACCCCCCCTTTCCCTTTGTCCCTGCCCTTCCTTTGTCCCGTCCCTTCCTTTTCCCCTGTCCCTCCCTTTGTCCCTGCCCCTTCCCTTTGTCCCCTGCCCTTCCCTTTGTCCCTGTCCCTTCCCTTTGTCCCCGCCCTTTCCCTTTGTCCCCTGCCCCTTCCCTTTGTCCCTGCCTTTCCCTTTGTCCCCTGTCCCTTCCTTTGTCCCCTGCTTTTTCCCTTTGTCCCCTGCCCCTTCCCTGTGTCCCCTCCCCCTTTCCCTTTGTCCCCTGTCCCTTCCCTTTCATTAAAGCACCTTAGCTAAACAATGTCACCAAGCACACATGTCCTCCAGCCAAGCAAGCAAGCAAAATTTGCTTGGAACTCATTTTCATATAGTTGTGTCTCATTTTTACGCTTATAAAAAGACCTTAACCTATTTTTCCCCTTTTCCCTTTTATGTTTTTTCCTTTTTCCCTTAACGTCCTTTCTCTTCTTTTTGTTCACAATTAAAATTTTTTCTCGTTCTCCCTTTTCTTCATTTCCATAAAAGTCCAGCCTTGAGGGGATGTAGTAAGAATAATAGTGTAAGCGAAGGATGGAGGGGGGCGTGAATAAGAATAGGTATATAGGATGAATAAAATATAGTCTTCATTTCCCTCTGGTGTACAAAGGTGAGAGATTATTGACTCTCCTTGGCTATATGCACACACACACACACACACACAACACAACACACACCCCACAACACACACACACACCCCACACACACACACACACACACACACATACACTACACATACACACCCCTCACAAACAGACACAACACACCACACAGACCACATACCACTTATTTTTTTCCCTTTCCCTTTCCTTTTTTCCTTCTTTCCTTTTTTGTATTTCTTCCCCCCCTTCCTTTCCCTTTCCCTTTCTTCCCTTCCCTTCCTTCCCTTCCTTTCCCTTCCTTCCTTCCTTTTTACTTATTTACTTACTTACTTATTTTATTTTTTTTCCCCTTTTTACTTACACACCCACACACAACACAGTCGGGTATGTTTTTTTTTTTTTATCTTGGTTTTTACGAATTAAAAGGCTGTCATTTTCTCTCTCTCCTCTCCTTCTCTCTCTTCTTCTCTCTCTCTCTTCTCTCTCTCTCCCCACTCTCTCCCCTTCTCCTCTCTTTTTCCCCCTCTCTCCTCTCTCTCTCTTCCAAAGCCAGATCTACAAAAACGGGCCGTGAAATGGAACCAATTTTTGGACGCCCAAAGACCAACTCATTCCCTGTTACTGGAAAAATTAAACCCAAACCAAAATAAAATGAGCCCAGGGCCCACCCCCTCCTTCATCCCGACGCTTCGAGGCCAGCCCCAGTGGCCACAGACCCCCTGCCTCCCCCCCAGGCAGCCCCACTCGCCGGGGGGCCCTGCAGCACCCCCCTCCCGCACGGTGACATGCGCCAGCCCCCCCGCCATGACATGCGCCACCCTTCCCCGCACCCCGCCTTGGTTTGCCCCCTCTTCAACCCACGACATGTGGTTAGACCCTAAAACCGCCCTGACCTACGCTGCCCTTTTGACTTGGCGACTCGGAACAGCCCCGTCGCAGCCGGCAGAGCCAACGAAAACCCCCCCATCTCCATCATTCACAAATACCTCACCACCCCATATCCACGCAGGTAACTCCACAAATAAGATTATTTTTACAAATGAATTTCTGGCAAAGTGCATAAAATCCAAAAACCTTTAAAACAATCAGTCCCAAACTAAAACAAAAAATTGGGGGGCGAACGTAAAAGGCGTCTCTCTCTTTCCCCCTCTTTTCTCTCTTTTTCTCTCTCTCTCCTCCCCTCTCTCTCTCTCTCTCTCTCTCCCCCTTTTTTTTCCCCCTCTCTTTCTCTCTCTCTCTCCCCTGCTCTCTCTCTCTCTTTTCTCTCTCTCTCTCTTCTCTTTTTCTCTCTCTCTCTCTCTTCTTTCTTCCCCCCTCTCTCTCTCTCTCTCTCTTCTCTCTCTCTCTCTCTCTCTCTCTCTCCCTCTCTCTCTCCCCCTCTCTCCCCCTCCCCCCAAGGGTATGTTGATATTACTTGCTGCTTAAAATTTTTGAGAAAAAAGGGGTTTTTGACCCGGGGGAAAAAAGCGAACTATTTGCCAGCTATTCGTGGCTTTTTTGTGGTTTTTCCCTTTTTTTACACACACACGCACACACCACAACACACAACACACACCAAAAACACCAAACACACACAACCACCAAAAATATACACACACACACACACCCCCACCCACAGCACACACCACACACACTAAAGTCACACCAAAACCCCAACACATACACATACAGAGGAGTTCGAAGCAAACACTTTTTCTTTTTTTCTGTTTCTCGATGTAAACAGTGATGGTTGTTTTTGTTGTTTTTTGGGGGTTGTTGTTATTGATTGTTATTTTATTGTTAGTTATTTTTTTGTTGTTGTCGTTTTTTTCGGGGGTTGTTGTTTTTGTTTTTGTTGTTTTTTGTTGTTTTTCTGTTGTCGTTGTCGTTTTCGTTTCGTTGCGTTGTCGTTGTCGTTGTCGTTGTTTTTGGTTGCCCTTGTCGTTGCGTTGCGTTGTCTTGTCGTTGTCTATAAGTCGGGATATTTTGGACTTACTGGTATAGTTAAATTGGTACTTCCAGCTTTGTAACTTTTTTTAAGTCCCGTAAGGAGGGGAAAATTACAACCCAAATACAATGAAAGTCTTTAGCACAGCCGGGGAGTTTTCGGATGGGGGGGAGTAAACAGAGCGTTTTTGAAAGCCCCCCCGAGTCCGGGGCCCTTCCCTCCCCCCCCGGGTTCTTTTCCTTTTTATCCTCGGTGGAAGTTTTGTTTTTCCCCTTTTTTGATTCTTGAATAAGGGGATTAACACTGCACAATGCTGATTCCATAAAACAGCCCTTTGCCTATTTTGATCAAGCTTTGTGAATGCAAGCTAAAACAGGGTTCCCCACGGACGAAAGATAGCGGGGAAAAATATAAGAAATAATTATATTTTAATTAACAATATATAAATTATATTTTTAATAAGTTTCAAAAAAATCCGCGGGTTTCCCCTTTTATTTTTAATTACATCAAAATTTTCCCTGTATGAAACTAAAAATTACTGTTACCCCTTCCATTAAATAATTTTTTTTAAATCAAATTTAAAATAGTTATGCTAAAATTATTTTTGTTTGAAGGGGAAAAACTGATGACATTGCTGGGACGCTAAATAATTTGCCCCCCCAAAAATTGGGTATACAAGGGGACGTGATAAGAAAAGACTTAAAAATTCTTTTCAAACCCAAAAAAAAAAACAATATACATTCTACAATCCCTCCCAGAAAAAAAAAAAAAAAAAACTCTAAATTTATAAAAGTTTTACTTTAAATTTTTTCTAAAAAGAACATGAAGATTTTTTTACTAATAAAGAGACGTCTTTTCAGAAAATGGGCGACCTGTACATTGCCTTCGTTCCAATAAAAATACGTCTATTGCGCATTTTGAAAATAGAAAAATCAATGGTTTTTGAAAAAGTAGAGGAAGGGGGGAAAGGGGGACTTTTTTGGGGGAATAAAGAATGGGGGGTTGAAAAACCCGTGGGCCCCACTCCAAGCCCCGTAGGGGGAGTTTTTTAATATACGCAAAATTTAAATTTTTTCCTAGAAGGGTTTTTTTAACAGTTGCGAGGGGAAAAAACGCTGGAAAGGGAAATTTGGGGTGCAGTATTACAAAAAAAATATTAGGAACCCTTGGTTTTGTCTACTTGGAAGTGAAATTTCCCAGAGGGGAAGTGGGGCCAGGGCCACGGTCATGAGTCACATAAGCGTTTTTTAACCCATGACTTTTTACAGGTAAACATCGGGACAGGAGACTGCCCCCCGAGGGGATTTAAAAAAAAAAAAAACCCTCCCAAAGGGTAGAACGGGTGATGAAGATCTTAGGGTCCCCCAAAAAGGATTTAAAGAAAAAAAAAACTGGGCCGGAAGCTTTCGTTTTAAAAGGCAATCTGACATTGACCGTAGAGGCATCTGGGAATTTGTGAAAAAAAGGGGGGCCCAAAAGGGTTAAAATGATAATATGACGCATGACATTCTCCCAAGACCTAGATAAAGATGTGAAAATACAGGGAATGTAATTCTCTGAGTTAGAAATGACGTTTTAGGTAAGTCAAACAGTGAACAGAGAACCAAAACATTACATTTGGGGAAGGGAAAAAATTTAAAAAAAACCGAAAAAACTAAAATGTGATTTAAAAGGGAATAGCACCAAAACCCCAAATCTGGGTTTTTAAAGTGCCTCCAGCAAGGTAAAAAAAATTCCCAATTTGCACCAAAAAAAGGGGAATTAGAGCCCTTGGGGGTCCGGCCCAGTTAATGGACCCAAAACAATTGTCGTGGCGTCAACAGTTTTTCCCGCTCACAACCCCCTTGGGGAGCTTGAATGGGGAACATTAAAAAACTTATGAACATCACTTGCCGGGTCATAAAAAACAGACTGTAACGTTTGTTTTCTTTTACCCAACGTAACAAATTTCCCAAATAGTTTTGACGGGCCCCATGGGCAGGGGTTTAGTGAGGGTTCACCAAGCCCGAAACCTTTAATGCTATAAAGTTCTGATGTGCCAAAATTTTTCTTTATGTTTTACGTTTCTGCTTGAAGCCCCGACCGTGGGCTTTAAGGGTCTTTTTTAAACCTATATAGTTTTCCCTCTATGTTTTTAACATCTAAATTCCGTAGCCAGAAAATACACCCAAGAAGGGAACACTCCGAGGTCAAAAAACCCGTTCCTAATATGATGTTTTCCGGGATGGGACGTCTGGGCCCGGGAACAAGTTCGAAAGTTTCCGAAAAGGGAATCGGGGGGCATACCCCAGATTCCAGAAAGCATGGCAAAACATGGGTTTAAAAAATTTGGTAAAAATTCCACGGGAAAAGTAATCCACGGAAGCGGTCCCCCTCGTCACGCGGAGAAAATTTGCCCAACTTTTCCCCAAAGCGTTTATTTAACAGGGATAATTTCGCTTTTACAACATCTTCACCCACAAAAGGCATTTTCCCAAATTAAAACACATCTTCTACAATGAGAATTTTTCTTGTTTCTGAAGCAAGGAAACCTTGGGGGACAAATGTCATCATAAAAATTTGTCACCCCCCAAAAAGAAATCCATTTTGGAGAGCTTTGCAGGAGTGTAACACAACAAATGCGACCAGCGCGATTTGAGTAGACACCCTTCTACAAAGAAAACACATCCCATTAGATAATCTAAACAACGGGCGGATATAAAAAAAAAGGAATTTAATGGATGGAAGGAAAGACCTTACTGCCCCCTGCCCTGGTGACCTCAGTTTTTGACGATAATTTATTTTTACTTTGAGGTTGTCATCAACAACTACTGGTGTGTCCGGGATATAACATTAGGGGTTTGGGGGAAAACCCTTTACCCTTTTTATCCAATCCTCAGCTACGCGCTTAACGGGGCTATTTTTAACTGTCTTGCATGGTTTCTTAAAAAAGTGTTGATTTTTATTTTTGCCCCTCTTCCCAAAAAGCAATACCCCGTAAGGTTTCCCTTTAAATGTTGGAAATTAAATTTGACGTCAAATTTTTTCACCTGAAAATATAATACAAACACCTATAGGGAATTTGGGTTTTCTTCTGTGTAGGGCGTTGGTTTTTTAATCATGTCCTCCCCTGGACAAAATTTAATAGCGTCTGTTACCCGCTTGTATTTTTCTGAAAATCAGCTCTCTTACTGTTGAACATCAAAAATTTTTAAAATTTTTTGTGTTTCTCTGCTCTAGAAAAGTGGAAAGGGAGTCTTTTGTCTTGCCCCAAAAACAAAGAAATGTGGTGTTTCACATGTGGGCCCTTTTGTAAGGAAAAGTTTTTGTGTGGGAGTACTTGGGGGATCCCTTTTATTTCCCCCGGGGTTTATGGTTGAGTAAGGGGGTTTAGGAAATTGGGTTTAAACTTTTCCCTTTTTTCCCCTTTTTACCATGCCGTTTTCTGCTTTGGGTTATAGCGTTTTTTTGTTAATTTGTTTTTGCTGAAAAGTTTGGGAAATTTCAGTGGGAAATTTTATGGGTTAAAAATGGTTTCATTTTCCGAGGGGAAGGGGGATGGGGTATTTAATTTTTAAAAAAAATTCATCCTTAAATGCTTAGCAAAATGTTTGAAGGGCCTTTTGGTCCCTTTTTTGGGGAAACCCAAAAATGAAAAAACCCAGAAAAAGGGCAAGGCACTAAAAATATTGAAAAACCAGATTCTGTTGTGGGGGGTTTTTTGCAAGCAAAGGATTGTTTCCCCAAAATCCTTTTGGGTAGGATTAGGTTCATAGGGGGAGGTTTTCCAAATGAACCTTTTTCAGCGAAGACTACAAATTTTTTCTATATGGGAAAAATATTTGGCGCATGAATGGCCCCCAAAAATATTCCAAAGTGCTTGGTGCAAAAATTATCTTTCCCCGGGTACCTGCAAAGGGTAGAATCAAAGTAAAAAGGGAAAAAAATCCCGGGTATAATTTTAGAAGGGAAAAATCAGCTGTGAACCTGGCGTTTAGGTTCCCGTCCTGCGTGGAAAAATTTTATCTGCACCAAAAAGGGTTGTTTTTGTAGCCTAAACCGTAAGTGGGACAGGTAAATTTTTGGGAATTGGTATTTTTTCCCCCTGCTCCAAGTTTTAAAAAGTGGGAGCACCGAAGGGAAACATTTCGCTGTTCCTCTTTAATGTTTGGGAATAGCGAAACTGGGTTTTTATGTTTTGGGGGTTCCCGGTTTTTGCGGGGGACAAGTGCAATATTTCTTTAAAGAATCAGCAACGAAAAGGGCTTGCCCCGGGGAAACTCAAATTTTTTTGGGGGGAAGTCTAGTTCGTCAGGCGCCAAGTGCTAATTTGGCCCCGACAGTTCCTTTTAATTGAATAATTTTCCCAAAGGGGGTGGTCTGTTTTAACAAAATGTTAACCCCCTAAAAATTAACAGATTTTTAAAAGCTTTAAAGGGCCCCCCGGCCCCCAGAGCTTCCTTATGGGTGGGTTAAAAGTTCCCCTCTGCAGGATTAAGAGTTTGCTGGGAAAAAGCTAATGGCCATTTTCCTCTATCCTCCTTTTGCATCAAACACAGCACAAGGGCCACTTGATGCTCAGTGAGAGTGGGAAAAATGACGTGTATAATCTGGGAAGCAAGGGTGGGGAACACACAAAAAGCCTTTATCTAGAAAAAGCTTGCTTTGGGGGAGTTCCCCCTGAAAATTCTACCCCTTTCTTTAAGGGGAAATTTGATAGGGCCCTTTCAATTCCCTGAATAATCATGAAATTGCTGTAAAAAACCCCTGAGGCCCCAAAAAACTTTGAGGGGGTTTGGGCATTTTAGGGTTGGAAATTTATCATTGCATTTTTACCCCTTTGACGTGGGAGTGTGAAGCCCCGTGGCATCCAAAACATGCCCCCAAAAAAGAAATTTGCTTCTTCATTTAAGGAAAAATTTTTTTAGTTTTTAAACCTTTAAAAAGCCCTCTTTAGTTTAGAAAATCTCTGGGCTAGTGTTTGTAGGGGAGGGTTTGTGTCGGGGGGCCCAAAAAATTTTGTTTGTCCAGGGAAGCAAAAAAATGTTCTCCCAGTAATTCCCAGAAACAGGTTGATTAAAAAATTGAAAACTAGTGGTGCAACCCGTATTTCCCAAAAGGTGGGTTTTTTAAAACGTAAGGCCCGCAGGAGTACTGAACGCTGGGGAGGTCCCTTTGATACCTCACTAATGGGACCTGCCAGTACCCCTGAAAAAGGCCTTTTAAAAGGAAACTTTTTTATCAGGCCCATGGGCATCAGAATATCCTTTCAATACTGGTTTGAGGATACCTGGTAAATTAAAAAAAAATTTATTTAGGCCCCCGAAGCTACGACCGGCGCCAATCGGGCCGTTTTTTTAGGGGGGAAAAAAAAAGGAAAATTCCATGGTGGTGGGGTGGTTCAAAAACATCATCCCTAACATTTTTTTTAACCAAAGCCACAAATATAGACCTTTTTGAGTGGGGTAAAACCCATAAGCTGAATGTAGATAGGTTTTTTATCCGGGGCAAAGGAATGTGATTTTTTATAAGGTTTGTCGTACCTAAAGAATCACCTGTATGGCAATTGGTCTGATTTGGGAGTTTGTATTGAAAAAGTGCTTGCTTTTACTCTGGAAAAAATCCCAAACCCCCTAAGGAAGGACTAGTGCAAACCCCTTTCCCCACTGTACATGTCAAATGGGAGGGGCTCCATTGATAAAATGGGAACTACTGGCAAAGTTTGCAATCAGACCCACGGGGGTTGGGGGACTACGAAATCGGGTAATACGTTCCTTTTTGGGAGGGTTTTTTTATGCCGGTGACTTATTATGGGATGTACATTTTTGTAAGGCCCCCGGGGGTTAACACTGCCCCAAAACTGATTCCATGAAAAGAGTTTCATGTACTGGGTTCACCAAACATTACCTTTTTGCAATTTATCATTCACACCGCCAATTTCCGAGATACCCAAAAACTCGCGAAAACCCTTTTGGAAACGTTTCCAAAAAACAGGCCCGGGGTTTTTCTTTAGAAAACTTGCGAAGGAAGGAAAAATAGGGGGGGAACAGGAATCAGGGTTTTAGTGTTACTAAATGGAAACTATACACTGGGGAGCTGTCAAACCCGTGATGGCCGATCGGGACGCTATTAATTTCATTTACGTTAATTTCAGGAGCTTGCACTATTGCAGAAAATAAAGTTAGCATGGGGAAGGATTTTTTGACTTCGGGTATATATGTTCCCTAATACCTATCCCGTTTTAATTTCGGACAAAATTCAATGCATTCATTCGCATTGTTTAAATAAACCCATCAGGAGGGCAGCAGGGAATGAAATCCCCCGTGAAATATGGAAAAAATAGGGTTTTAAAGGGACGAAATTCCCCAAATTTTTAAGGGGAAACCATACTTTACCAAGGGCGGGGGAAATTTTGCTATCTAAAAAGTCAGCTGATTTCCCGGGGGTTTTAAGAAAGGACAGATTTCGTTTCATTTCGTAAACTTCCAAATGTTCTATGTTTCCCTAAAAATTTGTCCTGCAACCCGTGTCCATAAAAGCAGTTAATTTCTTGTCTTTTTTGAATGACAGGTACAGTGAGAACTTCATATAAAATAGATGTACCTATAAATAAACCCCATCTAAGTTATCATCATTTGCAGTAAGGGCACTACGAAGGGAAACCCCGTAAATTTTGTTCTGTAGATGAGCTTTTAATGATGGTTAACCCCGGGCTGGAAGGGGAAAGGAAAATATTTCTTTCCATGTTAACTTCCCGGGGAAACCTTTTAAACATTTTCATTGTGTGCGTCCCCCATAAAAAAAGGGGGTCACTTAGGGGGGTTTTTTTGGGATTGTGCCCCAAACCTTTCCCTCGGCGGGAGGGTGGGGTGGGGGTTTTCCCGCGTCCCCCAAATAACCGGGAAATTTGGGCCGAGTTAGGGCCCCCAGGAATTTTGAAACACAATTTCGTTTTTTTGTAAAGTAAAGTTTTGTTGTTGTCTATTTATCTACAATGTGGGAAAAGTAGTCCCGGGAAATTTACAAAAAACACAAAAATAGCTTTTTTCGGCCCTAAATTTTGCATCTAAAGTTATAACGTCGCTTTTAAACCCGGGTACGGGGGAGGTAATGGGTTATTTTGTTATAGCAAAAAGATTTACTCCAACCCTTTTGTTTTTAGGGGAAAAAATTGTGAGAAATGCGGTCTAGCACTTCGCCTATAATATGAGAATAGATGTTGTTTGTTGTGCACAAATGATTTTTAAATGCTCGACGGAGTCTGTAAAGATTTACTGTACGTAGCCATTGGGGGAAAATTTAAAAGTAAAAAAAGTTAAAAAAGCATTTTAATAAAAACTTTCGTTTTAAAATTTTTCCGTAAAAGGGGGGGTTTTAGATGGAACGTCACTGTGGAGACAAAAAATGAATTTTAAAGATAATTAATCCCACAAATGTAAAAACTGCCCAAAACTGTATAAATTTTTAGCTGTTTTCCCCTACATAGGTGAATAATTAGGTGAGGGCCCGGTAGGTGAAGAGATAAACACACATTTGGTTGGGGTGCCGGGATACGGAGTATACAGTCGCTGGATACATACAACCTGGAAAAGATTTCACATTAAAAAAATAAACATTAACATACACAAAATAAAAATAAAAATTATAACTCAGACAGTTTGTGGGGGCCCGCGTTAAGTCCAATGTCCATGAGCCAAGACCCAATTTTGGGATATCGGTACCACCCGGGGTGACTAATTCTCTTAGGTTTTTTAGCTTGCTACATGTCTCTATTTATTTTTTTGTATGAAGCCCTTGCACACGGGAGTTTAATGTCTTATCACTTCTTGAATAGACCACCCTACCGAAAATTCAGAAAATTTAAAAATTCAAATTTTTGGGGACGGGAATCCAAAATGTCCAAAAATGAAATAGTAATTGTCACATTTAATACAAGTCCTTAATACACACTAACATCCCGGGCTTGACTTACTATTATGGCCATTAATCCTCCCAATATCACTACTCGATGGGAATTATTTTGTGTCCCGGCTCTTCTTCTACCCCTTTTCTGGCATGTCGGGAACCTGACTGCCGTACACTTCAGGCCATTGCTGGGGAAAGTGCATTTTAGGGAGTTCGCATGACGCACCCTTGCAGGACAGTAGTTGCATAACGCATCGGGTGCTGGTGACCCGCACCCCGTTGACACAAGTTGCCGTCCTCACTTCACCACCGCAGTCGTTGGTTCGAAACAAATGGTGGCTCTGAGACTTCCCTCCAGATCGCAGCCGGGGGGTAGTTTGCACGTAGTGTGCTGAAGGGGCAGTCCTCACAAGGGGGAGTTGACTTGACTCCCCTCTCCACGTCTCCACAGAACAGCTCATCCCGAAGTTTTGTTCACCCGTTGTGTGGGTAATGGCGGGTACATGGGAGGTGTTTCCGTAGCTTCTCAAAGAGTTCAGGAGCCCTTTCCCCATGACCCCCCCAAATTTCGGGGGAAAGCATCCTGGATGTCTTGCCCTCTTCTTCTGCTTGAATGTCGTCATCTTCCCCCGGCCACAAATGACTGACGGTATCACAGCCTGAAAAGGGCATGCATCCAAATCAATGATCACACCCCTCCCTCCCATGTACGGCTCAGTGTGGTGATACCGGAACTTGTCGGTTTTTGCCCCGCATTCTGGAACGGGGGGGAGGGGATCTTGGGGCCATGCCCAAACAGGACCATGACGTCTGTATCCTCTGAGTGAGATGACAGACTTGTCCCCCGATTCTGCTGCAGAAGTGCTGGAAAAGGGAGGCGTGTGTCTGCTTTTTCTGATTTGACAAAAGCTCGGAGCCCTTCCCCTGCTCTTTGGTGACGAAGCAGAGCTGCTCAATGTGACATACAGCTCCTTGCCCTCGAGCTTCTCCCTGTGCTGTGGTTTTTTCCTTTCTTCCCCGGGAAACTTGAGAGATTGCTTGTTGGGGAAAATCCCGAGTAACTTTCCTCCACGCTGGTTTTGGCCCGGTTTGAATTTTCTTGAAATGGATCCCTGTCCCGGGGCACCTTTGGCTCGTTCTGCATCTTTAGGGATGTCCCCCTTTAGACTAAACAAAACATCAAGCCCCTGCTCTTAGCACCCTCATGGACAACCCCTGACTCGGCTGTGCTGCAAGGTTAAAAAATGTTGTCGTTTCCCTTCATTTCTGGCCCGGGGCTCATCCCTAAATTAGGGTAGCAGGGGGCTCGGGGATCACCTCTGCGGAGAACATTCCTCTCAACTCCTTGCTAGGGCAGCCTTTTTGGGTCTTGGGAAACCCATCACCGTGGAAAGTCCCAGGGAAAAGGGCCCAGGGGAGAGCCAAGACTCACTCATTTTGGTTTTCTGTTCTCAGAAAAAGGGAAAATTCGGGCCCAAATAGTTCCCTGTCACCCTTTCAAGATAGCCTCCTTTGGGCAGGGCCCTTGTAGCGTGCTTCATTCTGATGTTAGTGAACGTTCTCATTTCTCTTCGTCATCGTGTCATAAAAACTTATATTTTGGCGTATCGGTCTCCAGGCGCTCTTCCTTGAAGGCTTGATAGCATCCTCTCCATTTGGGGCCCCCTAAAAGGTTTTTGGAAAACTTCTGTTGGTGCTGATCGCATTTTGAAAAATACAAGTTTCCCCCTTCTCTGCGTTGAAGGGGTTCAACCACTGGTCTCCATCATTTGAACTAAAGATTGACATGGGCCCATCTTTTTAAACCCGGGGGCACGAGGTCTGGTGGTTTGAATCAGTATACTTTTGGCCTATACCATGGCCTGACTGCCTAAAGTATCTCTGCGTTTCCCCTATGTCAGGTAGTACCTGGCGACGCTCCACCTTTCGGGCTGAACCCCTTTTGTGCCCCCTGGTTTGGGGTGTTTTTGTGATCGTCTCTTCGATGGTCTGGTCCACGGGAAATCCCCCAAAGGGATTCTTGCTACCGTCTGGACCGAAAACCCACCTTGCATGAAGTGTTCAGGACCTCTGGGTTTTCAAGGGGCAGTCGAACATCATGGCATGTAGTAGGTCAGGAATCGGGCTAGTTCATTTTGTCATAGGAAAAAACACCACGGTATCATCTGTCGGATTGCTCCTAGGTGAAGCTCCAGTTCCTTCTCTGGGGCTCAACCGGGTCCCATGATTCAACCATGTCCAGGTAAATCCAGAATGCTGAGGGGTTGTTTTCTCTCTTGGGTCAAAAGATAAACTTGGAAGAGCTTCGGGATATTGTGCATGATTCACTTCCATCAGCTTTTTAAAGGGTTCCCCTGAACACATTGCTGTGGAAGGTTGATGTTCTTCAGTTTCCTCCAGATGGGTATGTCCCCTTAAAGGGGTTTTTTTCTAGCCATGGAAGGAACCTTTCCATGCAAACCTCATCATGCTTATACACGAGCTTGTGCAGTCTCACTGTCGTTGTACCTCCCGGCCCCCATCACCCCCGACACTGATCCTTTTGCGATGACACCTGATTTCCCCACACAATCTCTAAGACCTCATCCTGAAAAACCCCTTCCCTATGGGGAGAGGAGTGCAATTTTGTGGAAACGCCCTCCTGTGATAAGTTCTTGAAATTCTCTTTTTTCCAGGAACCTCGGCAGCTTTGGCATAGATGCTTTATCAAAAACGCACACAACTTGTTAAGCTGTAAGGACTCATGAGGCTGCGTTTGCTCCAAGATTCATTAAAGGGGGACATTTCTGTTGCGGGGGCATTGATAGGGGCATAGTACGTGTCCTGCCACTGCAAGTCTCTGCGGGTTTTAGTTTAACCCCGTCCAACTGCTGATGGACTGGTTCTCATGGGCTACATTCGAGTAAAAAGCCAGATTTTTGGTTTTTTGGTCTTGAATCCTGGACCCCTTTGGTAGTGTCGACTACGCAGTCTCAATCCTGGGGGGCCCGCCCCCCGCCCAAAATGTATATTGGCAGAATTGTGCGGTCAGAGTGTGCTTCTTATCTTTGGGCTTTAAACTCTGACAGGCCTTCTCTGGCACGACCGAACCGGAACGGACCAATGCCATTACTCTTGAGAATACCCGCTCCACTTAGTGTCTCTTCAAATCGGGCGAGTTATCCCCGGCCAGGGTTTTGAACCACCAGGGGAAGTTTGCTGGCAGTGAATGTCTCCTTTGAACATTCCAGCTTCGGATACAAAGGGCTGTACGATCTCCTCAAACATTTAGTAGACACACAGTGGGCCCAAAACATTCAGAGTTCGGATCAGTTCTGTGTTTTTTGTCAAACACTTTTCGCATTGGACAGCATAGTGTTGGGTGGGTTTTTCTTGCCACTGGGAACAGCAAAGACCAAGTCACGCGAAGGATTGGCAAAAGTTGAGCTCTTTCAGAGGGTTTGACACTCCACTCTCCTGTCAGCAGGGTGAGGAATTAGTGACTGCTGCGGAATAACATTTGTCTTATCGGGAGGGCCCTGGCTGACTCCATCTTCTTATTGATCTCTTCCTCAGCTGCTTCCGCTTTTGGGTTTAAAATATCTTCAAGTTACTGCTCTTGCTTCTTTCAGATCTTTTGCATTTGGGGGTTGTCGGCAAGGCTCCCTTGGAGCTGCGTGGATAGATTAGAACTTTCCTTCTCATCTGGGACAAAGCGAGTGATTCCCCAAAAACCGGTTTTAATCTTTCGGGGAACATGTTTCTTTTTCGCTGGTTTTAGTTGGTATACCCCGGGCATCATGGACTCCAACCTAGATGTGAGGTTTTCTAGGCAGTACCCTTTGGGTTTGGGGGAATAAATTTAGTCCTTATAACAAAAAAGTTTTCCCCGAGGGCTTCTATCTAGCCTCTTGAGCGTGCTCCCCCGCCCTTTCTCCTGATTTTCAACCCCCCAACCCGGCGGCCGCTGGGGAATCATCTTTTTTGAAGAGTTTGTAGCACGACTTGGGTAGGACCCTCTGCAGCAAAAAAGGGCTCTGCTAAGTAACCAAGGGTTCTCTGGTTGAGTTTCCTTGTTGCTGCTCTGGGATCTTCTCACTGCTCGTATCAAAACATGGGGTGGTTTGGTCCCCTTTTCTTTGCTGCTTTCTGTACTTGCTTGACTTCTCGAGAAAAGACATACTTTGGGATACACCCCGCTAGTACTAGGGGGATCCCCTTTATGCCCCCCTCCTGGGGGGACGCTTGCTGTTTTATCTTTACACCCTTGGGAAGGATGAAACCCTTTACTTCTTTATTGTAAAGAGACTACGACATTTACGGGATAATGTTGTGTGGTATTCCTCCTTCTTCAAAGGCCCGGCTGCTTCCAGGCTGGATCATGCTGCCTGATTCTGCGCCCTGAGCATGTGTTTTCCGGATCCAAATCCGTGGTGACACCAGGCACGCGGGCATCATAAGCAGGGGATGATACAGTCGATCCGGGTCTTTCCTCGCTGAGGTTGCATCATGCCGTCGACAGTCAGACCCCGCAAAAAAAATATCCCATTAAACATTACATGAACAAACAAAAAAACACTTTAAATGGAAACCCTTCTACATATGTTTTTCTCCTTCCAATAATAAATTATCCCCAAAATATCACAAAAAAACACCAAATAGAAATAAAACCCCCAAAAATGGGGGAAAATTTAAAAATACTCGGAAAAAACTCTTGTGAGAAAACAAATTAGCTCCCCAAAGCTGTTAAATATATTTTTCAAATTTTTCCATATTTAGGGGTTTATTCCGATTTAGGGGAAAAAACCCAAATTATTTTTTTTTAGGGTAAATCCCCAAAAAATTTAGGAAATTTGAAAAAACCCAGGAACAATCTGGTAAGAACAATTTCTACATAGGTCCCAAAATTTTGCAACACGTGTGATTGATTTTAAAAAAATGAGGAAAAAACCCCGAGGTCACGCTGAAATTTTTTTTTTTGGGGGCACCCCCATTTATCAAAAATCAGATAAAATACCAGGCGGGAAGGCTATCATATCTTAATGTTTACAGTCACTCTATAAACATTTTTGTACCATTCGTGTTTGTCACCCAGGTGGTACGATATCTGGCCCGGCTCATGGACTAATAGTGTGAATGGGGGGGTAGCAAGGTGGCTTTTGTGCAAGGGCGCGGGGCGGATGGAGGGTTTTTGCAGGGTGGGGGTTAGTAAGGTTATACGCCGGAAAAAAGAGGGGGTTAGGGGAGGTGGAGAAATTAGAGCCGGTAGGCTGAGATTCGTTGCCTGGCAGCGTGGGTGGGTGGCAGGAGTTGAGCGTCGCCCGTGACTGCGGCGGAATCTGCTGATCAAGCAGAGACGAGTGTGTCCGTCTTCTCACTCTCTGTACTCTGCTTTTTGACTCGTAGATTCTTGTAGGTAGTTGCTGCGTGTAGGGGAGGTTGTTGATTTTAGTCTTGTAATATAGCAGTTGCCCGGGTGTTGCTCGTGGGGCTGTGCAAATTTTTGTAGATTCTATTGATTTTAGATTTTGTTGCGGCTTGTAGAAGTTGTTGTAGTATAGAAATACTTGGGGAGTCGTGGCTGGCTTGTGCTTGTAGTTTTGGCTTTTAGACTGCGTGGGGGAAGTTAACCTGCTTATATGTTATGTAAGACTGAAAAATCAGTCACCCCCGCTTATGTCACCCCTTTTTAAGTCGTATATTGTAATGACTTATCTTGTATGATTAAATTGGATTCCAGCTTTGTACACATTTGTTTAGAGTCCAGAAAAGGGGCGTAGAGATCAACCAAGTAAATGAAAGTCTTGACAAAGCCGGGAGTGTCGGATGGGGCGATGAGGAGCGTTTTGTAGCTCGATGTCCGAGGGCTTCTCCCCTCCCCCGGCTTTGTTCCTTTTTTCCTGGGGGAAGTGTTGTTTTCTCTTTGTTGATTCTTTAATAAGGTTAACACTGCACAATGCTGATTCCATACAACATCCTTTGGCCCACTTGGATCAAGCGTTGTGAAAGCAAGCTAGACATGGTTCCCACGGACGAAAGATAGCAGGAAAACTATAATATAATTATATATATACACATTATTAATAATTATATGTTTATAAGATTTCTAAAAAAACGCGGTTCCTTTTATGTTAATTACTAAAATATTTTGTATAGAAACTATAATACTAGTTCACTTCCATTGATAATAGTTTTTATTAATAGTAATAGTTTTTGAAATTATATTTGTTTGAAGGTAACTGACTGACATGTCTTGTCGTTGTCGTTTTGTCTTGTCCCTTGTCGTTTTCGTTGTCGTTTTTTTTTTTTTTTTTTGTTTTTTTTTGTTTTTTTTTTTTTTTTTTTTTTTTTTTTTTTTTTTTTTTGGGTGGTTTTTTTTTTAATTTTTTTTTTTTTTGGGTTTTTTTTTTTTTTTTTTTTGGGGGGGGTTTTTTTTTTTTTTTTTTTTTTTTTGTTTTTTTTTTTTTTTTGTGTTTTTTTTTTTTTTTTTTTTCCCTTGTTTTTGTTTTTTTTTTGTTTTTGGAAATTCTTTTGTAAGAAACAAATTTTTTTGGGCCTTCCTTGTTGGTTTTTTTTTTTTTTGGTTTTTTTTTTTTTCCTTGAAAAAATGTCTGTTTTCCCCCCTTTTTTTCTTTCCCTTTCGGGTTTTGGGGGTGTTTTTCCCCTTTTTTTTTTTCCCCCTCTTCCTTTCTTTTCTTTTTTTTTTCCCCCCCCAAATCCCCTTCCCCCTTTCCTCTCTCTTTTCCTTTTCTTCTCCTTCTTTCTTTTCCTTCTTTCTCTCTTTCCTCTCTTTCTTTTTTCCCCCCTTTTTCCCCTTTTTCTTTCTTCCTCTTTTCCTCTCCTCTCTCTCCTCTCTCCTCTCTCTCTCCTTTTTTTTTTTTTTTTTCCCCTCTCTCTCTCTCTCTCTCCCCTCTTCTCCCCTCTCTTCTCTCTCTCTTCTCTCCTCCTCTCTCTCTCTCTTCTCTCTCTCTCTTCTCTCCTTCTTCTTCTCTCTTCTTCTTCCTCTCTCTCTCTCTTCTCCTTTTCTTTATTGTGTTTTATCCGTGCCTCATCCTTTCAAGTTTGTTTCTTTTATGTTTTCTTTAATCTTTCCAGTGTGTTATCTCTCTTTCTTTTCTTTCGTTTTGTTAACTCTGCCTTTTTTCCTCATCATTTTACCCTCTTCCATCATTCTCCTTCGTTGTAACAGTACCATTAATATTATAAACACCTTTTCTCTTCTTTCTTATTCCATTCTTTCATTCTCTCTCTTCCCTCCTTTACCCAAAGCCCCCTTTGTGTTTTTCTGCCTTTTTCCTCATTTTTTACCCTTTTATAATTTTTTCTTTTTTCGTTGTAACGTAAAATTTTTTTTAACAAAACTTTGCTCTTCTTTCTTATTTCATTATTTCATTCTCTCTTCTTTCCTTTTTTTTTTTCTCGTAAGCCTCTCTTAACTTCATCTTATCTTTCTTTTTCAACCTTCTCGTAATTTAATCTTATCTTTCTTCATATAGAAAACATAGAAGAATCGAGAGATTAAAATGGTTGAGGCACAGGAAAAACACAAAAAAGAGAGAGAGAGGAAAAGGAGAGAGAGAGAGGAAAAGAGAGAGAGAGAGAGAGAGAAAAGAGAGGAGGGGAGGGGAGAGAGAGAGAGAGAGGGGAGAGAAAAAAGGAAAAGAAGGAGTAAAGGAGGGAAAAGGGGGGAGAAGGGGGGAAAGAAAAGGGGAAGAGAGAGAGGAGAGAGAAAGAGAGAGAGAGAGAGAGAGAAAGAGAGAGAGATAAAAGAAGAGAGAGGAGAGAGGGGGAAGAGAAAAGAGAGAGAAAGAGGGGGAGAGAAAGAAAACTATAAAAAAAAAAGACAAAACCAGCAAATTTTTCTCTCTTTTTTCCTGCTTGTTCCCAAACCAGGGATGAAAAAATAAAGGAAAAGGGATAAAGAAAAAAAAAAAATAGAAAATAGAAAGAAAAAAAAGAAAATAAATAGAAAAATAGAAAAAATTAAAATTAAATTTGGGGGGAGGTGTATCCAGCTTTTTTCCTGTAAACAGGGGTGAGGGAAGGGTGCGCCTTGCCCCCTCTTTTTTCAAAAGCTTGTATGGACTGGTATTGGGAAAAGGGTTTTAGATCAAAATGATTGTGGAGAAACCGCGGCAACCCAAATTATGAAATTTTTTTTTTGCCGATGAGCAGTAATCTTTGCTGAGTCGCTGGAGGGCCTGGTGATGGCTCCGAGCGCTGCCGAGGAGGCAAAGGCCCTTTGGGACTTGAGGTTCCCCGCCAAACCCAAGGGCCGGTATTTGGAGACTTACTAGTGGAGAAGTACTCGTTCATCGTGTGGCGAGGACATTGAGATTTGGAAAATTTCATACCTTTGGAGCGCAGTCCAAACGACGGGGGTCACGTCAAAAAGTTCGGCGGTTTTGCATGCCACGGTGTTTTGGGGCTCGCTCAGTGGAGTATTTGGCGTTGTCGGGACCGTCAGGAGGAAAAGATCCGGATCTTCAAAACGTTGTGATCCTGTCTTACTCTATGGTTGTGAACTGGACACTAATATCTTGAAAAACGAAACAATGCCTTTGTAATAATGTCTTCGCAATCAGGGGGACGCGGGGGTGATTCGTGTCAAATCACGATTGCACCGTGAGATGAAACGAGGCCTATTTCCCGCTAGTCCGTCGCGCAACCCCGGCTATAGGGTGTGGCACGGTACCCGAAACCCTCCTTCCCATCGGGTTGTATCTGTAAGAGACAAACCGGGGTGGGGGGGAAGGGGGGGGAAGG
>JACEEZ010001407.1:0-35126 GCA_016584305.1 Chionoecetes opilio
GAAACTTCATGCAATTACTTAATATTAGTAGTCTTATGTACTTTTTGCTCATGATATGCAGCAATGTATTATGAACCGATGGTAGGCTCAGCTTTCATAAATATCATCTGGTAGCTTGGTAATATCGGGTAGGAGTAAACATTCAATGCACTGAAAACCTAAAATTCGCCTACTCCTGTGATAGACAGTCATGACTTTATTTTTTACCCTATTGAGTTATGAATGGTGTGTTGTTGTTGAACAATCACTGCCTGATTCACTGATGTAAACAAAATATGCCTATCTTGTGTAAGAGATGAGTAAAGCCAAGAAATATGAATATGTTTCTGAGGCAACGCAAGGGTTTTGGGTTGCGGCGAGGCAAGTACCACCACCATCGCCACCCCGGCACGAGTCTATCGCCTCAGCGACGTCCTTACAAACTCCTAGGACATCTCCCAGCTCCCAGAATCCAGCTTACGTGAATAGACTATAGTACAACTACAACTACTACTTTCTTTTTTTCTTTTTTTCTTACTCACAAAGGCACTGTGCCAAGGGCACAACAAAAATGGTAACGCAAGCCCGCTTAGTGCCGTCACCTATAAAGAATACAGTGTAGATAGGTTCGGTCCACACGGACAATTTTTCTGGCAATATTACACCCGGCACCGCAAAGCCGGCCCAAACTCTGATATAATTGCGAGTTCTAATGTGGCAATTTATGATGACCAACGTGTCATCTTATCGCAAGACATCTGCTGTATATCCTTCCACCAATGCATAATAATTATTTGACATTAATTTTTAATGCACGCTCTAATATCAATATACAGAAGACTTACATACATTGCTACATAGTGCAATGAACCGATTACAATACGAGTTGGTGTTGGAAGCCTGTAAACTCTTGTAAGCGGGTGTTTTAGCGATTGAAGTATCAAACCACCAAGAAAAATTTTAAATGAGGTTATGGGCTGGTATACATTTTTCTTGTTGAGCAGCTATTAATACTAAAAATTTTAGGGGGATACACAACTGATTATGATCAGTTTTTTGATGTGACTGTGTGAATGTTTTATGTTACTGACGCACTTCCCTACACAAGAATCCAGTTCAACATCATTCACCAGCCCTATTTGTGTAACCAGATTTTTCTCTCTCCTATTTTCCAACCTTCTTTCAGAACATCTTGAGAAGGCAAAATTGCCACTTCAATTATGCTACCATCTGAAAATCCGTGTGACAAACACGGCAAGGCATGCCTTTGCTGAATAATTGCGCTGAATCTTGACGGAAAATTGCTTCATTGACCTGGGCTTTAAAACTCTTGCAATAAGAAATGTACCTTTTTTCCGGCTATCCCTCCAAAATTACGCCTCTAGAGAGAGAGCTCGACCGCGTACGTCTAGTCTCAGAGACGATACTGGAGAACTGAAGGCATTTGGTCGTGTAAAAGAAAAAAAATCTTTAGCTCGGGAATCGAGTTGTGACTTTTTGTAGCCACATATCGCACACAAGCCACCAAAATTACATTTGCAGATAAATTAATGTACAACTTAGCAAAAATAATATAGTACAGTAGATAAACTATATACATCATTGAGTTCAGCATTCTCCACATGATAAGAATATCTCTCTCTTTTCACTCAGAAATATATAATATACCAAATCATGACACAAAATTCCATGTTAATTTATTTTGTTTCCCCAATAAATAAATTTAAAATGAAAATATATATATATATTTAAGTACACATATAATGACTCAAAATAAGCTGAGCTCGAGAACGCTAACATAGCTTCATCCTCAAAAGAAAAGATGACTGCCTGTTCCTGCCTCTTTTCTTTTATCCCATTGTCAGCTGGTGCTTATAATGATGAGTGCGTCATGTTTTCTTCGTTGTATATCATATCATGTGTAGCGATGAAAGTAATACCAAATACATTCACACCAAGATACCTCACTCCGGGTACCCTGTGGTCGCGCGAAATCGACGCTCCGCGCGTTGCGGCAGGAGGTGTGCTGACCAAGTCTGCTAACCCCTATTCACGTTGCTGCTTATGACGATCAATAAATCATAGAGCTAATGGTTTATCATATAAACGATTACTATATCTTCGGAATGTGTTGTTCTATATATTTATCAAATGAGAAAACCGTAAACAAACCAAAACTAAAGAAATGCCCATTACGAGACTCTGAAGAAATATGCATGAACTTAATTATTCGCTTCGACTCTTCGCCATTTAAACTTTGCGATCACTTTACCATGAAACATATCATAGAAGCGCATTGGGGGTAAGCTTTCCATGCTATAATTTCGTTTTCGGATAAATGATAGAACCACATAATGTGAGCGTTACTAAATAAATAAAAATCATCAATCGGTATTTTTTCCGTTGATTTAGTTTATCGCTAATTTCTGGCATGGTGCTAATCCATTTATCAGAAACTAATATAGTAATTGAAATGAATAACATCACAATCGGAAAATTACCCCGATTGTTATGTATTTATTTAGTTTCACGCTAATTTATTTATGGTTCTAATTCCATTTAATTCAGAAAACGAAATATCAGCAATGAAGCTAATAAAATCGCGCTTCTATTGATATGTTTCCATGTTAATGTTGACGGTCGCAAAGTTTTAAATTGGCTGAGAGAGGTTGAATGAATTTACTTTTGATCATAGTGCATCACAGTGACTGGGGCCAGCAGACTAGTTTAATTAACACCTTGCCGCACGGCGGCACCCACCGTCATCGTATAACATAAGTTGCAGCATTGGAGGGACCGCGGGGGGGGAGTGAGGTATCTTGGTGTTGATGTCTTCGGTAACACACTCTCCCCTTTTCCCCCTTACACACTTGCGCTGTGACTGTAGAGCCCGGTATGGTTCCAGTTAGATCGTCAGTTTCTTTACCTTGTCTTGTACGGTTATTTTGCTAAATACCCTCGCACAATCTGCTTCTAATGCGGCAAGCTAAAGCGGTCCAATTCCATGTCATCAAGACCAAAAGTCAACTCAAAACTCTCTCCTCGGCGGAAGTTGCAAGCGACAGATTTTTTTAAAATTGTTTTTTTTGCAGAAGTGACAATTTTTTGTGTGTACTATAATGTGGGGGGGGGGGTGTACTTATATTTATTAGTCAATTATCGTATTTTCGTGTACACGATTCTCACCATATGAGTCCTCAGTATAATCGTAACGGATAGTCCAGATTATCGTGACAAATTACCGATAATTATTCGTACAGTTCAACCACTGCGTGGATTTGTTGTCAGTAAGAGTCTTGCGAAAATGGGGGGAAGGCAATGTTTTCCATAAATATCTCAAGAACCGTCTTGTAGCAAACGAGAAACCAGTTATGTAGAGCAAAAATCTTTTATTTCAACGGCTTCCCTGTGGGTATAGAGCGAATTTGGAATACCTTGCACTTGAATAATTATCGGAATCAGAGTTTTGTTTTTAAGGCATATTACCCGACGAAATTATCAGAATCAGGGAATTGCGTATACATGCTACAACTCTTGCGAATAGAATTAAACAGTGTTTTCAAAGATGGAATAACATTCCTGCAGCAACGCTCTCCAGCAAGACATACAATTACTAGACTATAAAAGATAGTGTAATAGGTGCATCAATAAGCTGCTTGGTTTTTCCCCCAGTCATTGAACGACACAAGGTCGCAAATATAAAACTTATATCAAAATCTGTATAAGCACAAAACAAAAACGGAAGGTTAGCTTATGGTAATCTGGTTTTTAAGCTTAACAAAAATTATTCATACCATTTTTGGTCTAGTTCAAATAGTTTCAGTAGTAAAAAATATAGGGAAACGTCAATACGGTCATGTGCTAACATTTTAAGCTGCCAAAAATTTGTCTATTTTATTGTCCTACAACGTAAAATTATCTCAATACAATTGTACTCTGCGAAGAACAGTAATTTGTCTATATATATTTTGGTTCACTAGGAACCCTGCATTCAAAGAACAGTTTTTAAGTTTTTTTGATAGTAAAGACGCATTTTCCCGTATAGAGTAGGCGGAAAAAAATAAAAAAAGGGGTTTTTACCCCCAACCCCCCCCGAGCAGCAAAGTTGTTAGTGGCTCGCTAAAATTCCATGCCTATACCGTTCAATCCGCCTTTTATCCATTATTTAGAACCGCCAAATGCCCAAAAACTTTTTTGTGCACGGCAACTGTGTGCAACGGTGCCACCGTAACCACAATTGTTACACACTTTATAACGTAAAATTGTATTACATATGTATTACATACGACACTCGGGGCTATGTAGTATCAAGTACCCGATGGTGTAATTGGTTACGAAGGAGGCCGCAAATATAGCTCGTCCCAGGTCAGGCAAGCCTCTGTCTCATACGGACCTCTTTACTCTTGTCTCTGTCTTCTCCTGGAATAGTGACACTTATTTCTTACGCGTCAGTCTTCCGAACCCATCCAGTTGGAAAGAACCATGTCCCAACCCCGGAGAACGACTGTTCCACCTTGCATATTACTAAGAAAACCAACAGGTTTTCTTGGGGGAAAAAAGAAAAGAAAAAAAAAAAAAGAGAAAAAAAAAAAGAAAAAAAAACATGTGAAGGGTAAATCATTACGAAACTAATAAAAAATAAATAAGTGTTTATACTTCTTTGGACATGATTAATCATCATTCTGTGTCTAAATTGATCCAGGGGTCGGTATTCCCTTTAGTATCTTTAATAGGGACTTGCAGATTTTTTTTCGCCATGAATCAATGAGGAGCTGGCCAAATCAATTTGTCTTTGGTGATTAGGGGTTTTGATGGACATTTTAACTTAATTAGGCAAAAAAAATGGGTCTGGACGATTACTTTAAGAGACCAAAGTTGAAACCAGACTGTTTAGCATTTGTGAAGGTAACTCATTGTGAAAGTAATTAAGAATGCAATGGTTTTTAATCCTTTGTTCATGTTTGTTCATCATGCTGACTCTAAAATTGATCCAGGTCTGTATTCCTTTCGTATCATTTTCTTTGGGACTTACAACCGTTTTTTTTTTCACCAGTTGGTCTCTCTAGTTCATGGTTCTTACATATTTTATGTGCTCGTACACACTTTGAGATCTCAAACTTGTCTCGTAACCCCGATCAGAAAAAGTAGAATTAGAGTAACGAACCTTTTATTTCACTTACTACAATACTACATAGTAGCACATGTTACATTTCAGTGACTCTTTGTTTTCTTTTCATCATAATTATGATGAGTGAAAACGAGGTTCCCGAAGTGCGAATGTCGTTACTTTCAGTCCGCATCCGGTTCTAACCTTGTGTTTTGATGTGTAGTAGTGGTAGAAAGAAACGCATATGAACGTGTTGCAAATGGGCACAATGACCTCCAGAGGTCTTTCTGCTAACGGTGGGAATGTTTTGATAGTGTGCACACAAATCACATATCGCTGCATTGATTCAAACTGCATTTGGAGTCTGTTCGGCCTGCAGCTCACAGATCATCTTTCAACATAGTACTGTTATTCATGGAATCCAGGTTTGGAACATATATGGATCCGTATCCATCTCTGTGGCACAGAATAACCTCTCCTGTTGAAAGTATCCTGCAAGGAGGTTTAATCATCCCTTGCAAATGCTCTTTCACTTCAGTAACGGATGACACTTCCAATCCTTTCCTCCTGCAAAAGCAGCTTCATCTAAAGAAGGAAGTTAGCAAATTCCCTTCTCAATGCGCCACGTCCAATTGTGAATGTTTCTGGGTAAGAGCAAATAACTTCTCTGACAGTTCTCATTTTATGCATTCTTCCCTGGATGGAGATTGTCAACTCCGTTTCAATTGTCGTGAACAGCAATCTGTCAGGTATGCTAGGGACAACTGAACTCCCTGTTTTCAAAGTGGTCAGCAATGTCACTGCCTGATTTATAAGAAACCTCTTGATTTCTTCGTGTAGTTCGAAGACACGTTAGTAGTACGTGAGACCACCTCACTTTCCGTGTGGAAAACAGGAACACTATGTTCAGCTTCAATTTCTTCACAAAAGATGCAGAGACAAGACAAGAAGACAAAATAATGTATATATATATTCCAGCTTCTTATAAAATATGATATTGAATTATTGGTCAGCATGTCTCGTACCCCCAGGTGTAAGGTTTCGTACCCCCTGGTGGTACAGGTACCCCGGGTTTAAAGAACCACTGCTCTAGTTCAAGACTCGCCAGAGCTACTTTTGTCCGTCGTCGAGTAGCCGAAGACACCCACATGCTGCTATTAACCTCTCCTCCGATTTGCAAGTGTGGGGCAGAGGGCCGAGGGGGAACATAAGCCTAAATTATTACATGTGTCACTCAACAATCCAGCCTGCACCCCACGGGCGAGGGCCAGCCATCTCAGCTTCTAGAAATAACATATAAGGCCACCAACCTGAGGCCTCAAGGAAGATAAACGCCTAAAGTCGCAACAGGTAAAAGAAAAATGAAAAATTTTTAAAGATTTAAAAGGGCTTTGGGTAAAGCTTTTTCCCTTTGTCCACCCCCTTAAATTTTGTTTTTAGGGAATTCCCCGAAAAAAAACCCCGAAACGGGAAAATTGAAAGCTAAACTTTGGGGTTAAAAAATTTTTTTTCAAAAAAAAAACTTTCCGGGGGAAAAATTTCTCCATCGGAAAAGGGGGGGAAGAAGTTTCCCCTTATTAGAAGGGAAAAGCAAGAAAAAAAATTTTAACCCCAAAATACCCTTTTTCCCTTTCCTTTTTGGTTCCAAAATTTCCCTTTAAAAAATCCAATTAAAATTTTGGGGGAAATTTTCCCAAAAAAAATTTCCAGGAAACTTGGTTGCAACTCCCCGAAAAATTGCTAGAAAAAAATTTTTTCAATGGAATAACATTTTAAAATTTTCTCCACAGGGGGTTTTTGTATAGATGCCTTTTTCCCGAAGGGATGGAAAAGGTCGGGGAAAAGGCCAAATTTACCTTCCAAAAACCCTTTGCCCTTCTGTTTTTCCCCCCTCTGCCCTTTTTAACCGGAAATGAAAATTTAAATTTCAGGGCCCTTTAAATTTTCCCGAACCCCAAAATTAAAAGTTAAAAAATTAAAAAGGATTTCCGGGGGCTTGTATAAAAGCCCCAAGTTTTTGAACCAAATTAACTCTCAACGGGGGCCCCTCGCCCTCGTTTTTCCCTCGCCCTCTACGGAAGGCCTTTTTTTCCCCGGGGTGCCCCAACCCCGTGGCCTTTCCCCCAGCACTCCTTTTCCCTTTCCCAAGGGAAGCTTAAACAAGGAAAACTAAACTTGGGGGCATACCCGGGGGGGGTGCCCCCCCTTGGCCCCCTCCCCACCCGGAGGGTTCCCCCCCCTTTACAAATCCCAACCCGGGGAAAAACCCTTTTAAAGGGTGGGGCCCCGGGCCCTTACCCGGGAATTGGGGGCCCCGCCCGGGGGAAGGACTTTTCAGGAAACGGCCCCCCCATTAGCCAAGGGGGCCCTGCGGATTTGCCGGGTAATACCCCGTTTCCCCCCTGAATTATTTGCCGAACCACCCACTTTTTCCCCCAAAGACTTGGGAAGCCCTTTTACCCCCCCCCCCCCCCCCAAAGTCACTATTTAGTGTCCATTTCCCCCAACCATAGAGTAAAAACAGGGATCAAAAGCGATTTTAAAGATCCCATTTTTTTTCCTTCTGCACGGGTTCCCGAACCCCCAAATACCCCCCGGGGGAGGGGAGCCCATAACCCAAGGGGGGGGGGGGTTTGCCAATCCCCTTAAGACTTCTTAAAACCGTGCCCCCGCCGCCCATTATGGATTTTGCGCAAACCAAAGGGTATGAAAAATTTTTCCCAAAGATCTCATTGTCCCCGCCAAAACCCAGGACAGCCCTGAAACTGCTTCTCTAGTAAGTCTCCAAACCCCCTGGCCCTTTTGGTTTTTTTTGAGCCAAAACCCAAAGCCCCCAAGGCATTGCCTCCCGTGAAAGCGCCTCGAGAGCCACCCCAGGACCCCCCAGCGACTCAGAAAGTTTATTTCATCATGGGAAAAAACAAGATCAGTTCTTGGTTTTCCCGGACGGTGCCCCAAAATCACTTTGATCTACAACATTGTCTAATCCCCAGTCCATAAAAGCGTTGAAAGTGATGGGGAAAAGGGACGCACCCTTGCCTCACTCCTTTTAATTCCCACAGGAAAAAAGCTGGATACCCTGCTCCACCTTCACAGCACCCCAAAGCCCCCAGAACGCCCAAATTTCAAACCAATAATCCTTGCAGGAACCCCTCGAAGTCGCAAAAAGACCCCAAGTAAACCTCACGATGCACTGAGTAAAAACCCCTTCTTTAGAAAAAAAGGGCGAAAGGGCACCCCCTGTCGAAACTCACGTCGGCTTTTCCACCAGGAAAACGAGGCGCTGGTAGGGTCCTTTGGGTTGATTTTACCGGCGTAAAACCCAAACTGCTGGGGTCTCTGATGCTTCCCCCCAGATGCTGCGAATCCGGGGTCAGAAATAAAATGGGAAAGGGCACCTTGCCTGGAAAGGGCTGAGCTTGTAATCCGCGGTAATTTTTGGGCAGTCCGGGACGGTCCCCCTTTCCCTTTCCGATAGGGACCCAGCCCCCTTTTTTCCAGTCGGAGGAATTTTCCCTTTGTTTGCCAAAACGGCATTTCAGGACAGCAGGGCAACCCGCGGATCATCCCTCACCCCCAGCTTTGAGGACCCCGCACTGATATTCCAAACACCAGCTGCCTTTCCACCCCCCCACTTGCTACGGGCCCTCTCTGACTTCGTCAAGAGGGGGTTTGGGGTTTTTCGCCCCAAGGGGGGATGGGCATCCCCGGCCTGAAACCCCAGTGGGGGTGAAGCTGCTCGGGTTTTGGGGGGTCCACCGTGAAAAACCTGCCCCAAAGAAACCACCCCCAAACAAACCATTTTGCCCCCCCCCATTCCGACACAAAGGCCCCATCTCTGTTCGAAAGCACTCGCCCGAAAGGGATTTTGGAAAGGGAGCTTTTTCGGGGCCCTCGGTAGGGGTGGGAAAGGTCATTACCCCGTTAAAATAAACCCTCGAAAAACCCTCAGCGAGAATCCTGACATACCCTCCTTTTTTCCCCCTCCCCAGGAGGGTTCTTTTCCGGCGTGACCAAAACCCCTGATTTCCCCCCGGTTCCCAGCCAGCCTGGCAGCGCGACTCTCCTCGTTTTTTCTCCAGCGTCTCATGCTGGAAAAATGCTGAAGGTAAATCAATTATAAAAATGAAAAAAATTAAAAAAGGGTTTTTTTATCCTTTTGTCATCTTAATCATAAATTTTTGATCAAAAAATTGTTGGGGGCCCCTTGTATTCCTATAGTTTTTTTAAAATGGGGACTTGCAATTGTTATTTTTTCGCCATTGGTATCTAGTTAAAGATCCCCCAGGAGCTACTTTTTTTTGTCCTGGGCGAGTGGGCCGAAGAAAACCCACATGCTGCCCTTTAAACCTCCCCTTCCGACTGCAAGTGGGGGCCCAGAGGGCACCGGGGGGAAAGGCATAAGCCTCAATTTTTCGAGAGAACGAAACCTAAAATCCAGGGGTTTCGCGGGCATTTTTTAACTCCCAATTTGGTAAAAGTTGTTCTACTGGAAAACAAAATTTTGGGCTTATTCCACTCCCTTTAAAACAAAATTTAAAATATTAAGAAGGGATTTTTCTGCTTTTTGTATTTGTAAAAGAACCCCTGATTCTGAAAAAACATTTATAATCAAAAAACCAAAAAAGGTTATATTGAGGAGGCGAGAAAATTTTTAAACTCTGATATTATATACCCAATAACGAATATTTAGAATTTAAAACTATACCTACCCCATATATTTTCCCTGTTATTTTTTGTGTATCAATCAGATAGAAAGCCTGGAAGTGAATTTGGAAGTCGACCCCGGGAAATCGTTTTTTTTTTTAAATTTTTCCCCCGCCACAAAGGGGCGGCATGCCCCCCTCCACAATTATAACCTATTTTGGGTCGCCCCCCCGGGTCGATTTGGGGCTTTCCCCTTATTTTTCCCTTTTCAAGCATTGCTTATTGTTTTTTGCCCAACTTTTCCCAAACCCCGCGGGTTACTGCCCCTTTGGGAAAACAGGGGTGAACTTCCCCCCAAAAAAAGAAATGTTTAAAAATATACATTAAAAACAAAAATTAACTTTGATACTCGAGGGGGGAATTTGCTTTAAAATTTGGCTATTTTTAGAACGTTCCATCGTTGCACGTCAACCATAAAATTTAGTAGAAACAGAAAAACTATATTTTTTTTGGTTTTCCCCAATGCAGTGCATCAAAAAAATTTACCCGGAAAAAAAAAATTTAAAAATCTACGAAAATGCTATAGCGGGGGGGAAACCGAAAGCCCAACCTTTTGAGTTAAATCTGCCACGACCCCTGGCCCTTTTTTCGGTTTTCAGTTCTCTGGAATTACATGGGTCACTCAACAAATCCCGCCCGCCACAAACCCCGGGCGGGGGGCCAGCCCCCCCTCGCCTTCTTAAAAAATTTAAAATATAAAAGGGCCAAACCCCTAGGCCCCCAAGGAAAATAAAAACCGGGAAAGGGGCTTTCAAGTATAAAAAAATGGGTAAAAAAGTGGGTTTAAAAAACACAATTTTTTTAGAGGGAAACGTACAAATCATGATACAAGCACAAATTTTTGGGACACTTGTTCTCCCGGGTACTAAAACAATCTGCCCATTGGCCATTGGAAAAACCAAAATGGCAGCCATATTTCACGATGGCCGCCAAATTAGCCCCCCCCGAAGTTGAAAGTTTTTCTTGAAATATTTGTAGTTTTTCCGATTTGCTGATCAAAGGGGTGGGGTTCCTTGTTTTTTAAAGCCCGCTGAAAAAGGATTTTTTCCCGTTTATAAAACACACTGACACATATTTTTTTAAAAAGGCCACCAGATTTGTCTTTTTTTTCATTACGTAAACTTTTCCCCGGCTAGTAAAAGTTTTTAAAGTTATGCATCCATGACCCCTGGTCCTCCACGCACTGTTTACTAGGGACTGCGAGGGGATGTGGCAGGGGCTCTGATGAAAGCACTTGTATCTTCCTTTGCAAAACCTTTTTTTACGGAACACTTCCCAGTTTTCCCCACAGCTTTGTTGCAATAGGGGGTAGTGTTTTTCCAACATATTTGCCATGTTCCCCTCCTTTCTGTGTCCACCCCCCTTTAGGGGGGACTGGGCCCTGTCCTTTTTGGGTTGGGGATGGTTGCCTTTGGCCCCCCCCTGATAGGGGCCCCACGCTTTGCCTGTTCTCTGAGGGCCCGCCTGTGTTGGTTTGGAAAATTTAGTTGTACGGCCCCTGCTTGCGGGCCAAAAGATTTTAGTCCCTTTCTTTGTCCACACCAGGGGGGCTGCGCTTGATCTGTCGTACAGAGGGCCAAAGAAAACTCTCCAGCCCCTGCAGGTCAAAATCAAAGAATCAATGTTGGAGGGTGGCTGAGATTAGTGAATTTTTTAAACATCCCCAAATACGTTCCAAGTCTGCATGCAGATTTCTTCGCTTTCCCAGGAAGGCAACACGAAATTCAATCCAGTGAACGCATGAAAATTTTGGGGGTCCCTCTAGCTTTCTCAAGCCCTTTGCAGAAACTACCTCATGGGGCTTTGGGAAACCCTCTCATCTTGGGTCCTTGGCCAAAGCTTCCACCCTTTTCCTCAAGCCTAGTTTTTGTAAGGATGGCAGTACAAAATATTGCATGACTAGCACGTCCGTGTCCATTGCCCTTAAAAATAATGAAATTGCTCCCATCTCGTTGTTTCCCTGACGGTACAAATTTTTCGACTGTCCCGCTTCTTTATGACAAAAATGGGGGGCCAGCATCCCAAAACTTCCCCTTTTGTTGGGTAATGGCATCTTCCTTTTCCCTTTTTTGACGATGACTTTTGGGTTTTTCGGGCTCGCTTCAACAAATCTTTTTTCCGCAAGGAAGTTAAACAGCTCATTTTTGTTGCTGGGGGTCACGAAAGGAAAACTTTTGCCAGTTACCTGGTGTCTTAACCCCGTTCCCGTCCCCTTTTCCTTTTTGAATTTTCCTTTTCCCCTTTTTTTGGGCCTCGTCTCGGATTTCCCGACTTGACTTTTTTTTTTACCCTCCAAAAGCTTTTGTCCACCCGCTCGTACCTGGGCCCCCAAGATTCCCCCGGGTTTGGGAAAGAAAGTCCTTCTTTTTCCGCATAGTCATCAAATTTCATTGAAGTACTTTGCGGTAAAGGAAATTTATAAGTGCTGAGCCATCAAAGAGGTTTTCAAACTCCCTTTTGGGTTTTCTGTCTGGGTGTTCCCTTGCCTTCAAGACTAGCATCTTCTTGGAGCCCCTAGAAAGAAGTTGGGCCCCGTGGGGGAGGAAACCCTGCCAGTATTTTCCAATGGATGTGGGGTGACTGCAAAAAAAAGGGTACTACCCCCCTTTAAAACTAACCCCCCACCCCCCCTACACCCCATGCCATCAAAATATGAAATCATAAAAAAATGTGTAAAATGGGGAAAAAAATGTGGGCCCTGTGCTTTATGCAGGGAAATCTACTTTTAGCCCGGGTTGAAAAAATGAAAAAACCCCACCTAAACATACAAAGCAGACAACTAAAAATACTTCTAAGCAAAACCCCTCAAAATTCGGGAGGGAAAATTTTGGGGGCCCTCTTGAAAAAAGGCCGCCGTCTTTAATTTTCCAAATTTGGGCCCAAACGGGCGGATTTGATTAGTATCACAGGAGAACAAGTGTGCCGGGTTTTATGCTTGTATCTAAATTTTCACGATTGTTCTGCTTTTCCCCCCTAAATGTTTAAAATTCACGTCGGAGTTTTCCCCCAGGGGCACGAAGCCTAGGGTACCGGTCCGTTTTTTGACTTTAAACCCGGCCCTGAGGGGCCCAGACTGGGTGGGTTCCCCTTGTTTTGTTAGGCTTGTGAGGTTTAGTATCCTTGTCCCCTAAATCATTTGGTATTTCGTTACTTTTTTTCCCGATTTTTTGACTAAAAAAATACATTTTTTATTGCAAAGGAAAGGTCTGGGCGTGAAGGGGGGTGTTGCCAACCCCTAGGGGAAAATGTCCCTAAACGTAGGGATTTTTTACAAAAATTTTTTAAAAGCGTAGAGACGTAGGAACGCCCCGGGGGAAAAAATTTCTTATTGAACGTAGGGAATTTTTTTAAAAATCATCAACATTTTAATATGAAAAAATTAAAAAAAATCTAATAAATCAACAAAATAATTAAAAAAAATCAAAATGGTTTTACTTTATAGATTGAAAAAAGCTTCCCCATTTTTTCCTTTTTTTTTCGATGAAAAATAAAAAAAACCTGCTGAAGCCCGTATCTCAGGGCGCGTTTTATGGAAACCATATTTTTTTTAAAACCCCCTATTTAGGGATAGATCATCTTAAGTGTACGATTACACAAGTCCCCAGGACACTTTTTACACCTTTTTTAGTGAAATAAAAAGGTACCCTCTTTTGGGGGGTCCCCGTTGGGTTTTAGCTCTCTATGTTATTGTTTAGGGAAAAAAAGTGCTGTATATGGGAAAAATACTGTATGATTTTATAATTAAAGTCATTTTATTTTAATAAGAGGAGAAAAAATTTAAATTGTGTGGAGGAAAATAAGTGTTTTTGGGAAGTAGGGTAGGATAAATAAATAGGTTTTTACTCTATATATCCCAAAACACGTGCATGATATGGGACTTCGTGTTATTTAAAAAAAAAAAATTTCGTATATTTAGATAATATTTTAAGTTTTGAGTTTTGTGAGGAGTAATGGGAAATGTTGATAAAACCCGATATTTAATTAGGCCCGCGTTGTTTCTACTCCGAAACGGGGTAAAATGTGTGTGTTTTTTTTTTTTTGTTTATGAATTCAATTTGGTTTTTTAAATGGTTTTTTTTATCAAGGGAAAAAGTTAAGAGGGAAGGCCCTTTCATAAATTTTTTAGTAAAGCAAATACTAAGATGAAGAAAAAGATCTTTCTTCGCTACCTGGTAAGGAAAAATGCTCGTACCGAAACGCTGTGTGACAGAAAAACATCGCGCAAAATTTTTGCCACCACCTACGGGGAAACTTTTGGTACAAAATACAAAGATGCGGGAAAAAAATCGCTCGTGTGACACGGCCCCTTACACATCATAACATCAGCTGTTTTAAGTGTTTGTGGGATCAGTCACTCTCCCTCCGTAGTTGACTTCAAAAATATTAGACAATGGAAAGACTGCTGCAAAGAAACCTAAAAAATCTAGAAAGAAAAGAGGCGAACTCTCAAAAGAAGACAAGTCTCCCCCAAGAAAACAACGCTTCAGATCTAAATGGCTGAAGGTAAGTCACTTAGCGTGTTCATGTAGCAACGTCAGGTTCATGGAACCACCTTAATTGTCTCCGTGCAATTATAATACAACTAGCCACAAAGCCACAATATATACAATATTGTACAATGATGAACAGGGTCTACACCATTATTACCATTTCCCTTCACTGTATATTATATTCACATGGTACTATAGTCTGTTCACTTAAGCTAGATTCCTGGCTGGGAGCTGCTCGCTGCCTAGCCGAGTTTGTAAGGACGTCGCTGATTGGCTGATAGACTCGGGCTGGGTGGCGATGGTGGTGGTACTTGCCTCGCCGCAACCCAAAACCCTTGCGTTGCCTCAGAAAAATATTCACATTTCTTGGCTTTACTCATATCTTACACAAGATAGGCCTATTTTGTTTGCAGCAGTGAATCAGGCAGTGATTGTTCAACAACAACACGCCATTTATAACTCAATAGGGTAAAAAATAAAGTCATGACTGACTATCACAAGAGTAGGCGGACTTTTAGGTTTTCAGTGCATTGAAATGTTGTACTCCTACCCGATATTATCAAGCTACCAGATGATATTTATGAAAGCTGAGCCTAACATCGTGTTCATAATACATTGTTGCATATCATGAGCATAAAAAAATTACACTAAGACTACAGTAATATTAAGATAATTGAAGGAAAGTAAAAGAGTGTATAAACATTCTTTCTTGCTTATTTTGCTTCAACTCGCTGTAACTCCATCAGTTTTGGTTGCATTCAATTTTCAAGCACTGTTTCAAAATCCTTATACTTTTTCGCTTCCCGTGGTATGTAGCACGTACTAATAAGGAAAAGAGTAGGTGGTCAAAATGGCTAAGAAAGTTAAACTGTTTCAAACTGGTGCCGTGACGGGTGGAGCCTCTGATAGCTCTCCCGAGAAGTCTCTACTGTACAATAAGGAGGGAGCAATGCTCACCCGTCCCCTGTGCCAGTTTGAAAGAGTTTAACTTTCTTAGCCATTTTGACCACCTACTCTTTTCCTTATTGGTACGTGCTACATACCACAGGAAGCGGAAAAGTATATGGATTTTGAAACAGTGCTTGAAAATTGAATGCAACCAAAACTTATGGAGTTACATCGAGTTGAAGCAAAATAAGCAAGAAAGAATGTTTATACACTCTTTTACTTTCCTTCAATTATCTTAATATTACTGTAGTCTTAGTGTATTTTTTTTATGCTCATGATATGCAGCAATGTATTATGAACACGATGTTAGGCTCAGCTTTCATAAATATCATCTGGTAGCTTGATAATATCGGGTAGGAGTACAACATTTCAATGCACTGAAAACCTAAAAGTCCGCCTACTCTTGTGATAGTCAGTCATGACTTTATTTTTTACCCTATTGAGTTATAAATGGCGTGTTGTTGTTGAACAATCACTGCCTGATTCACTGCTGCAAACAAAATAGGCCTATCTTGTGTAAGATATGAGTAAAGCCAAGAAATGTGAATATTTTTCTGAGGCAACGCAAGGGTTTTGGGTTGCGGCGAGGCAAGTACCACCACCATCGCCACCCAGCCCGAGTCTATCAGCCAATCAGCGACGTCCTTACAAACTCGGCTAGGCAGCTCCCAGCTCCCAAGAACCCAGCCTAAGTGAATATACTATAGTAAGTGAAGAATATTAGGCAAGGTCAATGTTTAACTCGTTATATAATATACAATACATTTTCTGATCATCATTAATCTGGTCCCTAAAATTGCACTTTATAAAAAAACGTTATGTGCATTTCTTGTTTCGACTTTTTTTATTTCATGTAGGGCGCGGGGATATTGGCACTGTACGACATGTAGGGACTTTTCATGGTTTCTGTAGAGATGTTTGGACCAAATAATGAGTAGGCAGCACTGTGCGCGCCGCGCTACCAAACGGTCGGTCCTTCAGGCTTCAGTGAAGTTCAGTCTTCCCCGACCCGTCGGTGGGAGAGCACGCTCGCTCGGTGTTCACCTCGCTATGCAGTAGACATTCTCACCCGTAGAAAGTTTTGCTGCTGGTGTTTCACGAGTTTCTGCCAGCACCTCTGCCCTTGTTAGAGTCGCTTCACAGACCCCAAGGCGAACCCTGAAGGTTGGGTGCGTAGGCCCATTACATGAGGGGGCCCCTTAGAGGGGTACTAGAATGGTCTGTGGAGAGGGGCCGGAGCGACTCGGATAGGTCCGGTTTAGTCCCGAGAGGGGCAACGTCAGGGCTGGTACGACGCCGTTTAGACGGCGGCCAGTTTAGCCCTCCTGACGCTGTGGGATAGTTGCTGGACGAGTTTACCATCCCCTGGTAGCTGTGTTTCTGCCTTTGTGGCAGTCTGTATTTGTTAGGTTTTTATTAAGCTTTTATTTCTGCCTCTGCCCTTGCTGCGTTATTTTCTGAGTCATGCCCCACTCTAACGGCATGGCCAAGTTCCACTCTCCTCGCCCTTCGTCAGGAGGGGAACTATCGCCCAGTGATAGATCAGAGCTGAAGACCAGTCATAGAAGAAAGCTGCTGCTACCCGTGCTTCCACTTCTGCTGCTTCGACAAATGCTGATTGCCCTGAACCTTTCAAGGATAATACTACTGCCTCTGCTTCGAACCACCCTCGCAGATCGAAACACCTCCACCAACATGTCGCCTCCTCCTCGGCCGTATTGCAACCCGCGTCACCGTTCCAGCACTCCAGCGGGAACGACCGGCTTATTCCTGGGAAAGGAATAACGGAATAGCTAAAATATAAGGGAAGTACAAGCCACTGGCGTGTGACTTCAGTTGATTCGGGCCGGGCCTGTTGAATCAGCCGCCTATATTAATGCATACCAAGCAACAGGGCGTGCGCCCCGGCCTTTCTGCTTGGTATGCAGACCACACTTGACAATAAACTTGAAAATAAAATGGTTGTAATTGGTATTTTTTCAAGGGAAAACGGTGACCCCCTCCTAAACAGTAAATTGAAAGAGTCCATGAAGATTTATGTACTGTTTTTCATATTTTTTTTTTTAATAGCTCTTCAATTACTTTCTGTAACATAATATGATTGTTATAAATTTTGCCTTTCGTTGCCTTTGATATTTTTGCTGTTGGAATCATCATTGATTGACATGAAATTAAACGGATTTATTTTTTTTTTTTGAAGTAAAAAAAACGAAAACACGTGTTAAATTATCAATATGTTTTATTACATTAGCAGGACTCGTGTGCTTTTTTTGTAAGACATTAACAATAATATACAGACATTACCCAAAATCAAAAGGTCTTTGACGGGGTCTCTTACTGTATACCATAAATGACATTTGTCTTTTCCCAGCAATCTCATAAATAGGATTAATAATATAAAAAATAATAAAATAATGTTTTATTTCGGAATAAAAACCCATACAATTCGTACATATATACGTACAATATACACATACATGCATACACAAACATACAGCAAGTAAGTAACAGTTAAACAGAGAAGAAAGAGAAAAAAAATCAATATTACAAAAAAACTTAACGCTCCCCAAAATAATAAAAATACAATTATAATAAACTGCCACAAATAAAATAATTATGTATTCACGGTTGTGCATGTCTCCCAAAGTGTGATATAGGCCTATTTGTACAACACAAAATCAGACCATCCAATATCACGGGGCGACTTCATGTTCGGCGCCCCGGACAAATGAGCGACGTGGGCTGATCGCTCCTCGGAGGTGTACTCGGCCCAGAAAGCGATCAGTTTGGTTGTTCCTGTGCCGATGTCCCTTTTCGTTGTAGGCGCCGCAGGTCCTCCTGTACACTAGCTGCACCGGCGATGGTGACGAGCTTGGGCCTCCTTCTCCAGCAGGTGTATTAGCAGGTAGAAGGGCAGATTTGCTTTTTCCCTCGGTGGTTGAGGCGGGTGTGCTACCCCTCCACGTCGTTGTTTGCCCCTGACATGTTGGTCGAACTGGCACCAGTCCCGAGGCTTGAAATATCTGCCGTTCACCCGGTGGTATCATAATAGGTGACAGGTTGGCGATGAGTGGTTGTGTCAACACCGCCCGCTCTCTCAGCCTGTTGAACTTTGGGCTGGATGTGCTCCTTGGGCAGTAGGGAAGAGTCATCAGCTGACGGCAGATAGAGTGTGTGCCAGGGTCCTGGTTATATGGCACCACCAGTCCATACTCTTGCATTTTTCTCCAGATCGCCTGAAAAGACATGTACGTTGGTTAAGATAAATAAGATAAATTGTATTGAACGTCGGGTTAAAAATGTACAATGAATATATACAATGATCATAATCGTGGAAATACAAATTTTTCAGACTTACCACACGTACGGTGTTGCCAGAGTTCGCAACCAACACTCCAAACCTTCTTGGCGGGGTCGCACAGGTTCCAAACAGACGATGCAGAGATAAGCCATGAAAGTTTACTTTCGGACGATTAAATCGTAATTATGTCTAATACCTTTCCTGGCCCCCTTTTATATCAGACGTGGGCCAGTGCGCAGAGGCGGCTATCGCCGCCTCTGCGCACCGCCCTGTCTGCTGGTAAAGCAGAAATACTATAGGCGCTACTATAGGCGGGCCCGTTTCAACTGGCGGCCCTAATCAACGATGCCCGGCGTGTTTACCCGCGTGTCTGTGGAAGTGGAAACAATGTTGAAGCGCGGAGATAACACAGGGGATGAAGGAATGATGGAATAAGCTAGAGAATATAAAAAAGTACAAGACATCGGAGGTGCGAATAGAGGTGGGAGGGAACAAGTTGTTGGAGGTTATAAAACGACGGAGGTGGTACAGGGAATTGTAGAATGAAGGAATAATGAAACAAAAATACTTTTGAAAAGGACGACGAAACATGAAGTTCATGCGGAATGAGGATTGGAGGTATATGTAAGAACCTTGATAATGCGGGCCGCGGCTGCCTTGTGATTGGCTGACACGTTTCAGACACAATCTGATTGGTTGGCACGTTTGTTTTAACACAAATGTGAATCGCTGGCGAGACTGACGTCATTGTAGTCGCTCAGCCACTCAGCTTTGAACAACCATGTACCGCCACTGCCATGTCTCCCTCTTTGAATACCTGTTAAAACTGGGGTGTAGAAATAGCGAGTTGTTGTTGTGCTAAGCTAACAAAAGTGGCCTTTAACCGCTTTGAATCCCTGCCGGGGGAAGGAGTTAATGCGCATCAGTATTCAGTTAGATGGAAAACTCGATTTTTTAGTGATTCGAGATTTTATTAGTGACTCGCTGAAGATAATCGGGTACTTGAGTCACTCGATTCACCGGTCAGTAACCTGCGTGGCTGCACTGGATACTTTTTCCAGCTGAGCTTGCTATACTTGAATGCCGGCCGCCAGCTGGCGCCTGCCCCGCCCAACAGGATGGCCAGGTCAAAGGTGTTGACGTTCAGGGCGATGAGTTGGGTGCCGCCAGCTGCGCCTGCCGCCGCAACAGGGTGGCCAGGTCAAAGGTGTGACGTTCAGGGCGATGAGTTGGGTTTTGTAGCACCACACGGTGGGAGTGGAAAACGCGGACACTGCAACAGAAAGTGTTCAAAAAGTCCCCCTGAACATTTATGCGCCAGGGGCAGTTTGGGGGCAGGGGACAGACGGAGGCGATGCAGGTGAGCTGGGAGTGTCGTGTGCCCCAGGCGGAGGCGGGTGAGAGCGACATCGATGACACGGGACTTTTTCCTTATCCACGGCTGGGGGGAAGAGTCACTGCGGTAATGGCCCATGGAGGTGGTGCAGAGGGCATCGCCGAGCGTGTGTTATTCCAGGTGGAGCGGCAGACCCGGTGTCGTGTGGGTAAGTGTCTGCTTATGAGGGGAAAGTCCTGTTTACTAACAAAGGCAAAGAAAACGGGTGTTGAGGGAATAATTACTAATATTGACTTGATCAACAAAGGGATGTCCAGGCGTACTACAACAAACACGTCTTTATTTATCATTAAAGGGGGGGGGGGGGGGGGGGCACGAAGTGGAACACTCGCCGACGTCCCGGGGAGAATTCCTATCGGGGACAGTTATAAAGGGATGGTTTTGAGCATAATGATATTTCTAGCCGCAAAGCCGCCCTCCGGGCGAACTTTTTGGCTAGCTCCTGCGGAGGGCTATTGGTGGGCCCTTTGGCCCACCACCCCTTTTTTGGTGGGGCCCAAGGCCCACCAAACACAGACTCTCCAGATAGGCCCCTTCTAGCTTGGTTTCCTGGAACTGTCGCCGATAGGAACTGTCGCCGATATCGGCGACTGTTCCAATATTTCACGTCGGCGGGAGTTCCAATCGTCGGCGACCCAAATTCTAGTTCTTGATCTTGATATTACAGTACCATATATTTAATTCAATAATCTTTTAATTATGGTTTTTGCATTCAGGGATTAAATACCAGCAATAACTTGACCTATCAAAGGCTTTTCAAAGGGAGAAATATACATGTAAAGTTGTCCCCTGACTCCGCCTCCTTGGAGACTCGACCTAGCGCAGCAAACGCCTGCGATGCTGCGATTGTTTAATAGTACGGCCCTATGGTGGCTTGAAGACACTTCCCATCCACCTCCCTCTCCTTACTTGTTTAATTCCTTCTACTCCTTCCTATCCTTTCCTCCTCTTTTCATGCATTGATCGAGACAGACACATAGTATCACCGATCATATATATTTAGCTTCCCGCAATTACTTGAACTATCAAAGGCGTTCAATGAGAAATATACAGTCAATCTGTCTCCCCTACAGCTGACGCCGCCATTCCTTGAGTAGATTCGCGCGGAAGAATACTTAGAATATTGTTCCCGCCCATTCCCCCCCCTGAGAGTCCCCACGGGGAGTGTCCTCTCCACCGTCATTGTTGCCCGAAGAAAAAAACGAGTCGCGAAATTTGAAACCATAAATACCTTTTTTTTGGCCAGATCACAATTCATAAAAATTATTCGCCTTGAAACAGGGTAGACTAACAGTTTATATAAACTCATGTGTATCATCTTCAATGTGGCACATACAAATCCATATTGGATGCTATAGTTCGTAATATTGGCGCCTGGCGACATAGTGCAGGTTGCGCCTTTAGTGCTATCTAACGGTAGTTAGTTACGTATTTATTTAATTTGAGTTTATTTATGTAATCGATGATCAATGCTTGGGGCGATAGCCGAACTGGCATTTCCGAAGGGGTCTGGTGTATGTGTGTGTGTGTGTGGTGTGTGTGTGTAGTGTGTGTGTGTGTATGCATCTTACCGTAGATAACAGTAAAGTCGCCTACTGCATGATGTCGCCATCGCCAAATATTACGAATTATAGCTCACTACTGATTTTATGTGCCACTGAGATGATACCACAGTAGTTTTATAATCATGACTGTATCTCGACCCTTTACAGCCGTTTGTTTTTTAATATGCTTTGTATCTGCGAGTATATACGGTTTCCAATTTCGCTTACGCATTTTTTTTTTTCGGGCGACTACGCAGCGGTATACGACGCTCAGTAAATACACTAGATGACGACTCTACCTGTTGGTTAGGCCACTTTTGTATATATTTTTGTAATTTGTCATTTTATAGCCATAATATTGACACAGATGACGACCAAATGACACAGACTCTCCAATAGCCCCCTTCTAACTTTCCTGAATCATGGATGTAGAAATCTACAGTGTTACGCCACCAACAAACGTCTGTAAACATAAAAAAAGTTGTCCTGCTGGCGACTTAACTGTTATCTACGGTAGTATTCACTAGTATTTTACAGGGCCGATAGCGACCTCGTATGGCCCCGTCTCCATATCAAAACATTTTTATCATTCTCCTTAGTGGTTAGTTTGGCCGAGCCAGCAACCCCGGAGAGCAGTTCCACAAACCGCGGCCTAACACCGGTAACCATTGCACTGCTGGGTGGCAGGGGCTCGGGTTTTAAAGTGAACATGATTTAAGTGAATCTGTTTCCTGCGCCGCCCGGGATTCGAACCCGGGACTTCTCGTTAGTGAACGAACCGAGGCGTGTGTGTGGCCCGTACCGAGAGTCGAGGCGGTAAGAGTCGAACGATGCCGACGTTAACCGACGAAGGTACGGGTCGCGGTAGAACCTTCAAATCGTTACCGGAGTGAACAGAAAGGAGGTTTGTTGAGGTTTCTCACGGCGGTGTATTTGGGAACAATGTTGCTTCAAACTGCGGAGCCTAGCAGTAACGACTAAATAGTGTATATGCGAATTTAGACCTTATACTCATCACAAACATCAACAGAACGTTGCGATCGGCTATGAAGTTGATGAATAATATATTTTACTGAAAGTTAATTAACAGTAGAGGCGTGTCTACGTAAGTTTCTTCTACCGCTCATGTGAACGTATGGCGGTAAGAGAACTCCTGGCGGTTCTGGCAAGCGACCTTCATGCTGGCGAACGGCTCAAGCCACTACCCCACCCCTCTATCCGGCCTCTATTTTTATCACTATAATCACTTATTGCCGCTATGTCTCCTAATAATTCTTATACGTTATACTAAATACATATTGGCAAGAATTTTGTTACATAGCTCTTAATCCTCCAGATTTAGGAATGTATAAATTCTCGAAGGTTGCGTGAGACACAAGGATACCCGTGTCTCCAACCGTGACCGCCACCCTCGTCCCTGCTTCGTCGTTTCCAAAATTAAAGGGTATTTTATCCCTCTTCAATGGTACAGCGAAGGTCGCCGCTCGTCGTTCTACCGCCTACCGTCAGGACTCTCTGTAGGGCCTGTGTGGGTGGGTGTGTGTCTCTCTCTCTCTCTCTCCGCCTCTCTCTCTCTCTCTCTCTCTCTCGTCCTCTCTCTCTCTCTCTCATCCATCATCTTCTCATCTCTCTCTCTCTCGCGTCTTCTCTCCTCCTCTCTCTTTATATAGATTTATTTATTTTATTTATTTTATATAGCTTCCAGCAATTACTTGAACTATCAAAGGCTTTCAATGGAGAAATATACATGTAAAGTTGGCCTCACACCCTACAGCTGACCCGCCTCCTTCAAAAATTATCGCGGAGAATATAACTGTTGCAGTCAACTCTTCACTTTTTTCTCTCCTTACCTCATTCCGTCCTTTCCTTTTATTTTTCATCCTTTAAATCGAGACCGAGAACTAGGATCCACGAACAATAGATATAGAGCTTTTCAATGTTTTCCCCATTGTTAAACTGTCCTGCACCAAATATGCATGTATTGGCATGATATTGGGCGGAAGATAGTGTGACACCCCATACTCATCTGTGCCCCTCTCCAGTGCACCGCATCTCATTCATAGATACTTGCTAGCCCACTTGCCCGTAGCTACTGTTTTATTAAAAAATATTTTGAGTTTATTTATATAATCATATAAATGCTTGGGGGTCGTAAATCAAACAGGATTTCCCGAAGGGGTCTGGTGTGTGTGTGTGTATATATTATAGAATATATATATATATATATATATATATATATATAGGTAATAGATATATATATATAATGAGTGTGAGTCAATGCGTGGTGAGGAAGGTGTGGGTCTAATGGGCTTCCTCTCCCTCCTCCCTCGATCCCCGGACGGAGCGGAAACAGATGGGTTTTCACTTAAACCCGAGCCCCTGTCCACCCAGCAGTGTGGTGGACATAAACTACTACTAATTAGTAAGTAATAATGATATGATTAATATTTGTATTGTATAATATTAACATTGAATTTGAGGCAAATATTAATTGAATTTGATAATTTATAATAACCACTACTACTACTCCTGTTTACTGCTTCTACTACTAATATTAATTTATTACTATACTACTATCAAATATATAATCATGTATGCGCTTACCATCTAACATTATATGTTAACGTGATTTATTGGAAATACGAAAAGGAAATAGAAGGAGTATGACCCGGCCCCGCGGTATACGCTTTTCTGAGTGACTGTACAAAACATGTAGATTGTAGAATAAATGTAGATTAGATGGGAATTGAAGTGACGGCTAGCACAAATGATAAATTTGTATATACCTAGGCGACTCTCACCTTACGTCGAGCTTCCTTTTTTTGTGTACCTGCTCTGCGTCATATGTGTACCTCACCTGCAAATTGCTTCAACAACTGCCTGTAAAAAAATTATTTTTAAAAACAATTTTATGCAGGTGCTTTTCATAGGGACTCTTGTATCGTACTGTGCCAGGCTAAGGTGGGAATTGTTTTGGTGCGTTATTTTTCCAGGCACTGACTTATTAAGTGCTGAAAATCCGCTCTCCCCAAAAGTGTGCATGACCTATCTCTCTGAACAGTTTTTCCTCAGTGTGCATATATCATGACATGATCATAATACACCAGGTTTGCCGTTGTCCTTCAATTGGATAGTGAACATACATGCAATTGTGCTATCAATGTGGGCCAAGCTTAGGACATCAATGCATCGGCTCACAATGTAGAACTTCATAAGCCACAAATCCTGCAATATATGCAACAATTTTTGTTTGCACGACCTTGAGTGGGGCGTGGCTTGGAATGTATACATAATTTGTCTATCTAATCAATTTACCACATCATCTATACATATTTTTTCAGGACATGATTATTTATCTCTGATTAGAAATTTCTAGCATTTCTCACACATTGACCGTGGCACATTTAATATTGGTAATAGACTCCATGGTAAGAGTTGCCATCGATCAATGTCCCTCTAGGCCTAAGGTCCTGAAGAGTGAGCATACGCTGTGAGGAAAAAGGGAAGCGTACGTGTTCTCTGTATCTAATCTTGAAAAATCCAGGTAGTGCTTTGAATTGAAGGACGCTGTATAAGGGAGGGTCTAACTCTCCTATATATAAGCCTGCTGTCATCACCTATCGATGTTATTCCGAAGCGATAGGCGTTCAAGACACACACCAGTACCCCGCTGTCTACTCGAGTTTGGTTTTTTATCCTCCAAGAACATGGACTAACCATGTGTGGGTTTTTTTGTTTTTTTTTTTTTTTTTTTTTTTTTTGGGGGGGGGGGTGTGGGACCCCCTCAACCGGATTGCTCCACGTCAAGAAAGCCTGGAGTTTGTCCTGGCTGTAGTAGATTGATACATCGCTTTCACACCACGATCACTAGATATGGATACAGGTCTGTCAGGAAAAAATCGACATAAATTGGGCGCCTGTAATGATTGCCTTCAGTATGCTTCATCAGCACTTGGATAATCCCCTCACATCGCCTGGTGCGATTGTTGAGAGAATGTTATCCCGCCCGTCCCTCACGCTCCGTCAATCCCCAGTCGGCAGCCCGAGCACGAACCCGTACCCCGACCCCTCACACGCCACCCCCTACAAGTCCAATAGTTCGTGTACCTTTCCCAGAAGTTCTTCAGCTGTCACACCACTCGGGCTGTTAGCTTCCAGGAACCAATCTCCACTTTCAGGAGTATCGTATCTTGATGGTCCTGGTTCCAGAACTTGAATTTATGATATTCTTTGAATCACCACTATCGCCATCCTCGTGGAGCTTCTCAGCGTGGCAGCGATCTTCTCTTCAAGATGGGTTACACCTATGTCATAGATAAGAATCTCAAGAGTGGCACGCTGGAGGTGCTTCAAGTGAGGAACAAGACGCATCAATGCAGAAGCTGATTACACAATGCATGAAGATACCTTTTGTGCAAATCCCCAGACCCTCACTGTAACTCTAAAGATTGTGCATAGGCTCCTTGTCAAGATCCGGCGCACATTCGCAAAGAATCTAAGTGTCGTACCTTATGCATCAGCTTCGACTATTGGTCCGGACGGCTTCAAAACATCTTCCACAAAACACACCCATCGCTCACCTCCCTAAGATGGATGCACTTATTCGAGCAACGAATAAATGTAGACAGAAAAGAAGCCAAAAACATCCCCTTGAACTACATTTTTGAATGTGGTTAGGAGGGCTTACCGAAGAATTTTGTCCAGGAAGACGTTAGAGTGGGGTGCTAATCGCCACACCATCCTATTTCACCGGAGTTTGGTCTACAGCTGGCCTTCCCAGGCAAGAACGTGGTATGTTAGATGCAACATTTAAAGAGTGTCCAGTCACCTTCAGCAACTTGTGGGAATACCGCCTTCATTGCTCAGACCAATGCTCAGAACAAGTTCCCTATCCAAGTACTTGATGACCAGACCACCATTGGGGATTATTCTGCCAGTTTTGGATGGCATCAACGCAAGACTCCCAGCTGACGTAAGGTCTTCAGAGTGTGATGATGTGACTTTGAACTGCAGTTTTGGCCTTCTTTGGGCGCATTTACCCTGATCTGCAGTGAAGGATGTTCCTTTCAATGGACTCAGGCTGTGTGGAAACGGAAATCCAGCTTTACGGACTAGTATTGTATATACAATAAGAAGAACACATACTATAGTTTCTGAGAACAGCATGCTCTGTCTACACTTTTCTGCCAGCAGAGCAAAATCCCCAGAGACCTTCCATCACCTACCAGTCCTGGTCTTGCCGATCAATCTGAGGTCTCCATCACTGTTTGCGTACATGGAGGTTCGACCGGGGGAGGGGGGGGGGAATTAGTTCACGACGTGCCGGGTTTTACTCCATACCAATGGTCTGGTGTTTCGACTAGACATGCGACTAACAACCGATGTAGAAGTGTTGCATAACAATCTGAATAAACTCTGTGAAAGAGTCGGAGTCGAGCTCCAATGTATATGAACTCATTGACTGGCTGTGCAAGGATGCTCGTTGTTACCGTGCAGCTCAACTTGTTAGCTCAAGAAAAATTAGAAAACTCAGAAAGCAAGTGAACTCATTCTTTCAAAGCAAATGTCCCCTTTTAAAACGTGCATGGTAGGCTCAGGCAGAAGGAGCTGTCCCCTAAACAGCTTCTTAAAAGGATTGAGTTTTCTGTATTCATTTTCAGTAATGTAAACAAAAAGATTGTGATTTGTACTCATATGTTTTTCTTATTATTCATTTATTATTAGATATGCTTTCTTATTTTTTATTATGCAAATATTTTATATACTGCTTAATTAAGATAATGAATATTTTATGTATCAAAACAATGGCATCTATTTATTATTATGATATATCGTTTCTGAATAAAATACAAAAAACAATTAATATATTATAATTATATCCTTATTCGGTAGTTTCGTATAAGGCATATACTTATTGCAGGGGAGGGGGGAGAAGTGAGTTTGTGAAGACAATAATTATGCTCAGCTTTTCACCTACGACCAAACAGATTCTCACAAGAATGAAGGTCTACTTTGAGGACAAATAATGTTGTGGAGGCTACTGTATTGATTTATTTTGTGTTATTTATGTAATCGATAAAATGCTTGGGTCGATAAATTTATCGAACTGGATTCCAGAAAGATGATATATATATATATATATATATATATATATAGTATTATAGATAATAGTAATAATATATAATAATATATATATATATCTTATTATTTATGGTACTGGCATATAGCGGGTATTTTGTAACTTCTCTTATTAGCCCTTGGCCGGTCCTTCATGTGTAAATGAAATTGAGTACCACCAGTACATGAATGCGTGCATGTGAGAGAGGAGAGAGAGAGAGGAGAGAGAGAGAGAGAGAGAGAGAGGAAGAGAGAGCGGAGAGAGAGAGAGAGAGAGAGAGACTTCTATATATTCTAATGCTTCCCTTCCTCCAGGATCCTCCTACCACCTCCTAATTGAAATTATTTTAGGTTTCACACATATATATTATAGTACATTGACCACCATTCAATTAACATTCTGGTGGTCACTACTGGCATCTACGGAGACTTGCAAGCGTCCCGAACGAACATAATTGTTGTCTTCGCAAATAGTGCATAGGGATGAGAGGTGGATGTGGTAATGCCCCTAATGTGTTGAAGGCATTACCACGTGTAAGACTATACCGCCTCTTGTATTTTTCCTTATGTTGTTATACCTTGCTTTTAGGTTTGTGGGTGGAATCGCCAACGCCCCTCCCAATAAGCACTCCTCGCACCGCTGAACGCAGTATAAAGTAGTGCCAAACCATTATTTCTCGCTCGATATCAACTTAACTAAATAAACCCCAAACATCTCACCTAATTAACTTAACCCTTAAACTGCTATATAGTCCTCAACAGGACATGACATGCGCAGCGCATGTGATGTTGGGGACAAGTCTAGCATTTCTACAACTTAATTAAATGTGCTTTAGTAAACAGTGAGCGGTCATGCCTGCCGTCTCTTGTTGTTACTATCAAAGGCTTATTACTATTTTTACAAGCATTTTTCTTACTATTGAAGGATTTATGAATTATTATTACAAGGATCGTTCTTTGTATGAGAGACCTATATAGTATCATTATCTGGTCTAGGTAGCTCTCTAGTAAAAGTTTATGGGTGTGTGAGTAATGCGTGGGTAATTAAGGTATAGTTTGGTAGAATTTATGGTTATAGTCAATGAGTGGTATGATTTGACTCTTTTTTTCACTATTGTCCTATTTCCAGTGCGGATTCTGTCTTTTCTTTATGGTTATATATTCCTGGCGAACACTGAGTTGGCTACATTCACTTACAAATTCTAGTGGTGCACTGGCATCTACAACATTAATGACAGAGGCCAGAAAATCGGAAAAAAATATATTGTTGTCTTCTAAAAAATTACTTGGGGTAAAGTGGATGTAGGTTAATGTACATTTGTTTTTAAAAGGACTACCACGTGTGCGTAAACTACGGCCCTCTGTATTTTTCCTTAATGTTTTTGACTCAGATGGGTGTGGGCACCGGGCGGTAGGTCACGCCCCTCACCCGTTAACCCGGGCCTCATCACCGCCGCTGCCACACATTTTGAATGTAGTTACAAGTTATTCTTTTATTTATACACTTACTAAAATAATACCCACATCTCCTCTAACCCAACCCTTACAGCCGACATCACATTTCAATATACTTTGGAGTAAAGGATTGGGGCGGTATAGGAAAGATATATTAATTTCCGTCCATAAATTCCTCCACACGCCACCATGGCGTGTCTTCTTCTTGGGACGTCTACCGCTGAGTATCGCTATCAAACTAGGCCATCAACTGGCGAGTTGTACCACATAAAGCCAGAATAATGATAATATAAGCCTCTCATACAAAAGAAGATCCTTGATATACTATTACAATCATCAATAGTAAGAAACTCCTTGTAAATAACAGAAATAATCCTTAGATAGTAAAAAAATAAACGGCAGGCAGAGAGCTCGACGGCTACTGATTCGCCTCCTCAAGCTGTAGGAAATGTCCCCATTGGAAGCACTAAACTTGCTCCCGAGCATGGGCTGCGTCTGGTTTGGGACAGACTCTTCATAGAAGACAGTTCCTAAACCCTTTACTCTTTCCTTTTCATCTATTCCAAATGGAAACTGTCGCCGGAGAATTTTCCGGGGGCGTCGGCGACGTTTCACCGTCGGCTTCAGTTCCGTTTGCTGCTTCGAGCGACAGTTCCTATTCGGCGCAGTTCCGTAAACCTGTTAGCTTTCCTTAATCATGGATGTAGAAATATATGTATTAACGACCACCTATTCACATCACCCCCCACCCATTCACTACCCATTACCCATAACCCCCACCCTTCACTCACGCCATTACCCCCACACCCACCCATTCACACCCCATTATCCATCACCACACACCCATTCACTCACCCATTACGCCGCCCCATCAACCCCCATATATTCCCTCACGCCATTACCCATGCAACCCCCCAGCCTTCACTCACCCATCAACCCCACACCCATTTCCCATCACCCCACCCTATTTCACTCACCCCTTACCCATACACCCCACCCATTCACTCACCCATTACCCATCAAGGTTTCCTCAATTCTCGCAACCCACTTTTTTTTCACACAATTCTCGGGGGCTATAGGCTGCAAAAAAAAAAAAAAAAAAAGATGATCGGATCATCTCATAAAGGGCTTAAAACCTTCCCGCTGGCTTCGAAAGCCGGGAGGTGAAGAACACGCGGGGGGTTTCCAAAACACTAACTCTTAAAATTGCCCATAACATAATATGCGTGGGATTTCCGCCACAGGGGGCGGCACCTGGAGCGACACACACACACACACACACACACACACCACACACACAGCACACACACACCACACACTTTCGTCGCTTATATTATTATAGAAGAGGCTTCAATTTCGTACAGAAATGTCCTCTGAGCAGAGATTTGGGTATACTTCCTTTCACTGATCACAACCTGGTGAAACAATCCTACAACTTTCTATCCCCCACGAACCTAGAGCACTTTTGCAGCACCCTACCCGTATTTCTGCCTGCCTTGGAGACCGCCCAACATTCTTGATCTTTTCCTAACTACTAACCCTTCTGCTACTCTTGAAAAATATCCTCTCCGTTTGGGTTCCTCCTATCACATCTTATTTCTGTAACCTGTCCATCGCTCCGGTACAGCCCTCGGACCCCACCTAAGCGGAGGTGCTGTCTGGCCATTCAACTCAGCTAAGTGGGAAGACCTAAGCAGTACTACTCTGATTTTCCCTGGAATGATTACTGCTTTCCATGTCAAAGACTCTGGAACTCTCTTTCCTGTTTTATTTTTCCACTTCGCTATGACTTAATCTTCTCAAAAGAAGAGTAACAAGACACCTCCCGAACTAAAATTGGCCCTACCCCTCTGTTTTTATTTTATTCTCTTACTGTCTATCTTTTAGGGACTGGCACTAAGGTCGGCTTTGTGTTTACCCATATTTGTTGTGCTTTGGCCAGTTCCTTGTGATGTAAAAAAAAAAAAAATTATCCGGATTGGTTAAGATATTTCTGACGAAATTTTGCTCTCATCTATAACTGTCGCCGATAGGAATTATCGTGGACGTCGGCGAGTGTTTTCACTTCGTGCCCCCCCGCCCCATCTCCCTTTAAATGATAAATAAAGCTGTTTGTTGTAGTACGCCTGACATGCCTTTTTTGATCAATTCAATATTATAAGTATTCCCCTCACGTCCGTTTTCTTTGCCTTTGGTTAGTAAACAGACATTCCCTCATAAACAGACACTTGCCCACACGACACCGGGAAATGAGGCGTGTGCCGCGGAGAGCGCAATCTGGGAGGGTGTGGTTTTCTCTGACAAGGCCATCCTGGAAGCAGAATCCGCTACTCGTGCTGGGATACCAGTCGTTGGGAGGGAACCCCTGAAAGGTGAATCTCCCAACCTCGTTGTTAAGGTAAGGTTACACTAACCCATAGCAGTGTCTGGACTCCAGTGATAAACATCCTGCCATCCATCAGGATCTCCGGACGAGTGGTTACACTAAACTCCTGATGGAGATCTCGATCTCGATAATTTTTATATTACTGCCCTACTAACAGCATCAAAACAAACCACCCGCCAATACCCGACTGCTAGAGGCGGCAGGCGTCCACCACTCACGACATCACGCTGTCATCCGCCTCACCTGTCTTCCTGAAGTTGACAGTCAGCTACCACGCCTTTGATTGCATCATAGGACATCATCAGGGCTCATCATAGTGTTCCTAAAGGGATCCTCGCAGCCCTAAACAACACCTCTGGCCTGACTACACCACACGGTGTCGGACGAAATGGGCCGCCCGTATAATCTATAATAATATAAGCGAAAGTGTGTGTGTCTGTCTGTCCGCGATGGGTGCCGCCCCCTGTGGCGGAATCCCATCATATGGCACAGTTTTGGAACCAGCTCGACCAGGGGAAGGTTTTAAGCCCACTTATGAGATGATCCGATCACTTTTTTTTCTCTTTCTTTTTTTTTTTTAGCAGCCTTTTAGCGAGAATTGTGAAAAAAATATGTGGGTTGCGAGAATTGAGGAAACCTTGATGTAGGTGATGGGTGATGGGTATGGTGAGTGAATGGGTGGGGGTGATGGGTAATGGGTGAGATGGGTAATGGGTGGGGGTGATGGGTAATGGGTGAGTGAATGGGTAATGGGTGGGGGGTGATGGGTATGGGTGAGTGAATGGGTTGGGGGGGTGATGTGAATGGTGTTGGCGTTAATAGACATTCTACATCCATGATTTCAGGAAAGTTAGAAGGGGCTATCTGGAGAGTCTGTGTTTGAAGCGCGATTATTAACTTGGTCGTCATAAAAATAGATGCTGTATCGACCATAAGAAATGTATTGCTATTAATTCTGTGATTGTATATACGCATTTTGCTCTGATTTTTACTGGAATAAAATATGATCATCTAACAGAACCGATCCCGTCTGTATGTGAAAAGTATTGATTGTATTATTATATAATTTTTTTAGTTTGTCACTTTTTTAATCCGAATATGTTTGTATGATTTTTACTGAAATAAAATATGATCATCAAATAGAACTGAGGCAATCTTTCAATTGAATAATGGCGAATGAACGTGTGTAAACAAATAACAACTCACAACGGTGATCTTCAAATTTCATAAAATAGTTAAGATCGATTTGTAGATGTTGATGTTGGCGTAAGCATCACTCTTCATGAAGATTAATTATGCTGTGACAGCAACTGAAGCGAGCGCGCTCTGATTGCACCAGCAGTCACACCATCGAAAGCGTTCGCTCATACCATGTGAATGGTTGACGGTCCCTGTGAACAGAGAACAAAGACTGTAATTATAAGCATAAAGGACGGGAGGGGGAGCGGCGGCCCATTTGTATCGGCGGCTCATTTCGTCCGGGTCCACATGGACCCTACTCTGGAGTTGTGCGTTGCTACCACAATTCTTGCTGCGAATGTGGTGGCTCTAATGAAGTGTATTGAGAAAAAACGAGGGAGACGCCGACACTGGGTGAAGCCATGGCTGGCCCGAAAATCCAAGAATGTCTTCAACAACTTGCTGAAAGAATTTTGCCTGGAGGATGAGCAAGGTTTTTATGAGTTCCACAGGATGTCCAGGAAGAATTTTGCTGAAATATTGGAGTTAGTGTCACCACTTATCAAGAAGCAGGATATCAGGATGAGGAAACCTATACCACCTGCACAGCGCTTGTCCATCACACTTCGATATCTGCCAACAGGTTAGTAATAATTATAGTTGTTGCTTCATACCCGAGTTAATATTCCGCAGGAGTTGGAGGGCTCCACAGGCCTTACAGCATACTTTTTCTCTATTATTTTCGACTCAGTATATTGTGCAGTAGTTATTCACTTGCGAAAACCAAAAATATAGCACTGATTTTTATATATTAATAGCTAAACCGAACAGAACATAACCTCCTAACGGAGGAAGGTGTCTGTATGCACTATTAGACAACTATATAATTTCTTCAATATATATATATATATATATATATATATATATATATATATATATATATATATATATATATATATATATATATATATATATATGTTTTAAAGGTTACACCGAAGTGGAATAATACTGCACAGTATACTGATAAAATAATAAAAAGGAAAATGTAAGGGGTAACAGTGGTAGCGACCGCGCAGTTCTTGTCCATTATAACCCTGATTTAACCTAACTTAACCGTTTCTGGCTGAATTAACGGTTGATTTTCGGAATTTGTACAAATAGCGCCATTAGTATTCAAATGTGCCATGGAGAATTTGGTTCAAAATTATGATTAATGAAGTAGGTGAGGATGTACTACACGATGATGTAGGTAAGAATCCTTGGACTTTTGAAAGAGTTCTGGTCTATTAGGCCGTAATTTTTTTCACCGTGATACAGTTAGGCCGTCACAACTTTAGGCCGTAAGACGTTTCAGCCGCAAGATGTTTAGGCCGCAGGAACCTTTAGGCCGTGAGATGTTGATATGTTTAGGCCGAAGGGAGAGATGAGATGAGATGTTTAGACCGTTTGCCAGTTTGTACGTCACGGCCTAAAGCTGTTATCACACGATGCGTTTCGTCGGACTGTTTGGTCGAACTTCGAAGGTCATTTCACCCAACTTGTTCGATGAAATGGTTTTGTGATATTATACAAAATGTTGCACGTTTCGTCGAACATACCCTGGGGTCAAAATAAGTCTATACTCTTTCTGTAAGTTATAAATGTTGTTAGCAATTTTATTAAGCATTGAATGAACACCATAATATAATACATTACAGGGAAATTAATACAGATCAGTCTATATTATATATGTGATAGATTTTCAGAAATATGAAGCAGATTTGATGTGTTTACAATTTGCGGTAGAATGATTACTAGTAGAATATGAGATCTGAGAAGTATAACGGGGAGAGAATGGAAATGATGCGTGTGGTTTTCACTGAAATGGGATGTGAAATGAATGTTGAAAGGACAGGAAAAGAATGGATGTTATTGCTGATTGGACTGTGTAATGACTGGTGAGACAAGGGGACGGATGATTGAGACAGTGAAAGAGTTTGGAGAGAATGTAGTGTATGAGAAATAGACAATAAAACTGCATGCTTGTATGTAGTTTTGTTTTGTTTTGTTCAGTTTCCCTTTTGTGTTTTTTTTCTTTTTTCTACAGGAGCAGCCGGTTCAAAGGCCTGGCTTATGAAGAAAAGGCCACCTGTAATATCAAGATCCGGTAAAATGGACGAGGACTGCGCGGTCCTTTTCTGAGACACTGACTACATATGGTATTATTTTACACCAAGACCGAAATTCCTTACACAATTGGGCGTGTGGTTTCTGTATACCTTAATTATTGGATTCTAGGAAACATTCACTCTGAGCTTCCGTCGCAAATCATTACTTTTTGGAGATAAAACCATGCTATTCATAGGGAGGCGCGACAATTAAGTGTTTACGTCCGCCTCACTCTTCTTACTCTTGTGACCTGCATCGCCTCGGTTCTTCACTTGCCGCGGACACTTTTTAATGAGGATTTGGCTTTAGTTAAGAGGTTAAAGCGTGGGATTAGGTTCGGTTAGGTTAGTTTAATTTCATAATCTCTAT